>OY740775.1:80213188-80438145 GCA_963513935.1 Aphrophora alni | reverse complement strand
GATGAGAGAGAGAGAGAGAGAGAGAGAGAGAGAGAGAGGAGAGAGAGAGAGAGAGAGGAGAGAGAGAGAGAGAGAGAGAGAGAGAGAGAGAGAGAGAGAGAGGAGAGAGAGAGAGAGAGAGAGAGAAGAGAGGGAGGGAGGGAGGGAGAGGGAGAGGGAGAGAGGGAGAGGGAGAATCCACTCGCTATACACATGTCGGTAATTCTACCTTTCTGGATTTCCTAACCATGTATATTTGGTAGGTCAAAGTTCAAAATTACATTTTTCATAATAACTGCTGCACCAATACAAGCAGAACTAAAATGTGTAAATTTGTATCTAATTATGCATGTTATAAGATGAATAACAAACAAGATATGAACAGTTACTAATTAAAATGCCTGTCATTTTGACATTTCAATCCAATTGTTCTATAGTATGAGCACACTATAGCAAATTTCATATTCCCGTCTTAATTTTTACCCGCTATCGTGCTTACGTACAGACCTTAGACAACGGCGACATACGGACGGACGGCAAAATTTTGTGATTACCATGCGATTCGGTAAGACCTCGACGATTAATATCCCCAAAAAACTCTTTATTAAATATTCATCAAATGACATAACTTTTTTATATACTACATATAATATGTGATAAAATACTTGACAATTTATTTTGAAATTATCAAATATTTTACCGCTTATAAAATGAACACACTGTATATAGACAGACAAAACTCTCAAACATTTCTTTCACAAGACATTACTAGAAACATTTCACATCTAAAATAGTCAAGTTATGTAAGATATCTGAAGCGTGCGCAGTGAAGCCCAGATATCCGACCCGCGCTTTCAGTTATTTATACATTCTAAGTTGATGACGACACTAGGGGGAGCCGAGACCATTTTTGGCGGTAGTGGAACCGTCCGTCCCGACCTCTCCCACACCTACACTGCAGCTTGATAGACAACGTACACGCGGATTTTTAGCGAATTTTATTTGACTTGTGGAAGGAAAGTGGGATTTTTAAGTATTGTATTATATTTATACTATCATAAAGCTGAGCGCAAGTTCAAGAATTGAAAAAATAGTTCTTATAAACATAAATATATTCTAAAATACTATATTTCTCGTCTTTCTAACTGTATAAATAAACAAAAACATGCACAAACTTTCTCCCACACACATTCAGAATCGAAATACCAACCAACAGAAGTAATCATCGTCAAAATGGTCCATTCAGTAGCTGTCAGTCAAAAAGAAATACTAATCCCTTTATATTTTAAGAAAGGGTCTAAACATGCTTCGCTTGTAACATGAACGAGTTCTCAATCTAAATTTGATTAAAATCGAGGTTGAAATTTATTTTTTGTTAATTGGTATTAGGCCTATTTTTAAATAGGAGATTTTTCAGACAAGTTTGTGTAATACGAAAACTGTAGACAAAAGTGTGTAATATGAGACAAAGAATAATGATATATTTAGTCTCCTTTTGGTTTAGAAATAAATTCTGCGGTTGAACATTTGAATTGTCTCACATACAACAGTTTCAAGGGTGAAAATGATAACAATACAAACAACATACAAAGGTTAAAGTGAAGGTACACCTTCACAGAATAAAATGTCTGCTAAGGAAAGGATGGATTTGAGTTTGTTTATAAATTTGTCAATACAAGACATTTCCTTAAGATACGAAAAGAAAATTGATAATGGCTGAAAGCCGAAACGGCCGTCGTGATGAACACAACAAATAAGACTGTTAGACAGTAAGTTAGATACATAATTTAACTAAATGAATTATTGTAAATGAATCTTTATATTTCATTAAAATTTGAAGGAATAAGTTGGAGAAGATTTATAGAAATTGTGTTCTTTATGTCCGATTTTAAAGTTTTTATTTTACCAATAACTCACGATCCGGTATTTTTGGAGAAATGGCAACCAATACATTTTGTTTGATCCTTAGAGACTATATTTTTAAAAAATGACCAAAATCGTTAGAGCAGTATTTTATTAGGTAACTTCCAATTCTATAATCCCAAATCTTAAATTATCTAAAAATTGTGAAGGGAAAAATCTCGAAATATGGGTCAAAATATGTCCACTTACTAATTGGATTAAGTCGGTCTACGAGTTTAAGCTGTAAACCAAACAACTTGTCATTCCAAGAATAACGTTTTTGATCCAAGAAATCTCTAAACATCCGCACAAACTAAGGATCGATTTTTGACCTTCTCTACGCGTGAGAAATAAAAAACTAAAACTTCGATTTAATGGAAAAGATATTGAGATTTCGTAAACAATTTGTATAGACCAGTAGCAATACTTTATTGTCCACATTAACAATATAATGGCATTTTAAAAACAATTAATTTCATATATCTCTAAAATCACAAACTGTATAAAAAACAAAATATATTTTCTTTGTAAAACAAGTTTGTGTAAATGTAACAACTGAGTATGATGACTTAAAACGCCGAAAAGTCGTTTGTTCTTAAATTATTTTTTGTGGAAAGTTTCCTTTATTAAAAACAAGTAAAAAGACTTTATTTTCAATGTAGACCAAATGAGACTGAACAAGTAAAAAGACTTTATTTTTAATGTAGGTCAAATGAGACTGAAATCTTTGTTGGTATTATTTATTTATTGACTGCAACTATAATTGGTATTCGGATAAAAATAATCTTAACTTATAATTCCTCACAGCATGACAAAAACGTACATTTTACAATGGTTTCACTAATGATTTGACTAGTCTTTCGGACTCTAGGCACATTCTTATCAAAATGTAAAGATAAAATGGTGTAAACAGGTGTCAATTTATGATTAAACATCCAAACAATCATGTGAAAAAAAAACTATCATTTTAAATTGTCAGTATTACCCAATGATATTTATGTATGAAATGCTTGAAAACCGACATCAGTATTGATTTTGTTTCCTGCGAATTAAAAAAATATGAGTTTTCTACAAAATGTACAGTTGAATACAAGTGTCTAAAATTAAAAGAAGATTGAAGATTGTAGACGAAGGATTTTCTTGTAAACTGATAAAACCATTTGGTTTTGAAACTCCAAAGCGAGATGACTGTATGAATCTTAAGAGGGTCATGTTATTCCAGATGTAAGAAACATCGTCAGTTGTCTGTCTGTCATGTCACAGTGGTGGCTGAATCAACGTTTCGTTGACCTCGACCAACTCACATCATCAAGTATTAATACATTTAAACTAGGTTCCACGTACATAAAACATCTGTAGGCTAGTTAATAAAACAGTTCGAAAAGAGATGCCTAGGAGGATTATGTACGTCCCAGACTTAGATTTCCTAAGAAATTGACAATTTTAAATTAAATACCGGTCTGTGGAAATCTTGGTCTATACCCAATTTTATACCATCTGTTGCAGATATACCTTTTAATTGCTCATTAGCCTAAGTTTGGAAATTTTCAAAATTTTCGACATTTTCTTCTGACAGATCTTCACCTTTCATAGCCAAAGAAAACCGTAAAAGTGACTTTTCTATATGACATTCGTCCTTCGCCGTTGTCGGCGGTATAAGCACGATAGCGGCCACAAAAATTAAGATAGGGCCATGAAATATAGTGTAGTGTGCTCATATAGATTAGGTTAGGTTAGGTTAGGTTAGGTTAGGTTAGGTTAGGTTTGGTTAGGTTAGGTTAGGTTGTCACCCTATTGATATTCAGAGAAATCTAATTGAAAACAGTAATTTTAAACAGTTAATATTTGTGTGATATTCAACTTATAACACACTAAAATTTGATACAAATTTGCAGATTTTAATTCTGTATCTAATGGTATCAAACCCATATCTCCACGATGAAAAAATAATGAAGTTATTCTGAAAAAATATAATTTCGAACCGAGACACCAATACGAGCGTAGCGAGTGCACACTTTCTAACATATACAAATTTACAAGGCTCGTTACGAACTAATCAACATACACAATTACGATGTTTAAACAAACTTACATTATTGGGCGACACCTTCCACTATACCAATACAATTGTTAACATTTCCAACAAGGTTCAAGGGACCAACTTTTGGCCAGTAGATTTAGAAGATCCACATTGTATATATTGATGACTCCGATCAACTTGTTTACAATCTTTTTTACAAGTATGTTGGCCAACAAATTATAGTAGTACTCAAAATGGCTACCCTTTATAGGCGCTTTAAAAAAAAAAAAACTTCTCACCCGTAAGTTAGACAATTATTAGATTCTTTTATGTAAGTTTAAAAATCGTATCTAATGATTTTCAGATATTTTTTAATTACATAAAATAAGAAAATTTTGTTTAAAAAAGATAAATTCTTAACCAAGTAATCTAAACAATAAACTGCCACTCACGTAAGCGTATGACAGCTAAATCTTATGAACAGTTAACACACCTATATCATTGCAAGCTTGAGAAAGATGGATGTTTGTAGTTTCCAATAAACTGATGGAACTAATGATTTTGACCGTTCGGTGAAGATCAACAATTCGTGGAAATTGTAGAGAGGAAGTGCTAATTATTCCTATTCATATTGACCATTCAATGATTACTAATGGTAAACGGGAACCTTCCGCAATGCTGATTCTGTCAAGTCATCTTCTCCTAGCTAATTCGTGTTTAAACGACTCTGATTTTCTTGCGTCCTCTCTGAAAATTCGTGTTACAAAGTTTCTTCCCTGTTCTGTGATATTAATTTGTTTTCTGTTGAATTTTATCAGAGTTTAACATTGTTACCTTTTTAGTTTTGTTATTTGATTAAATTGACATTTAACCAATCATTTTACAGTTTTGTTTCCTTAAACAACGAAAGACTTGGCGGTCGCCATCACCTATTGACAAGAGGATAAAATTCAGACCACTAGGTCTTCGCTTACTCCAATGTCCGAAGAGAACAAGAATCGGTCAAGAGAGATCTGATAGGTTAGGTTAGGTTAGGTTAGGTTAGGTTAGGTTCAAAAAACACGAGGGAAACTATTACCAACACGATTCAACCAATTTCATTTGTTAACAAACCTAAAAAAAAAATCTGAACTTGAATATCATATTTCACCAATCCTACAACAAAACATTTAAAACTACCGTAGAATCAAATCATATTTCATATTCCCAAGGAATACAGCTGCAGTCGCTTATGCCCTATTCCCAGCTAAAAACACAGTTACTAATTTGGAGGTGATCACGTCATTCCAATGACGTCACGCTCCAATTCTGCCAAATGTGAGGAGGGGGGGACACTATGCGAGGAGAGGGATTTTGAAGGAGAAGAGAACCGTGCCGTGTGCAAAGTGCTCCAGTTTGGATCTGTCTTTTGTACTGTCTGTTACGAAAACATTACCTCATCATACGAGTTGTAAATCTGTGCTATATTCGAGTCAATGTTTTTGTGATGGTGTTGTGCTCCAATGTAAATGTGTATATTAAAAGATTGCAGAGAAATGTTCAATGGGCGCCTGCTCTGTAAATACTTTAAACAACGTTTTTATGAAGGGCGTTTTGATTGATATCACATATGTTGGATTATTTATAGAAGGCAGTGTTACTGGTTGCTAAAACTACTTTATAGTGTCTGAAATCATTCTGAAGATTGTTTATTGTTTTGTCTGGTTTATAAATAAAATTAGTTAATTACTTAAAAATCGTGTTTAAAAATTTCATGAATAAATAAATTTTTGATTCTTCTGATCATAAAAATGTGATTTTAAACTGTATGCTTATCCACGGTGACTTCTTAGAAACCTTTCGACTGATTTTGATAAAACTACTAATTAGCCTCGAAACTGACAGTCGCTACTACAATATTATGATTGGCGAATTGTATTATAACGACAAAAAATAACGGTTTTGTAGTCATTTGTTTTGATTGCATTGATGTTGGGCTAATTACAAACCTGACAATCAATACTTTGACAGTAGAATCCTTTGTTTCGCCAGATAACCAATAAGAAGTAAGTCTTTCCTTTCAGCAGGGCACGGAATCGATTGAACGTACGTTTTCAGTTTATTGCATTCTACAAAAATGACACATATAAAGTGGACATTTTTTTAAAAAATGTGGAACAATTTAATTATCTTGAAATATGTGCTGCTGTAGGCTGTAAAACTGTAAAACCTTATTTTAACTGACCAAATTGCAATGTTATTCATATTAATCTAAGGATTTTACTGATAAAGACTTTCTTTTTTTTTTTAATTTGCTAAAAAAAGGTGGCTCCGAAGTCTCTGCTACTTTTAACGCCAATTTCTAAGTAAAGACAAGATTTTGTTCTTTTCTTTACATTACGGTGAAACTAGAATATAATCGTCCTAAGTCAAAATTTCGTGGTAATTTAAGGGGGTGGGAATAGAAAATTAGATTTTTTTTTCAAAAACAGATTTAACGGTTTTTATAAAATTTTATTCAAATTTCCCAAACAAAATTTATTGACGATTCGGAAATGATCGGTAAAAAATAACAAAACTCTATAGTCTAGCGTTTGTTATAAACAGATTTCTGTTTTAAACGGATCTACTGATTTTAGTGAAATAAATTGCCCGATTTTTATATAAATTTACATTACGGAATTAATTGTCAAAGTTAACTAAGATCTTTAACCTCCATTATTCAAATCAATTATTTAAGTTGACTTATCACGAGCTAAACAATCTCAGTAGAACAGAGTTGCGTTACGAGCGAAGCTACAACGTTCCGCCCGTCATGCAAGGCCTGTCGGGTTTACGAGATTAAATTTAAGGGTTATAAAATATCCGTCTCCGATTGCAGTACTTTAAACAGTCCAAGAGAGCGTAAATTTTACTTTTTTACGATTTAATTACTTCTGGAAATCTATAAAATTAATTTATGTAAAATTTGTGTTAAAACTCCAAGTCGTTAAAAGACTAAATCTTGGATTTAATGATCGCCCAACCATTTCGAAATTTATTTATCTTTAAAATTGTATTATTCCAACACGTACGGAAAAAAAATCTCTTTTATAGTGGAAAAAAGAGCGGAATTACAGGTAGGAGCTTATGTTAGTGACAATTCTGTTCATTCTTGAGAGGTTCAATTAAACTGGCCTTTTACAAATGATTATATTTCTACAGAACCGCTGAAAAGATTTCTATGAAACTACGATAAGTCTGGAAAGTAAATTTGACAAAAGACAAAACGATATTCGAATTTATTCCTTTATTATTTTCTTGTTGTTTAAAAACGAAAAACTTCTCGGTCATCATCACCTTATAAAAAAAAGTAAGAATTGAACTTACAATAAAGTCCTCTAGTCCCCGAATACACTGATAGCGTCGGGGTGTAAAGAAAACAAGAGACCTGATAATAAAGAGACGGATCTAACCCAAGACTAGATGTGTAGAACCAGCTAGTACACTTGGGATTGCTTCGGCCGAACTCACTATAATGAGCATCTGAGAATCATTCTCACTTATATTTAGTTATGTAAATCTGTTATGTAAAGATGACCCAACAAAATCCGCTAACCTATTTTGAAACGTCCCTTTGACGTTCAAGGGAGATTCCAAATCTCATTTGATTGAATATGACCCAACTATTTCCGCCAAGCTATTTTGAAATTTCCCGTTGACGTTCACGGGAGATTCCAAACCTGAATTGGCCGAAGATAACCCAACAAAGACCGCCAAGCTATTTTGAAATCTCCCGTTGTCGTTCACGGGAGATTCAAAATATCATTTGACCGAATATGACCCAACAAAGTCCGCCAAGATATTTTGAAATTTCCCGTTGACCGTCACGGGAGATTCCAAACCTGAATTGGCCGAAGATAACCCAACAAAGTCCGCCAAGCTATTTTGAAATCTCACGTTGTCGTTCACGGGAGATTCAAAATATCATTTGACCGAATATGACCCAACAAAGTCTGCCAAGATATTTTGAAATTTCCCGTTGACCGTCACGGGAGATTCCAACTCTGAATTGGCCGAAGATGACATAACAAAGTCCGCTAAGCTAATTTGAAATTTCCCGATGACGTTCACGGAAGATTACAAATCTGAATTGGCCGAAGATGACCCAACAAAGTCCGCCAAGCTATTTTGAAATTTCCCGTTGACGTTCAGGGGAGATTACAAATCTGAATTGGCCGAAGACACAACAAAGTCCGCCAAGCTATTTTGAAATTTCCCGTTGACGTTCACGGGAGATTCCAAATCAGATTTGGCCGAAGATGACACAACAAAGTCCGCCAAGCTATTTTGAAATTTCCCGTTGACGTTCACGGGAGATGACAAATCTGAATTGGCCGATGATGACACAACAAAGTCCGCAAAGCTATTTTAAAATTTCCCGTTGACGTTCACGGGAGATGACAAATCTGAATTGGCCGAAGATGACACAACAAAGTCCGCCAAACCAATTTGAAATTTCCCGTTGACGTTCACGATAGATTACAAATCTGAATTGGCCGAAGATGACCCAACAAAGTCCGCCAAGCTATTATGAAATTTCCCGTTGACGTTCACGGGAGATTCCAAATCTGAATTGGCTGAAGATGACACAACAAATTCCGCAAAGCTAGTTTGAAATTTCCCGTTGACGTTCACGGGAAATTACAAATCAGAATTGGCCGAAGATGACACAACAAAGTCCGCCAAGCTAATTTGAAATTTCCCGTTGACTTTAGACGGGAGATTGAAATCTGAATTGGCCGAAGATGACACAACAAAGTCCGCCAAGCTCTTTTGAAATATCCCGTTGACGTTCACGGGAGATGACAAATCTGAATTCGCCCAAGATGACACAACAAAGTCCGCCAAGCCAATTTGAAATTTCCCGTTGACGTTCACGGGTGATTTAAAATCTGAATTGGCCGAAGATGACCCAACAAAGTCCGCCAAGCTATTTTGAAATTTCCCGTTGACGTTCACGGGAGATACCAAATCTGAATTGGCCGAAGATGACCCAACAAAGTCCGCAAAGCTATTTTGAAATTTACCGTTTACGTTCACGGGAGAATCCAAATCTGAATTGGCCGAAGATAACCCTACAAAGTCCGCCAAGCTATTTTGAAATTTCCCGTTGACGTTCACGGTAGATTCCAAATCTGAATTGGCCGAAGATGACCCAACAAAGTCCGCCAAGCTATTTTGAAATTTCCCGTTGACGTTCACGGGAGATACCAAATCTGAATTGGCCCAAGATGACCCAACAAAGTCCGCAAAGCTATTTTGAAATATACCGTTTACGTTAACGGGAGATGACAAATCTGAATTGGCCGAAGATGACACAACAAAGTCCGCCAAGCTATTTTTAAATTTCCCGTTGACGTTCACGGGAGATTCCAACTCTGAATTGGCCGAAGATGACACAACAAAGTCCGCTAAGCTAATTTGAAATTTCCCGTTGACGTTCACGGAAGATTACAAATCAGAATTGGCCGAAGGTGACACAACAAAGTCCGCCAAGCTAATTTGAAATTTCGCGTTGACGTTCACGGGAGATGACAAATCTGAATTGGCCGAAGATGACACAACAAAGTCCGCCAAACCAATTTGAAATTTCCCGTTGACCTTCACGATAGATTACAAATCTGAATTGGCCGAAGATGACCCAACAAAGTCCACCAAGCTATTTTGAAATTTCCCGTTGACGTTCACGGGAGATACCAAATCTGAATTGGCCGAAGATGACCCAACAAAGTCCGCAAAGCTATTTTGAAATTTACCGTTTGCGTTCACGGGAGAATCCAAATCTGAATTGGCCGAAGATAACCCTACAAAGTCCGCCAAGCTATTTTGAAATTTCCCGTTGACGTTCACGGGAGATTCCAAATCTGAATTGGCCGAAGATGACCCAACAAAGTCCGCCAAGCTATTTTGAAATTTCCCGTTGACGTTCACGGGAAATTCCAAATCAGATTTGGCCGAAGATGACACAACAAAGTCCGCCAAGCTATTTTTAAATTTCCCGTTGACGTTCACGGGAGATTCCAACTCTGAATTGGCCGAAGATGACACAACAAAGTCCGCTAAGCTAATTTGAAATTTCCCGTTGACGTTCACGGAAGATTACAAATCAGAATTGGCCGAAGGTGACACAACAAAGTCCGCCAAGCTAATTTGAAGCTTCGCGTTGACGTTCACGGGAGATGACAAATCAGAATTGGCCGAAGATGACACAACAAAGTCCGCCAAACTAATTTGAAATTTCCCGTTGACGTTCACGGGAGATACCAAATCTGAATTGGCCGAAGATAACCCAACAAAGTCCGCCAAGCTATTTTGAAATTTCCCGTTGACGTTCAGGGGAGATTACAAATCTGAATTGGCCGAAGATGACATAAAAGTCCGCCAAGCTATTTTGAAATTTCCCGTTGACGTTCACGGGAGATTCAAAATCTGTATTGGCCGAAGATGAACCAACAAAGTACGCCAAGCTATTTTAAAATTTCCCGTTGATGTGCACGGGAGGTTTCAAATCTGAATTGGCCGAAGATGACCCAACAAAGTCCGCCAAGCTATTTTGAAATTTCCCGTTGACGTTCACGGGAGATTCCAACTCTGAATTGGCCGAAGATGACCCAACAAAGTCCGCTAAGCTAATTTGAAATTTCCCGTTGACGTTGACGGGAGATTCCAAATCAGATTTGGCCGAAGATGACACAACATAGTCCGCCAAGCTATTTTGAAATTTCCCGTTGACGTTCACGGGAGATGACAAATCTGAATTGGCCGATGATGACACAACAAAGTCCGCCAAGCCAATTTGAAATTTCCCGTTGACGTTCACGGGAGATTACAAATCAGAATTGGCCGAAGGTGACACAACAAAGTCCGCCAAGCTATTATGAAATTTCCCGTTGACTATCACGGGAGATTCCAAATCAGATTTGGCCGAAGATGACACAACAAAGTCCCGCCAAGCTATTTAGAAATTACCCGTTGACGTTCACGGGAGATGACAAATCTGAATTGGCCGAAGATGACACAACAAAGTCCGCTAAGCTAATTTAAAATTTCCCGTTGACGTTCACGGGAGATTACAAATCAGAATTGGCCGAAGGTGACACAACAAAGTCCGCCAAGCTAATTTGAAATACCCCGTTGACGTTCACGGGAGATTACAAATTTGAATTGGCCGAAGATGACCCAACAAAGTCCGCCAAACTTCTTTGAAATTTCCCGTTGACGTTCAGGGGAGATTACAAATCTGAATTGGCCGAAGATGACACAACAAAGTCCGCCAAGCTATTTTGATATTTCCAGTTGACGGTCACGGGAGATTCCAACTCTGAATTGGCCGAAGATGACACAACAAAGTCCGCAAAGCTAGTTTGAAATTTCCCGTTGACGTTTACGGGAGATTACAAATCAGAATTGGCCGAAGATGACACAACAAAGTCCGCCAAGCTAATTTGAAATTTCCCGTTGAGGTTCACGGGAGTTTCCAAATCTGATTTGGCCGAAGATGAACCAACAAAGTCCGCCAAGCTATTTTGAAATTTCCCGTTGACGTTCACGGGAGATTCCAAATCAGATTTGGCCGAAGATGACACAACAAAGTCCGCCAAGCTATTTAGAAATTTCCCGTTGACGTTCACGGGAGATGACAAATCTGAATTGGCCGTAGATGACCCAACAAAGTCCGCCAAGCTATTTTGAAATTTCCCGTAGACGTTCACGGGAGATTCCAAAACCTAATTGGCCGAAGATGACACAAAAAAAGTCCGCCAAGCTATTTTGATATTTCCCGTTGGCGTACACGGGAGATTCCAAATCTGAATTGGCCGAAGATGACCCAACAAAGTCCGCAAAGCTATATTGAAATTTCCCGTTGACGTTCACGAGAGATGACAAATCTGAATTGGCCGAAGATGACACAACAAAGTCCGCCAAACCAATTTGAAATTTTCCGTTGACGTTCACGATAGATTGCAAATCTGAATTGGCCGAAGATGACCCAACAAAGTCCGCCAAGCTATTTTGAAATTTCCCGTTGCTGTTGACGGGAGATTCCAAATCTGAATTGGCCGAAGATGACCCAAAAAAGTCCGCCAAGCTATTTTGAAATTTCCCGTTGACGTTCACGGGAGATTCTAAATTAGATTTGGCCGAAGATGACACAACAAAGTCCGCCAAGCTATTTTGAAATTTCCCGTTGACGTTCACGGGAGATGACAAATCTGAATTGGCCGAAGATGACACAACAAAGTCCGCCAAGCTATTTTGATATTTCCAGTTGACGTTCACGGGAGATGCCAACTCTGAATTGGCCGAAGATGACACAACAAAGTCCGCTAAGCTAATTTGAAATTTCCCGTTGACGTTCACGGGAGATTCCAAATCAGATTTGGCCGAAGATGACACAACAAAGTCCGCCAAGCTATTTTGAAATATCCCGTTGACGTTCACGGGAGATGACAAATCTGAATTGGCCGAAGATGACACAACAAAGTCCGCCAAGCCAATTTGAAATTTCCCGTTGACGTTCACGGGAGATTACAAAACAGAATTGGCCGAAGGTGACACAACAAAGTCAGCCAAGCTATTTTGAAATTTCCCGTTGACGTTCACGGGAGATTCCAAATCAGATTTGGCCGAAGATGACACAACAAAGTCCGCCAAGCTATTTTGAAATTTCCCGTTGACGTTCACGGGAGATGACAAATCGGAATTGGCCTTAGATGACCCAACAAAGTCCGCCAAGCTATTTTGAAATTTCCCGTAGACGTTCACGGGAGATTCCAAAACTGAATTGGCCGAAGATGACACAACAAAGTCCGCCAAGCTATTATGATATTTCCCGTTGACGGTCACGGGAGATTCCAAATCTGAATTGGCCGAAGATGACACAACAAAGTCCGCTAAGCTAATTTAAAATTTCCCGTTGACGTTCACGGGAGATGACAATACTGAATTGGCCGAAGATGACACAACAAAGTCCGCCAAGCTAATTTGATATTTCCCGTTGACGTTCACGGGAGATTCCAAATCTGAATTGGCCTAAGATGACACAACAAAGTCCGCCAAGCTATTTTGAAATTTCCCGTTGACGTTCACGGGAGATGACAAATCTGAATTGGCCGAAGATGACACAACAAAGTCCGCCAAGCTAATTTGAAATTTCCCGTTGACGTTCACGGGAGATTCCAAATCAGATTTGGCCGAAGATGACACAACAAAGTCCGCTAAACTAATTTAAAATTTCCCGTTGACGTTCACGGGAGATGACAATACTGAATTGGCCGAAGATGACACAACAAAGTCCGCCAAGCTATTTTGATATTTCCCGTTGACGTTCACGGGAGATTCCAAATCTGAATTGGCCGAAGATGACACAACAAAGTCCGCTAAGTTAATTTAAAATTTCCCGTTGACGTTCACGGGTGATTACAAATCAGAATTGGCCGAAGGTGACACAACAAAGTCCGCCAAGCTAATTTGAAATTTCCCGTTGACGTTCACGGGAGATTACAAATCTGAATTGGCCGAAAATGACCCAACAAAGTACGCCAAGCTTCTTTGAAATTTCCCGTTGACGTTCAGGGGAGGTTCCAAATCTGAATTGGCCGAAGATGACCCAACAAAGTCCGCCAAGCTATTTTGAAATTTCCCGTTGACGTTCACGGGATATTCCAAATCAGATTTGGCCGAAGATGACACAACAAAGTCCGCCAAGCTATTTTGAAATTTCCCGTTGTCGTTCACGGGAGATGACAAATCTGAATTGGCGGAAGATGACACAACAAAGTCCGCCAAGCTAATTTGAAATTTCCCGTTGACAATCACGGGAGATTCCAAATCAGATTTGGCCGAAGATGACACAACAAAGTCCGCTAAGCTAATTTAAAATTTCCCGTTGACGTTCACGGGAGATGACAATACTGAATTGGCCGAAGATGACACAACAAAGTCTGCCAAGCTATTTTGATATTTCCCGTTGACGTTCACGGGAGATTCCAAATCTGAATTGGCCGAAGATGACACAACAAAGTCCGCTAAGCTAATTTAAAATTTCCCGTTGACGTTCACGGGAGATTACAAATCTGAATTGGCCGTAGATGACCCAACAAAGTCCGCCAAGCTTCTTTGAAATTTCCCGTTGACGTTCAGGGGAGATTACAAATCTGAATTGGT
This sequence comes from Aphrophora alni, assembly GCA_963513935.1. Classification (NCBI taxonomy): domain Eukaryota; kingdom Metazoa; phylum Arthropoda; class Insecta; order Hemiptera; family Aphrophoridae; genus Aphrophora; species Aphrophora alni. Next base: position 80,424,056 of record OY740775.1, on the reverse strand, counting down.
CCAAGATGACACAACAAAGTCCGCCAAGCTATTTTGAAATTTCCCGTTGATGTGCACGGGAGGTTCCAAATCTGAATTGGCCGAAGATGACCCAACAAAGTCCGCCAAGCTATTTTGAAATTTCCCGTTGACGTTTACGGGAGATTCCAACTCTGAATTGGCCGAAGATGACCCAACAAAGTCCGCTAAGCTAATTTGAAATTTCCCGTTGACGTTGACGGGAGATTCCAAATCAGATTTGGCCGAAGATGACACAACATAGTCCGCCAAGCTATTTTGAAATTTCCCGTTGACGTTCACGGGAGATGACAAATCTGAATTGGATGATGATGACACAACAAAGTCCGCCAAGCCAATTTGAAATTTCCCGTTGACGTTCACGGGAGATTACAAATCAGAATTGGCCGAAGGTGACACAACAAAGTCCGCCAAGCTATTATGAAATTTCCCGTTGACTATCACGGGAGATTCCAAATCAGATTTGGCCGAAGATGACACAACAAAGTCCCGCCAAGCTATTTAGAAATTACCCGTTGACGTTCACGGGAGATGACAAATCTGAATTGGCCGTAATGACCCAACAAAGTCCGCCAAGCTATTTTGAAATTTCCCGTAGACGTTCACGGGAGATTCCAAAACTGAATTGGCCGAAGATGACACAACAAAGTCCGCCAAGCTATTTTGATATTTCCCGTTGCTGTTCACGGGAGATTCCAAATCTGAATTGGCCGAAGATGACACAACAAAGTCCGCTAAGCTAATTTAAAATTTCCCGTTGACGTTCACGGGAGATTACAAATCAGAATTGGCCGAAGGTGACACAACAAAGTCCGCCAAGCTAATTTGAAATATACCGTTGACGTTCACGGGAGATTACAAATTTGAATTGGCCGAAGATGACCCAACAAAGTCCGCCAAACTTCTTTGAAATTTCCCGTTGACGTTCAGGGGAGATTACAAATCTGAATTGGCCGAAGATGACACAACAAAGTCCGCCAAGCTATTTTGAAATTTCCCGTTGATGTTCACGGGAGGTTCCAAATCTGAATTGGCCGAAGATGACCCAACAAAGTCCGCCAAGCTATTTTGAAATTTCCCGTTGACGTTCACGGGAGATTCCATATCAGATTTGGCCGAAGATGACACAACAAAGTCCGCCAAGCTATTTTGAAATTTCCCGTTGACGTTCACGGGAGATGACAAATCTGAATTGGCCGAAGATGACACAACAAAGTCCGCCAAGCTATTTTGATATTTCCCGTTGACGTTCACGGGAGATTCCAACTCTGAATTGGCCGAAGATGACACAACAAAGTCCGCTAAGCTAATTTGAAATTTCTCGTTGACGTTCACGGGAGATTCCAAATCAGATTTGGCCGAAGATAACCCAACAAATTCCGCCAAGCTATTTTGAAATTTCCCGTTGACGTTCACGGGAGATTTCAAATTTGAATTGGCTGAAGATGACACAACAAAATCCGCAAAGCTAGTTTGAAATTTCCCGTTGACGTTCACGGGAGATTACAAATCAGAATTGGCCGAAGATGACACAACAAAGTCCGCCAAGCTAATTTGAAAGTTCCCGTTAACGTTCACGGGAGATTACAAATCTGAATTGGCCGAAGATGACACAACAAAAGTCCGCTAAGCTAATTTGTAATTTCCCGTTGACGTTCACGGGAGATTACAAATCAGAATTGGCCGAAGATGACACAACAAAGTCCGCTAAGCTAATTTGAAATTTCTCGTTGACGTTCACGGGAGATTCCAAATCAGATTTGGCCGAAGATAACCCAACAAATTCCGCCAAGCTATTTTGAAATTTCCCGTTGACGTTCACGGGAGATTTCAAATTTGAATTGGCTGAAGATGACACAACAAAATCCGCAAAGCTAGTTTGAAATTTCCCGTTGACGTTCACGGGAGATTACAAATCAGAATTGGCCGAAGATGACACAACAAAGTCCGCCAAGCTAATTTGAAAGTTCCCGTTAACGTTCACGGAAGATTACAAATCTGAATTGGCCGAAGATGACACAACAAAAGTCCGCTAAGCTAATTTGTAATTTCCCGTTGACGTTCACGGGAGATTACAAATCAGAATTGGCCGAAGATGACACAACAAAGTCCGCTAAGCTAATTTGAAACTTCCCGTTGACGTTCACGGGAGATTACAAATCTGAATTGGCCGAAGATGACCCAACAAAGTCCGCCAAGCTATTTTGAAATTTCCCGTTGACGTTCACGGGAGATTCCAAATCTGAATTGGCCGAAGATGACACAACAAAGTCCGCTAAGCTAATTTGAAATTTCCCGTTGACGTTCACAGGAGATTACAAATCAGAATTGGCCGAAGATGACACAACAAAGTCCGCTAAACTAATTTAAAATTTCCCGTTGACGTTCACGGGAGATGACAATACTGAATTGGCCGAAGATGACACAACAAAGTCCGCCAAGCTAATTTGAAATTTCCCGTTGACGTTCACGGGAGATTACAAATCTGAATTGGCCGAAAATGACCCAACAAAGTCCGCCAAGCTATTTTGAAATTTCCCGTTGACGTTCACGGGATATTCCAAATACGATTTGGCCGAAGATGACACAACAAAGTCCGCCAAGCTATTTTGAAATTTCCCGTTGTCGTTCACGGGAGATGACAAATCTGAATTGGCGGAAGATGACACAACAAAGTCCGCCAAGCTAATTTGAAATTTCCCGTTGACAATCACGGGAGATTCCAAATCAGATTTGGCCGAAGATGACACAACAAAGTCCGCTAAGCTAATTTAAAATTTCCCGTTGACGTTCACGGGAGATGACAATACTGAATTGGCCGAAGATGACACAACAAAGTCTGCCAAGCTATTTTGATATTTCCCGTTGACGTTCACGGGAGATTCCAAATCTGAATTGGCCGAAGATGACACAACAAAGTCCGCTAAGCTAATTTAAAATTTCCCGTTGACGTTCACGGGAGATTACAAATCTGAATTGGCCGTAGATGACCCAACAAAGTCCGCCAAGCTTCTTTGAAATTTCCCGTTGACGTTCAGGGGAGATTACAAATCTGAATTGGTCCAAGATGACACAACAAAGTCCGCCAAGCTATTTTGAAATTTCCCGTTGATGTGCACGGGAGGTTCCAACTCTGAATTGGCCGAAGATGACCCAACAAAGTCCGCCAAGCTAATTTGAAATTTCCCGTTGACGTTGACGGGAGATTCCAAATCAGATTTGGCCGAAGATGACACAACATAGTCCGCCAAGCTATTTTGAAATTTCCCGTTGATGTTCACGGGAGATGACAAATCTGAATTGGATGATGATGACACAACAAAGTCCGCCAAGCCAATTTGAAATTTCCCGTTGACGTTCACGGGAGATTACAAATCAGAATTGGCCGAAGGTGACACAACAAAGTCCGCCAAAGCTATTGTGAAATTTCCCGTTGACTATCACGGGAGATTCCAAATCAGATTTGGCCGAAGATGACACAACAAAGTCCCGCCAAGCTATTTAGAAATTACCCGTTGACGTTCACGGGAGATGACAAATCTGAATTGGCCGTAATGACCCAACAAAGTCCGCCAAGCTATTTTGAAATTTCCCGTAGACGTTCACGGGAGATTCCAAAACTGAATTGGCCGAAGATGACACAACAAAGTCCGCCAAGCTATTTTGATATTTCCCGTTGCTGTTCACGGGAGATTCCAAATCTGAATTGGCCGAAGATAACACAACAAAGTCCGCTAAGCTAATTTAAAATTTCCCGTTGACGTTCACGGGAGATTACAAATCAGAATTGGCCGAAGGTGACACAACAAAGTCCGCCAAGCTAATTTGAAATATACCGTTGACGTTCACGGGAGATTACAAATTTGAATTGGCCGAAGATGACCCAACAAAGTCCGCCAAACTTCTTTGAAATTTCCCGTTGACGTTCAGGGGAGATTACAAATCTGAATTGGCCGAAGATGACACAACAAAGTCCGCCAAGCTATTTTGAAATTTCCCGTTGATGTTCACGGGAGGTTCCAAATCTGAATTGGCCGAAGATGACACAACAAAGTCCGCCAAGCTATTTTGAAATTTCCCGTTGACGTTCACGGGAGATTATAAATTAGATTTGGCCGAAGATGACACAACAAAGTCCGCCAAGCTATTTTGAAATTTCCCGTTGACGTTCACGGGAGATGACAAATCTGAATTGGCCGAAGATGACACAACTAAGTCCGCCAAGCTATTTTGATATTTCCAGTTGACGTTCACGGGAGATGACAAATCTGAATTGGCCGAAGATGACACAACAAAGTCCGCCAAGCCAATTTGAAATTTCCCGTTGACGTTCACGGGAGATACCAAATCTGAATTGGCCGAAGATGACCCAACAAAGTCCGCCAAGCTATTTTGAAATTTCCCGTTGACGTTCACGGGAGATTACAAATCAGAATTGGCCGAAGGTGACACAACAAAGTCCGCCAAGCTATTTTGAAATTTCCCGTTGACGTTCACGGGAGATGACAAATCGGAATTGGCCTTAGATGACCCAACAAAGTCCGCCAAGCTATTTTGAAATTTCCCGTAGACGTTCACGGGAGATTCCAAAACTGAATTGGCCGAAGATGACACAACAAAGTCCGCCAAGCTATTATGATATTTCCCGTTGACGTTCACGGGAGATTCCAAATCTGAATTGGCCGAAGATGACACAACAAAGTCCGCTAAGCTAATTTAAAATTTCCCGTTGACGTTCACGGGAGATGACAATACTGAATTGGCCGAAGATGACACAACAAAGTCCGCCAAGCTAATTTGAAATTTCCCGTTGACGTTCACGGGAGATTCCAAAACTGAATTGGCCGAAGATGACACAACAAAGTCCGCCAAGCTAATTTGAAATTTCCCGTTGACGTTCACGGGAGATTCCAAATCAGATTTGGCCGAAGATGACACAACAAAGTCCGCTAAACTAATTTAAAATTTCCCGTTGACGTTCACGGGAGATGACAATACTGAATTGGCCGAAGATGACACAACAAAGTCCGCCAAGCTATTTTGATATTTCCCGTTGATGTTCACGGGAGATTCCAAATCTGAATTGGCCGAAGATGACACTACAAAGTCCGCTAAGCTAATTTAAAATTTCCCGTTGACGTTCACGGGTGATTACAAATCAGAATTGGCCGAAGGTGACACAACAAAGTCCGCCAAGCTAATTTGAAATTTCCCGTTGACGTTCACGGGAGATTACAAATCTGAATTGGCCGAAAATGACCCAACAAAGTACGCCAAGCTTCTTTGAAATTTCCCGTTGACGTTCAGGGGAGGTTCCAAATCTGAATTGGCCGAAGATGACCCAACAAAGTCCGCCAAGCTATTTTGAAATTTCCCGTTGACGTTCACGGGATATTCCAAATCAGATTTGACCGAAGATGACACAACAAAGTCCGCCAAGCTATTTTGAAATTTCCCGTTGTCGTTCACGGGAGATGACAAATCTGAATTGGCGGAAGATGACACAACAAAGTCCGCCAAGCTAATTTGAAATTTCCCGTTGACAATCACGGGAGATTCCAAATCAGATTTGGCCGAAGATGACACAACAAAGTCCGCTAAGCTAATTTAAAATTTCCCGTTGACGTTCACGGGAGATGACAATACTGAATTGGCCGAAGATGACACAACAAAGTCTGCCAAGCTATTTTGATATTTCCCGTTGACGTTCACGGGAGATTCCAAATCTGAATTGGCCGAAGATGACACAACAAAGTCCGCCAAGCTATTTTGAAATTTCCCGTTGACGTTCACGGGAGATTACAAATCAGAATTGGCCGAAGGTGACACAACAAAGTCCGCCAAGCTAATTTGAAATTTCCCGTTGACGTTCACGGGAGATTACAAATCTGAATTGGCCGAAGATGACCCAACAAAGTCCGCAAAGCTATTTTGAAATTTACCGTTGACGTTCACGGGAGAATCCAAATCTGAATTGGCCGAAGATGACACAACAAAGTCCGCCAAGCTATTTTGAAATTTCCCGTTGACGTTCACGGGAGATGACAAATCTGAATTGGCTGAAGATGACACAACAATGTCCGCCAAGCCAATTTGAAATTTCCCGTTGACGTTCACGGGAGATTACAAATCAGAATTGGCCGAAGGTGACACAACAAAGTCCGCCAAGCTAATTTGAAATTTCCCGTTAACGTTCACGGGAGATTACAAATCTGAATTGGCCGAAGATGACCCAACAAAGTCCGCCAAGCTATTTTGAAATTTCCCGTTCGTTCAGGGGAGATTACAAATCCGAATTGGCCGAAGATGACACAACAAAGTCCGCCAAGCTATTTTGAAATTTCCCGTTGACGTACACGGGAGATTCCAAATCAGATTTGGCCGAAGATGACACAACATAGTCCGCCAAGCTATTTTGAAATTTCCCGTTGACGTTCACGGGAGATGACAAATCTGAATTGGCCGATGATGACACAACAAAGTCCGCCAAGCTTATTTGAAATTTCCCGTTGACGTTCACGGGAGATGACAATACTGAATTGGCCGAAGATGACCCAACAAAGTCCGCCAAGCTATTTTGAAATTTCCCATTGACGTTCACGGGAGATTCCAAATCAGATTTGGCCGAAGATGACACAACAAAGTCCGCCAAGCTATTTTGAAATTTCCCGTTGACGTTCACGGGAGATGACAAATCTGAATTGGCCGAAGATGACCCAACAAAGTCCGCCAAGCTATTTTGAAATTTCCCGTTGACGTTCACGGGAGATTCCAAATCAGATTTGGCCGAAGATGACACAACAAAGTCCGCCAAGCTATTTTGAAATTTCCCGTTGACGTTCACGGGAGATGACAAATCTGAATTGGCCGAAGATGACACAACAAAGTCCGCCAAGCTATTTTGATATTTCCCGTTGACGTTCACGGGAGATTCCAACTCTGAATTGGCCGAAGAAGACACAACAAAGTCCGCTAAGCTAATTTGAAATTTCTCGTTGACGTTCACGGGAGATTCCAAATCAGATTTGGCCGAAGATAACCCAACAAATTCCGCCAAGCTATTTTGAAATTTCCCGTTGACGTTCACGGGAGATTTCAAATTTGAATTGGCTGAAGATGACACAACAAAATCCGCAAAGCTAGTTTGAAATTTCCCGTTGACGTTCACGGGAGATTACAAATCAGAATTGGCCGAAGATGACACAACAAAGTCCGCCAAGCTAATTAGAAAGTTCCCGTTGACGTTCACGGGAGATTACAAATCTGAATTGGCCGAAGATGACACAACAAAGTCCGCTAAGCTAATTTGTAATTTCCCGTTGACGTTCACGGGAGATTCCAAATCTGAATTGGCCGAAGATGACACAACAAAGTCCGCTAAGCTAATTTGAAATTTCCCGTTTACGTTCACGGGAGATGACAAATCTGAATTGGCCGAAGATGACACAACAAAGTCCGCCAAGCTATTTTGAAATTTCCCGTTGACGTTCACGGGAGATTACAAATCAGAATTGGCCGAGGGTGACACAACAAAGTCCGCCAAGCTATTATTAAATATCCCGTTGACAATCACGGGAGATTCCAAATCAGATTTGGCCGAAGATGACACAACAAAGTCCGCCAAGCTATTTAGAAATTTCCCGTTGACGTTCACGGGAGATGACAAATCTGAATTGGCCGTAGATGACCCAACAAAGTCCGCCAAGCTATTTTGAAATTTCCCGTTGACGTTCACGGGAGATTCCAAATCTGAATTGGCCGAAGGTGACACAACAAAGTCCGCCAAGCTTATTTGAAATTTCCCGTTGACGTTCACGGGAGATTACAAATCTGAATTGGCCGAAGATGACCCAACAAAGTCCGCCAAGCTATTTTGAAATTTCCCGTTGACGTTCACGGGAGATTCCAAATCAGATTTGGCCGAAGATGACACAACAAAGTCCGCCAAGCTATTTTGAAATTTTCCGTTGACGTTCACGGGAGATGACAAATCTGAATTGGCCGAAGATGACACAACAAAGTCCGCCAAGCTATTTTGATATTTCCCGTTGACGTTCACGGGAGATTCCAACTCTGAATTGGCCGAAGATGACACAACAAAGTCCGCTAAGCTAATTTGAAATTTCCCGTTGACGTTCACGGGAGATTCCAAATCAGATTTGGCCGAAGATAACCCAACAAATTCCGCCAAGCTATTTTGAAATTTCCCGTTGACGTTCCCGGGAGATTCCAAATCTGAATTGGCTGAAGATGACACAACAAAGTCCGCAAAGCTAGTTTGAAATTTCCCGTTGACGTTCACGGGAGATTACAAATCAGAATTGGCCGAAGATGACACAACAAAGTCCGCCAAGCTATTTTGAAATTTCCCGTTGACGTTCACGGGAGATTACAAATTAGAATTGGCCGAAGGTGACACAACAAGGTCCGCCAAGCTAATTTGAAATTTCCCGTTGAAGTTCACGGGAGATTACAAATCTGAATTGGCCGAAGATGACCCAACAAAGTCCGCCAAGCTATTTGGAAATTTCCCGTTGACGTTCACGGGAGATTCCAAATCTGAATTGGCCGAAGATGACACAACAAAGTCCGCCAAGCTATTTTGAAATTTCCCATTGACGTTCACGGGAGATGACAAAACTGAATTGGCTGAAGATGACCCAACAAAGTCCGCCAAGCTATTTTGAAATTTCCCGTAGACGTTCACGGGAGATTCCAAAACTGAATTGGCCGAAGATGACACAACAAAGTCCGCCAGGCTATTATGAAATTTCCCGTTGACGTTCACGGGAGATTACAAATCTGAATTGGCCGAAGATGACCCAACAAAGTCCGCCAAGCTTCTTTGAAATTTCCCGTTGACGTTCAGGGGAGATTACAAATCTGAATTGGCCGAAGATGGCACAACAAAGTCCGCCAAACTATTTTGAAATTCCCCGTTGATGTTCACGGGAGGTTCCAAATCTGAATTGGCCGAAGAAGACCCAACAAACTCCGCCAAGCTATTTTGAAATATCCCGTTGACGTTCACGGGAGATGACAAATCTGAATTGGCCGAAGATGACACAACAAAGTCCGCTAAGGTAATTTGAAATTTCCCTTTGACTTTCACGGGAGATTACAAATCTGAATTGGCCGAAGATGACCCAACAAAGTTCGCCAAGCTATTTTGAAATTTCCCGTTGACGTTCACGGGAGATTCCAAATCAGATTTGGCCGAAGATGACACAACATGGTCCGCCAACCTATTTTGAAATATCCAGTTGACGTTCACGGGAGATGACAAATCTGAATTGGCCGAAGATGACACAACAAAGTCCACCAAGCCAATTTGAAATTTCCCGTTGACGTTCACGGGAGGTTCCAAATCAGATTTGGCCGAAGATGACACAACAAGGTCCGCCAAGCTATTTTGAAATATCCAGTTTACGTTCACGAGAGATGACAAATCTGAATTGGCCGAAGATGACGCAACAAAGTCCACCAAGCCAATTTGAAATTTCCCGTTGACGTTCACGGGAGATTACAAATCAGAAATGGCCGTAGATGACCCAACAAAGTCCGCCAAGCTATTTTGAAATTTCCCGTTGACGTTCACGGGAGATTCCAAATCAGATTTGGCCGAAGATGACACAACAAAGTGTGCCAAGCTATTTTGAAATTTCCCATTGACGTTTACGGGAGATGACAAATCTGAATTGGCTGAAGATGACCCAACAAAGTCCGCTAAGCTATTATGAAATTTCCCGTAGACGTTCACGGGAGATTCCAAAACTGAATTGGCCGAAGATGACACAACAAAGTCCGCCAGGCTATTATGAAATTTCCCGTTGACGTTCACGGGAGATTACAAATCTGAATTGGCCGAAGATGACCCAACAAAGTCCGCCAAGCTTCTTTGAAATTTCCCGTTGACGTTCAGGGGAGATTACAAATCTGAATTGGCCGAAGATGACACAACAAAGTCCGCCAAGCTATTTTGAAATTCCCCGTTGATGTTCACGGGAGGTTCCAAATCTGAATTGGCCGAAGAAGACCCAACAAACTCCGCCAAGCTATTTTGAAATATCCCGTTGACGTTCACGGGAGATGACAAATCTGAATTGGCCGAAGATGACACAACAAAGTCCGCTAAGCTAATTTGAAATTTCCCGTTGACTTTCACGGGAGATTACAAATCTGAATTGGCCGAAGAGAACCCAACAAAGTCCTCCAAGCTATTTTGAAATTTCCCGTTGACGTTCAAGGGAGATTCCAAATCAGATTTGGCCGAAGATGACACAACAAAGTTCGCCAAGCTATTCTGAAATTTCCCGTTGACGTTCACGGGAGATTACAAATCAGAATTGGCCGAAGGTGACACAACAAAGTCCGCCAAGCTTTTTTGTAATTTCCCGTTGACGTTCACGGGAGATGACAATACAGAATTGGCCGAAGATGACACAACAAAGTCCGCCAAGCTATTTTGATATTTCCCGGTGACGTTCACGGGAGATTCCAAATCTGAATTGGCCGAAGATGACACAACAAAGTCCGCTAAGCTAATTTAAAATTTCCCATTGACGTTCACGGGAGATTACAAATCAGAATTGGCCGAAGGTGACACAACAAAGTCCGCCAAGCTAATTTGAAATTTCCCGTCGACGTTCACGGGAGATTACAAATCTGAATTGGCCGAAGATGACCCAACAAAGTCCGCCAAACTTCTTTGAAATTTCCCGTTGACGTTCAGGGGAGATTACAAATCTGAATTGGAAGAAGATGACACAACAAAGTCCGCCAAGCTATTTTGAAATTTCCCGTTGATGTTCACGGGAGGTTCCAAATCTGAATTGGCCGAAGATGACCCAACAAATGCCGCCAAGCTATTTTGAAATTTCCCGTTGACGTTCACGGGAGATTCCAAATCAGATTTGGCCGAAGATGACACAACAAAGTCCGCCAAGCTATTTTGATATTTCCCGTTGACGTTCACGGGAGATGACAAATCTGAATTGGCCGAAGATGACACAACAAACTCCGCCAAGCTAATTTGAAATTTCCCGTTGACGTTCTCGGGAGATTCCAAATCAGATTTGGCCGAAGATGACACAACAAGGTCCGCCAAGCTATATTGAAATATCCAGTTGACGTTCACGGGAGATGACAAATCTGAATTGGCCGAAGATGACGCAACAAAGTCCACCAAGCCAATTTAAAATTTCCCGTTGACGTTCACGGGAGATTACAAATCAGAATTGGCCGTAGATGACCCAACAAAGTCCGCCAATATATTTTGAAATTTCCCGTTGACGTTCACGGGAGATTCCAAATCAGATTTGGCCGAAGATGACACAACAAAGTCCGCCAAGCTATTTTGAAATTTCCCATTGACGTTCACGGGAGATGACAAATCTGAATTGGCTGAAGATGACCCAACAAAGTCCGCCAAGCTATTTTGAAATTCCCCGTTGATGTTCACGGGAGGTTCCAAATCTGAATTGGCCGAAGAAGACCCAACAAACTCCGCCAAGCTATTTTGAAATATCCCGTTGACGTTCACGGGAGATGACAAATCTGAATTGGCCGAAGATGACACAACAAAGTCCGCTAAGCTAATTTGAAATTTCCCGTTGACTTTCACGGGAGATTACAAATCTGAATTGGCCGAAGATGACCCAACAAAGTCCGCCAAACTTCTTTGAAATTTCCCGTTGACGTTCAAGGGAGATTCCAAATCAGATTTGGCCGAAGATGACACAACAAAGTTCGCCAAGCTATTTTGAAATTTCCCGGTGACGTTCACGGGAGATTCCAAATCTGAATTGGCCGAAGATGACACAACAAGGTCCGCCAAGCTATTTTGAAATATCCAGTTGACGTTTACGGGAGATGACAAATCTGAATTGGCCGAAGATGACCCAACAAAGTCCTCCAAGCTATTTTGAAATTTCCTGTTGACGTTCAAGGGAGATTCCAAATCAGATTTGGCCGAAGATGACACAATAAAGTTCGCCAAGCTATTTTGAAATTTCCCGGTGACGTTCACGGGAGATTCCAAATCTGAATTGGCCGAAGATGACACAAAAAAGTCCGCTAAGCTAATTTGAAATCTCCGTTGACGTTCACGGGAGATTACAAATCAGAATTGGCCGAAGATGACACAACAAAGTCCGCCAAGCTAATTTGAAATTTCCCGTTGACGTTCACGGGAGATTACAAATCTGAATTGGCCGAAATGACCCAACAAAGTCCGCCAAGCTATTTTGAAATTTCCCGTTGACGTTCAGGGGAGATTACAAATCTGAATTGGCCGAAGATGACCCAACAAAGTCCGCCAAGCTATTTTGAAATTTCCCGTTGACGTTCACGGGAGATGACAAATCTGAATTGGTTGAAGATGACCCTACAAAGTCCGCCAAGCTATTTTGAAATTTCCCGTAGACGTTCACGGGAGATTCCAAAACTGTATTGGCCGAAGATGACCCAACAAAGTCTGCCACACTATTTTGAAATTTCCCGTTGACGTTCACCGGAGATTCCAAATCTGAATTGGCCGAAGATGACACAACAATGTCCGCAAAGCTATTTTGAAATTTCCTGTTGACCGTCACGGGAGATTCCAAACCTGAATTGGCCAAAGATAACCCAACAAAGTCCGCTAACCTATTTTGAAACGTCCCTTTGCCGTTCAAGGGAGATTCCAAATCTCATTTGGCCGAATATGACGCAACAATTTCCGCCAAGACTTTTTTAAGTTTCTCGTTGACGTTCACGGGAGAATCCAAATAACATTTGACTGAATATGACCCAACTATTTCCGCCAAGCTATTTTGAAATTTCCCGTTGACGTTCACGGGAGATTCCAAACCTGAATTGGCCGAAGATAACCCAACAAAGTCCGCCAAGCTATTTTAAAATCTCCCGTTGTCGTTCACGGGAGATTCAAAATAGAATTTGACCGAATATGACCCAACAAAGTCCGCCAGGATATTTTGAAATAATACTCGTTGACCGTCACGGGAGATTCCAAATCTGAATTAACCGAAGATGACCCAACAAAGTCCGCTAACCTATTTTGAAATCTCCCGTTGTCGTTCACGGGAGATTCAAAATATCATTTGACCGAATATAACCCAACAAAGTCCGCCAAGATATTTTGAAATTTCCCGTTGACTGTCACGGGAGATTCCAAATCTGAATTGGCCGAAGATGACCCAACAAAGTCCGCTAACCTATTTTGAAACGTCCCTTTGACGTTCAAGGGAGATTCCAAATCTCAATTGGCCGAATATGACGCAACAATTTCCGCCAACTATTTTGAAATATTCCGTTGACGTTCTCGGGAGATACCAAACCTGAATTGGCCGAAGATAACACAACAAAGTCCGCCAAGCTATTTTGAAATCTCCCGTTGTCGTTCACGTGAGATTCAAAATATCATTTGACCGAATATGACCCAACTAAGTCCGCCAAGCTTTTTTGAAATTTCCCGTTGATGTTCACGGGAAATTCCAAACCTGAATTGGCCGAAGATAACCCAAAAAGTTCGCCAAGTTATTTTGAAATCTCCCGTTGAAGTTTACGGGAGATTCAAAATAACATTTGACCGAATATGACCCAACAAAGTCCGCCAAGATATTTTGAAATTTCCCGTTGACGTTCACGGGAGATTCCAAATCTGAATTAACCGAAGATGACCCAACAAAGTCAGCTAAGCGATTTTGAAACATCTTGACGTTCAAGGGAGATTCCAAATATCATTTGGCCGAATATGACGCAACTATTTCCGCCAAGCCTTTTTTAAGTTTCCTGTTGACGTTCACGGGAGATTCCAATTAACATTTGACTGAATATGACCCAAATAAATCCGCCAAGCTATTTTGAAATTTTCCGTTGACGTTCACGGGAGATTCCAAACCTGAATTGGCCGAAGATAACCCAACAAAGTCCGCCAAGCTATTTTGAAATCTCCCGTTGTCGTTCACGGGAGATTTAAAATATCATTAGATTGAATATGACCCAACAAAGTCCGCCAAGATATTTTGAAATTTCCCGTTGACCGTCACGGGAGGTTCCAAACCTGAATTGGCCGAAGATAACCCAACAAAGTCCGCCAAGCTATTTTGAAATCTCCCGTTGTCGTTCACTTGAGATTCTTAATATCATTTGACCGAATATGACCCAACAAAGTCCGCCAAGACTTTTTTAAGTTTCCGGTTGACGTTCACGGGAAATGTCTTATAACATTTGACTGAATATGACCCAACTAAGTCCGCCAAGCTTTTTTGAAATTTCCCGTTGACGTTCACGGGAGATTCCAAACCTGAATTGGCCGAAGATAACCCAACAATGTCCGCCAAGCTATTTTAAAATCTCTCGTTGTCGTTTACAGGAGATTCAAAATATCATTTGACCGAATATGACCCAACAAAGTCCGCCAAGATATTTTGAAATTTCCCGTTGACCGTCACGGGAGATTCCAAATCTGAATTGGCCGAAGATGACCCAACAAAGTCCGCTAACCTATTTTGAAACGTCCCTTTGACGTTCAAGGGAGATTCCAAATCTCATTTGGCCGAATATGACGCAACAATTTCCGCTAAGCCTTTTTTAAGTTTCCCGTTGACGTACACGGGAGATTCCAAATAACATTTGTCTGAATATGATCCAACTAAGTCCGCCGAGCTATTTTTAAATTTCCCGTTAACGTTCACGGGAGATTCCAAACCTGAATTGGCCGAAGATAACCCATCAAAGTCCGCCAAGCTATTTTGAAATCTCCCGATGTTGTTTACGGGAGATTTAAATATCATTTGACCGAATATGACCCAACAAAGTCCGCCAAGATATTTTGAAATTTCCCGTTGACCGTCACGGGAGATTCTAAATCTGAATTGGCCGAAGATGACCCAACAAAGTCCGCTAAGCTATTTTAAAACTCCCTTGACGTTCAAGGGAGATTCCAAATATCATTTGGCCAAATATGACGCAACAATTTCCGTCAAGCCTTTTTTAAGTTTCCCGTTGACGTTCACGGGAGATTCCAATTAACATTGACTGAATATGACCCAACTAAATCCGCCAAGCTATTTTGAAATTTCCCGTTGACGTTCACGGGAGATTCCAAACCTGAATTGGCCGAAGATAACCCAACAAAGTCCGCCAAGCTATTTTGAAATCTCCCGTTGTCGTTCACGGGAGATTTATAATATCATTAGACCGAATATGACCCAACAAAGTCCGCCAAGATATTTTGAAATTTCCCGTTGACCGTCACGGGAGATTCCAAATCTGCATTGGCCGAAGATGACCTAACACAGTCCGCTAAGCTATTTTCAAACTCCCTTTGTCGTTCAAGGGAGATTCTAAATCTCATTTGGCCAAATATGACGCAACATTTTCCGCCAAGCCTTTTATAAATTTCCCGTTGACGTTCACGGGCGATTCCAAATATCATTTGACTGAATATGACCCAACTAAGTCCGCCAAGCTATTTTGAAATTTCTCGTTGACGTTCACGGGAGATTCCAAACCTGAATTGGCCGAAGATGACCCGACAAAGTCCGCCAAGATATTCATAGGCAGCATTTTCTACTACAGCCTGCTAAACAAATCCTTTTTTGGGACATAGTGACCAGAAAGCATTGTTAAAACATCTTATGATAAGGATACGATTAAAAAAAAGTGAGACTTAAATTTTAAAATAAAAACCCTGCAAGTAGGCCTATGTGTTAAGACTTTCGGGAAGATGTCAACGTATATATTAGTGACAATTGGTATATATGTAAAATGGTTGCGTAAAAAAAGCTAGTGCAATATTTTTGTTCATTCAAAAATATCACACTCTTATTATACTTTTCTAATACCCGGCACATTTTATCCAAATGATTATATTTACTGTCAATGTTAGACAGTCCCCCCCCCCCCGTCAACAAGTCTTTATTGTGTTTTCATGAAAAGATACAATCTTTATGGGAAGCATTTGGCACAAAGGTTCAACATAGACGCTTGTATAGTAGCCAAAATATTTGCTCTAATTTATTTGTTTGACAGTTGGTACTGTTTGTTTAAGTGTATAATATTTGTAAGCCCAGTTTCGGAGTTAATGGGTTGGCAATGGTGATAGGCTCAGACGGTTATTTTAGAAACAGACGAGATTTTGTTACGCATAAATAGTCGTGACGTTTTCATTGGAGGTTGGACCGTATAAATTGTCACTTCCCCTTTGAATTTAATGGGTTAGTTTAATTTTATAAACAAGCTGTTATGATGATACGAGAATTTCCTTTGGTGTTTTTGTGTATTGGCTCGGACGCCGACCTCAACCCTGGTAACGATAAGTTATGTATAATATAGATATTCAAGATAAAATTATTATTAGGCTCGTGAAGGAACTAAATAGGCCTACTATACTTACCCAGTATACGAAGTATAGGCCTATAGTAAGTTTGGAAATCACATAAAATATCGATCTCCGAAAAAGTTATTTTCGTCATACGTCCGTCCGTCGTCATTGTCATTGTATGATAGCAGCCACAGCAATTAAGATAGGAACAGCTGATGATATCTTTACTATCAGAGCTCCATTGACCAACTTTTGTTCTCTTCCGACCCTGATGCTATTTTAGTATTCAAGGGCTAAAGGATTCTAGGCTATAATCTTCTTTTCTTTCGGCAATGATGACCGGAAGGTTTTTACAAGGAAAATATATATACACTGTGTCTGCTAATCATAAAGAATCATAATGAAATACAACAAATTATTAGAAATGTTAATAGTGGCAGCCATTATCTCGTAGGTTATTCACCTTATAACACACTTAATTAGATGGAAAATTATTTTCAAACTCTGACTTCACAAGAAAATGTGATATTCGATAGGATGAGCGTAGCGAGTGGAGCCCGCTATAGCCGATATACTGACACGAGCGAAGCGTCTAACAACCTATATTGTAGAAGATTACTTGATCTACCAATACAATTTAACATTTCCTACAAGAACCATGAAACCAACTATTTAGACGATTTGCTTTTATATACAATGTGTGATAGGGTTGGGTAAATACCACGATGGCAACCAACAACTTGTTTTAAACGGCTTCTATATAAACAAAATGTTTGACACTAAAGAACATTTTTGTTATCTTTTTCTTACGAAAATATATTTTGTGTTTTTTTGAGGGTTTAGTTTTAAATTTCACAATCAAAATTATGATTTTTAACTCGATTGATGAGTTTTTGCAAATGATTTTAGTGCTTATTTTACTCATTCAAAATGTTCTCATTAGTTTTTGTTTTAGGAACTGAAAATACAATAGTTTTAATAACTTTTGAAAACTGCTATACCTTAAAAGATGGAATAAAATCACTTTGAAATATGATTTTTAATGAAATTTAGTAATGCAAATTATAGATTACCAAAATGGCTTCTCACAATTAATTACAAAACGTTTAGTTCCAAATGTAAAAGAATATCTATCAAAGTGAGAAATGTGTTGGAGTACAGAAACTACAAATATGTTTACGTAATCCGAATATAAACAAAACTCGGCAGAAGTCTACAACCGCCACCTCCAGTTTTGCACACGTTCTAAAATTTCACTTTTCACCGGACTTGAACCACCACACCTAAATAACCTCAGGATTTACTTGTCTGGTTATAAACAGATCGCCACTAATCGATACAAAACAGCTGTTTACTTGTGGCCATTTTGTTTGCGTTGGACTATATTTAGTAACAAACGTTTTTCAACACTTCATTAGCCTACATTTACTTTAACGCGAGATGAAAACAAAAACTGGAATTAAATTATTTAGTTTCAAAATAGAATTTATAACAGCTATAATTTTCGGGTATGAGATGTATACAGATCCAACACACACGAGTCATTTGGAATAATTTTTGGTTTGTTGCAAAAAAAAATGATGTTGAGTTCCTTGCGGAGATATCACTTAAGTCCAAAAAGTGTTTTCTTTTAAATGATCCCTGTTTACTGACTCCATGATATGTGCAGTTTTCTACAGTCCAAAAGCTTGGACCGATTTTTACCAAATTTGATCTGTGGGCATATTTTAGTCATACCACGGAACAATTTTTTTTATAAGAAAAAAACACAAAATTATAATTTCCTCAAAATCGGTTGCAACGATTTTCATTAAATTTTGCTTAAGTGTAGCCTTTAAGGGTCCAAACAAAACGTATTGTTCACCATCTCTCCAAAAACGTCGGTTCATTAAGACGTCTGTTACCTCATCCAATTTTTTTTTTTTAACTGATGTGATAGGCAGGAATTTGTATTCAATCAAACTATCGTTTGTAGAAAACACAAATTTTGAATTTTCAATATTAACTAATACTATTTATATACGAAAAGGAGAGAAAACACTGATCGTTGTAATGATTTTGTGATTTCAACCAATTATAAAATAATTTTTTTTTTCTAAATTTGAAAAATTAAATTATTTTTGCCAGAACTACGATCTTTAAAGATCCTGCAAGTGATTTTTTAGAGCCTGTAACGTGGAGTACCACATTTATACTTGAGAACGAGAGTTGATTTATATTCTCGAAACGTCGTGTATTAGTTTTCAATTCACACACTGACACGAGCGTAGCAATAGGAGACTTCTCCATAACATGGCTGAGGACACCAGCATAATATAATAATATACAAGCTTCTTTACTATCAAACTATAAAAATAAGCTAAATTCAATCAATATGACATTGCTTCGAAAACAAATTCTCTACGTCCTGCTTATGTTATAAATAGTTTATATAATAACTGACACATAAAATCAAATTGAGGTTAGGTTCCTCACAACTGTTTTTTTTTTAAGTTGAGAACGCCTTAGCAAGGTAGCTTTTTAAGGAACATAATCGCAACTCATTTAAGGAGAGCCTAGCGAAGGTTTTGCTCTGACACTTGCTGCAATTGACAAATGTCCACCTAATTGTACACAGTAATGCTGTATAATCACTCTATGACAGACGGAGTCGACGAACTTTCCAAAACAATAACGTCCCAGGCGAAGGGTTTTACCGGAAATGAAAGATTTATTTAGTTTACTGGACTCTACAGGATAGGTCGAAAGTCTGGTGTCGTCCTACTTGCGGTCAGTCCTATTTGCGGTCAGTCCTATTTGCGGTCAAGTGTAGTTTTATGAAGGATGATCAAGGTTCTGGAGGTGGAAGGGTTTCCAGTTTGCGGTCACATCTTGAGAGATAGTTAATTACTAATCACAAATCAAGTCGTTTGCCATCTTCACGTGTTGGTCTACAGTTCCCGGTTGGCAGAATCCACAGGGATTCTTACTTACCAAATTCACTGTTTTGACGAGAGGATAGTCAGTCAGAACGAACAAACGACTCTGTTCACTTAAATAGAGCCTAAAAAAGGGGGAATAATAAAAAAACACTGTATACATATACAAATAGAGAGGGAGAGAGCTACAACAAAAATAGATACTAATATTTATAGAATATACTCTTTCGCATTACAAGCATAGGCTACTTCGTACTAAAGGTTCGCCAGTCCCAGACATTTTTAAAATAAGACTATAGATAAATTTGGATTGACTCAAAAAAACATTGAATTGAATCAAAAAAACAAATGGCATACGACGAATTTCGGTAAACGTTTCCCCCACTTCAAATCTTCAACACGACTTTAGGCTCACTATATGGGGTTCAAATATGTGACCGCAAATTGGACAAATATCTTTCGATTAGCCCACGACATTTTTGGGGTGACCGCAAAATGGACGGTTTTACCCTTGACCGCAAATTGGACTGACCGCAAGTTGGATACAACCGAAAGTCTGATGTATGTTTCATATCTCGGCTACTAGTTCACGTAGAAAGTTGTTGGATACCGACCCTTACTAGAAAGTATACACAAATTGCGGTCAGAAATACAAGGGTGTTCCAAAACAATAACGTCCCAGGCGAAGGGTTTTCCCGGAAATGAAAGATTTATTTAGTTTTCTGCACTCTACAGGATAGGTCGAAAGTCTGGTGTATGTTTCATATCTCGGCTACTAGTTCACGTAGAAAGTTGTTGGATACCTCCCCTTACTAGAAGGTGTAAACAAATTGCGTTCAGAAATACAGGGTGTTCCGAAACATATTATTTGTATTTTATTCAAGTATAGTATTACTTGCATTCTTAACAGCAATCATTACATTGGTTCTTTGCATAATTATTTTAACTTCTTCACACATAAATAGTATAGAGAAAGCTATGTGACGGACCAACAAAATTATCCTCCACTTTATCCTGATATTTTCTGGAATGATATCAATCTGTCTGTCTGTACAGCCCAAACGGATGGACTGATTTTATTCCAAATTTCATGTCTATCTTAAATTGTGTAACAATATCGTGCTAACCTACAGACGACGTCGGACGGACTGGAGTCGAAAACCAGGAAACCGGAGGACATGAAACGAGAAGATCAGTCAAAAAATGGAAATCACCAAACTTAACACTGGGAAAGTAAAAAATTGTACAAAGACGATTACACAGACTTTAAAGTTAGTTTAAGATTATATTTACCAATATAAAGTAGCGCAGTTTGGAGTAGTAAAATGGAAAGGTAGACACCGGCCTAGTGTTGTAACTTACCCACTTTAAAAACTTCCCTTCTAACGATTATTACACAACATCTACAGGACGTTCAACTCAAAAAGTTCTCTTATAACATTTTTTTTGTAATTGTCGGTAACGGTAATGTTTTGGAGTAGTATAACTTTTTATATTTTTGTAACTTTCATATTAGTGCAGAAAGAGAAACCCCTACGCTATGTTTCTGGTTAAAGCAGTAAAGTTAGTAACCTAAGCTATCATTCCAATATATCGCGTTAATATAAGTTGATGGACACCAATAGTGTATTTACCCAGACTTATCATACAATGTAACACAAGTAATCGAAATGTAATTTCAAGAAGTTAGTTCTTTGGGCATTGTAGTAAATGTTAAATTGTATTGGTAGATCAATAGACCAGTAGAATTAGTCAAAATGCATATTGTAATTCGTTGCAATATGGAAAAATGTATATATTTAGTACTAAAGAAAATGGCAAAATGACGTCAAAAAGTAGTGTTATACACAATTATTAGATTCAGAAAACCTGTGTAACAACTGTTTTAAACAAACTTGCCCTACTTGGAAAGAACCATTGTAGGGCAGTAAATTTAGCCAATCATTTTTGAAAATTTATTGTAATTCGTTGCAGGTTGTCATATGGTAAAATCTATATATTTAGTGATAAAGTTTAGGGCATTTTAGGGAATCAAGCTGTGAACACATGGAACATTGTTTAAACAACTGTTTTATGTGCATAAATCGGGGGAAAACATTTACGTAAAATAAAAGTCTTGACGAAAAAATAAATCACAGATGAGCAACTGGGTCAAATTTATTAAACATTACACCACTTTTTAATATATAAATAAATTTTTTTGTAAACTAAGTTAATATTTTTTAATGTCAACTTAATGGTCATAAAAGGCTTATTTTATAAAAGTTTCAAGTGCCTAGGTGCTTTTCTCAAGGAAGCAATAATATTTTTAAAATTTTTAAATTTGATCGGTTTTTTGTAATTATTTAAACAAATTATTAACCAATTTTAACCTACCAGGCCTCAAATCAACCGGTTTTGATTATTCTAATAGTGAACAAAATTTTAATTACCCATTCTAAATAGTCTTTAAACTATCTAAAAAAAGATTTTTGCACATATAACCGCTGTTTAAACAATGTTCCATGTGTTCAAATTTGGATTCCCTAAAATATCCTAAACTTTATCACTAAATATATAGATTTTACCATATGATTTCCTGCAACGAATTACAATAAATTTTCAAAAATGTTTGTCTAAATTTACAGCCCTACAATGGTTCTTTCCGTGTAGAGCAAGTTTGTTTAAAACCGTTGTTACACAGGTTTTCTGAATCTAATAATTGTGTATATCACTACTTTTTGACGTCGAGAGAAAACAAAACTGAAACAAAACGTTAAGGAGCCTCCACTCGTTATGCATATGTTAGGGTTCGAAATTACATTATTTTAGAATAACTTCACTATTTGTTGTAGAGATTTGGGTAGGTACATGAAGGATTAGAATTGGTAATTTTTATTAAAATATAATATGTAAAAGATAAGAACAAAAAACTGTTTAAAGTGGCCACTATTTTGACATTTCAATAGGGTTCTAGCCTATATGAGTACACTGTACCAAGTTTCATATTACTATTTTAATTCTTCCCGTTATGCTAACGTACAGATGACATCTACAAGTGACATTTGACGAACAGCCTATCGAATAACATTTTTTTTCGTTTCCTGAGGGGATGAAGCGATGAGATCAGTAAAATAAAAGATGTTGAAATTTTTGACGACTTCCAAAATTGGGTAAAATAAAACACTGTTAAAGAAAATAAACTATATAAAAAAGATTTCAAGCAATTTTCATTGACTCGCTATGTGGCATACGCGTTTAGAATATTAATCCTCAGACATTCATCGAAATCGGAAGAGGTGATTTTGAGAAAATATATCTTTTATAACATTCTTTACCCCATAACTCCAAAATATTTTGGAGGATGTAATTACTCCAAAACGTATTTTTTTAAAAATCCTTAGAGACTACATTTTAAGCATCAAAATCATTAGGGCCTACAGTCGATTTTTAGAGTCAAAATTTTTTAGTTTTGTCTTACGAGAGATTCCCAAAAAGTTATCGAAAACACAAATAAAGACAAAAAAGTCTTACAATATGGCCAACGTATACCAAATTTAAACTAAGTCACTTATTCGCCGAAATCTTGTTGACTAGTGTACGTTTTACGTTCATCTTGGTGTTTGCCATTCCTTGTGTTGCAACTTGTATCATGTTTCAATTTAATCTTGGCTATGTTGACAGCTTAGATGTGGGGGCTATCGTTTAGTTTATAACAAAGTTATTTTCACATTTCTCATGTTGTAGGTTCTTCCCTAGATAACGAGAGCTGATAAATGCTATCGAAATGTCGCATAATAGTTTTTATATAGCCTATCCACACTATGAACAATCATACAATAATTTTAAAACCACAGTCAAGCCCTTATTACTTAATAAGCATTCACTTATACTGCACAAGAAATATTAATAGATTTGTAAAACTTACGTTAACTCTGACTCTATGACACTCGGTATGTTTGATCACTTACCTGTAAAAACAGAAAAACAAATAGTTAAATAGATATAATTATTTGTATACATTGGCATATAAATAGAACACCTAGCTGGTTATTCACAGCTGAAAGCAAATTTCTTATGATCACAAAAATGAAATAGTGTTCAAGAAAATAATCTTATGAGTAAAATCGTAAACCTAAATTTAGGTGGTAGAAAAAAATTTACTTTATTCTCAAAATCGGCACTAAGGAATTTGATTAAGCGAAGCTTCCAAGGGCCCAAATTAAACTTATCGGTCACCAGCCTGTTGGTGAGTTATCGGTCACGAGATTATTATAAAATACTAAATTTCTCAAAATCGGCTACATCGATTTTCATGATATGTGAGCATTAATGACACAAACACACAACTAAACAAATATTACGTTTCATAAATAACTGGCAAAAATTAAAAATTAACTTTAAAACTTAAAAGCTCGATTGTAATGAAGCACGAGTACGTATATATGATAGAAGCTAAGCACGTTTATGCGTTTATTTCATCATAAGTCGACGTCATGGTTCATTTTCAATTTTTCAATCTGAAATACAAAACTAAATATCACTTAGCAGAGATTCTGCACCTGGGTATCAGTCTCTTATCTATACAGTACTAATTATATAACAAATAAAATAAAACAAACAACAAAATGGAAAATTAATATATACAAAAAATATACAGTTGTTGAAAATTCCCTGGACATGTTATAACTTTTTTAATGGATACAGGATGAAAAATCAAAATATTTGGAATCTCTAATGGTTAAAGAAAACTACTAGACATAGTCGACAACCACCCGACATTTTGGAGGATCCCTAAAGGGGTAACCTGAAAATAATAAACCTATTTAAAAGGCCTTTTTTTACGTAAAGAACAGTTTCAAATGGTAAACCAATTTCAACTCGATAGTTTTTGCCCCTTAACCACCACAAGATCTTTTTTGTTACCACTATATTTGTTCTATATCAGGGACAATACAAAGAATATAAATGCAAATTTGAAATACATAGGAATTATTATCGTTTTGTGTGTGTAGACTTATACAGGCAGGAGTACAGATAACGGCGTAGGTAAAACAAAGCACCCTTATAATTTCACCCTTCAAACTAAAGATGAAATCAATTGATCTATTCTGTGAATTGTGACATAACCTCAAAATTTCCTTACGCATACTTTAAACAAATACAGTGTATACAAAAATTATTGACATATTTTAATGAAACTTTAAAGGGTCGATTACACGTGGCGAGTTTACTAGCTACTAGCCGGCTAGTTAGCTAGTTGATAGTAAACTAGCTCCGTGTAATCATATACTAGCCTAGCGCACTCGCCGGCTAGTAAAAAAGCTGGGGAAAAAGTTGAAGACCGGGCTACTTTACTCGCTACTCGCCGGCGTCTGGGCGAGCTAGCTAGTAAACTAGCCCTGTGTAAAGGGAATTGCTAGTTAAAAAGCGGCAAGTGGCAAGCCATTGGTGGTGAAAATGTCGGACGAATTGGTTATAGCCGAAGTTGTTGTTTTGTCTATGGTCATAAAAAACGAGTTAATACGTAGAGAAAATGAGAAAAAGAAATGTCGTCGAAGAAGTGTGTGGGTGAAACCTTATTGACTTAATTTTTGCCTTAACTTGTTTCGAATCCATTCCCCCTAATAAGTTATGCTCATCAATATCACACATTAGACGTTTAAAACTGTCCTCCTTCAATGTTTTGTTAGTATAGTCTTTGTCCATGATGTTCCATAACGAAGGATATTGCCGGTAGAAATCAAGAAACACAGCAATATCATTTCCGTTCCACTTCATTTTAATAAACCACAAACACAACACGGATTTTCGATGATTTACTTTTAAAAAGCAAACGAACACAACAAGTGGTTTCTGTACAACAACTAGTTGGATAGTGAGCGAGTGGAAAGCTACGTGTAATCGTCAACTAGCGCACTCGCCGACTTGCCGGCTTCTTAACTAGTCGGCTAGTAGCTAGTAAACTTGCTACGTGTAATCGACCCTTAAGAGAAGAGGCTTTTTACGAAAATAAAAAGTTAAAATTCGAGTTAAATTTACTCAAACAACCTAAAGAAAACACATTTGCTTAATATATTTTGAAACATTTTAAAATTAAAAGAAAACTTGTGTCTACACGACCTTTTGGCGTATTTCTATAAGGCATCGTGAAAATTCCGTATTTTAATATTTTCAAATATTTTATCATGATTGTTAATCTTCACAAGAAATATCTTTTCCTATATTTTCATTAAAATCCATCAATAATTTATGTTCGTATAGGCCTAACTAATTGTTTTAAATACGCATGTGTACATTTTGCGGTTAAACTCTGTCGACCAATCAACTACGAACTCATTTCATTTTCTTTGTAATTTCATAGTGAACAATTTTACAACTTTAATATATAGTTCACCTCTAAATAGATAGGCCTATAAATTTTTGTATAACTTTAAAATGTTCCTCAGAAGCTATTTCATAAATAAAATTGTTACCCCCCTCTCCCCATTATATTTAGTCCGCGATTTTACGACACTAGGGTTTTTCAATTATTGTTTTTAGCCCTAAACCAAAATATCATTTTTTATATCGGACTAGTTTACAAACTTTAAACAAGTAATTCGTCTATTTAAAATATTGGCACGTTATACTCTTATTTACGTGTGAAAACATTTCAGCACCATTTTATTGTGTTTATACTTCGTCCAACATAATTCACAGAGAGGTGTATGATTCATTTCTATTACGAGTTCATGACACTCATTACAACAACTCGTAATAGACGAATATGTTCAAGATAAAGAAGTGTAGATGTTGGACTATACCCAGGATTAAAAGCAAAACAGTTCCAACAATGTCTTACAGAAAGCGCCAGTAATCAACTCGTGAAAACTCTTGGTACCAAAAACGCCTGCAGCATATGCCACCTATCATACACCTCCGTACACCACGTAGACGCTACCTCAGGCGTTTTATCTGTCATTACTAAATTAGACCTATGCACATTTGACTGTAGATAGGCCTATTGCATACAAATTCATTAATGTCATATTTTGTGTCAACTTTTAATAAGAGCATCTCTGCGTTCAAAATTAATAATTTTCGGCTTTAACACTGTTTAATTTGAAACATCAATAATTAAAATCTGCCCAAATAGTAAAAAAATACGCAACTGGCACAGAAATTCCTTAGCGAATTAAGAAGATAATTTGTATTGTTAACAATAAAATGTAAGGTAATGCTCCAACAAGGATTAAGTAATTGTTTAATCAAGATAACAGAAAATATAACTAAACATATGCCTAGTGAAATGAAAGAGTGGAATCAAAACAACGACAACATAAAAAAGCGTAAATCTAGCTAGGGCCTTCGGAATTGCCACTAGTGAATCCTTGAGTATGGAAATTGCAAAGGTTTAACAATGCTAATCATAAGATTATTTCCTTGAAAGGAATTTTTTAAATAACAATTTAATTTTTGTGCATAACAAATTTGCTTTCAACTGTGGATGAGCGGCTAGATATTGTATCTCAACATTATCGTTCTTAAGGGTCAAATGAATTATAAACAAAAGTAGGCTAAATCGAATCCAGTTATTAGTAACTGCAGGTAAACAAAGTTAATTGCATGAATCCATTCCAGCCTAGTCTGTTTTACACAGGTAATAGTGTTTTAAAAACATCTACTTTAAGTCACTTCTTCTTTACCTATTTAGTGAATATAACTTATAAGCAAAGTATTTTCTTAAAATCGGTACTCTAAAGTTTTAGGCCACAAACAAATCGTTAATTTGTAGGTTAACCTCAGATTTAACTATACTTTAAGGAAAACTAAATGCACAACAAAAGTTTGATAAACTAACCTATACATATTACTTTCTACATTCCAATTTTGTTGTTCATAAAAGATATAACTAAACCTAATGTTCATACATTTGTGAAAACCTGATAAAAAAAAACCCCTAAAATATGTAAAATGGCTAAACACGGTTTGCCGATCTTGTTGATTAACTTAGGCCTACTTGTCTAAAAAATTTCCAAAAGGTTCATTTTCTAAATTTTATTCTTAAAAATTGTCTGATTACAATCAAAATTTTCATAACATTATAATGCTTAATTAAGTAAAAGCATTTTGTCAATTTCATTGGTAACTATATTTTTTACCTAATCTTAAAACTGAAAATTGATTATATTTTACCTAGGCCAACTTATAAAGAAGGGCGTAGGCCAACTTACTTCAAATTACTGCATTTCAAAACATCAAACCAACTTTAAGTTTAAAATGAACAATAGACAATAATTAAAATAACACAATACACTTTATACACAAATATGCACACACTTTACGCGTAAAAATACGCATTACAAGATTAATAAACACAACCTAAAAACCGATAGGCCTACACACATCACCCAATGTTATTAGAAACTAGATAATTTTATTGATATCGGAAGGTATACTACTTGTTGCTGAATATTGAACTTTGATTTGAAGAGATAAGGAATCATGAAGGCAGTGCCTCAAGGGAAATGGTAACAATGACATCATCATTCAGAGTTTATCAGCTTATTGTAGAGAACTACCACTAAACAATGAGATAAAGTTAACGCAAACAAAATCAAGGCTTTTGTGGTTGTATATCGATATAAATAAACTTAACAAAAATATTGCACAACCTTTTACTGTGACACAAAACGTAAACATGTCAATCACGCAACAAAGAAGTATTTAGGCAACCTAAAATATAGCGTCTAACTTAAGATTTTACATATAATTCACAATTTTCTTTACAAAAATTTTGGCAAATATTTTTAGGTAGCTACATTTAAGCAAAATTTTACCAAAATCGTTACAGTTGATTTTGATAAAATCAAATTGTAATGTTTTGATGTTTAATAAGTATACAAAAACCATCATTAGAAATTTGTAGCTGGGATCTTGAAAAAAATCAGTGAGAACACTGATCTGATTACAAAAAACCGTTTAAAGAGTTTGTTTAAATCAATTTACACAAATGTTTTATCATTTGAGGTTGCAATTTTTTATCCGGTTTCTTCAAATTTAACAAAAATGTATTTTTCTACCATAGATTGGAGAAGTTGTTATATCAAATATAAATTTTAAATAGTTTTTTTAATAGTTTGTTGACCATAAAAGTCGCATCTAAGGATCCAAAATAGTTTATTGTGTCCAATGATATAATTATGAGTTTTAACTAATAAAAAATGTATTTTTACTACAAATTTGGGTAGGTTGGGAATCAGTACTAACTAATCTTATAGCCAGAATTTAGGAAATATATGTGTTTAAATTAATTTAAACACATATAACTAGATATAGAAGCTTTCTTGAATCTAATGTTCTATTTACTTGTAAAGTGTTAAATAGCAGACATTTTGAAATTGATCAGATGAGTTTTCCAAATAAAATTTCTGTATGAATGTAAAAAAATTAATGACGCTTTAACATAAAGAATAACAAAATACAGAATAATTCAAATCAGGAGAAATTGGTACAAAATTATTGATCAGCTGAATTTTCCAATTAAATATCTCTGTATGGATGTAAAAAATTAATGGTGCTTTAACATAAAGCCATTAAGCCCTTAATGGTTTGAGTTTGTACACTATTGAGTCTGGGAATGAGGCTGGTCTGGGAATGTCAGAAAATTCTTAACCAGCTGGCAAAAAAAAAACAAAAAAAAGAATAGGGTTACATTGCTGTGTGTGTTGAAACATGAGGAAATCCATGAAACAGATTAGCTCACAAGTCGCAAGGACTTCACAGGGTGTACTTTACAAATATCATAAATGCCTTGGAACAGGATAAATATCCACTTCAGGCAATCCAAAATGTTTATTCCTGTCTTACCCTCAGGGACTCGTTTATAGAGAGTACAGGCTTGGTGATACCAAGGGTCCTAGCTGGATCTACGCCTGTTTTCATCTAGTCGTGGTTTCATCTTTTCTATCAGGTATCTCTGGACCAACTTTTCTTCTTTTTCGACTCTGACTTATCTGACCCTCCTCAAGGGCTAGGAGTCATTATTTTACCTTCTTTTCTTTTTACTTGTTAAAGGGTTCCTTGCAATGGAAATGTCATTACATTTTTCAAATTTCTTTTGTCCAATATTTTAACATTATCACGTTCTATCACATATGATGTTTTATGTGAATCATCTGCTATTTCTCAACTTTTAAACTATTTTGTGTATTGGATAAGTTCTTGTTCATTTTAGGTCTTCCAGTTTCCTCTATGTAGTACCTACCACAACTATATGAGTTAAGTTACTTAAGAAGTACAGTCTAAAACTATTTTCAAACCTGCAGCAAAAATAACACTGATTTTATAACCAGTTAAATGTAATCACCCTTCTGCATACCTCAGATGTTTACAATGTTAAAGGTAGTCGTGACAGGTACTATGTAAAGAAAACTTGAAATTCAATAAGAATAAAAAATACTCAAAAATCTTAACTGAAGCTTCAGCAATAGCAGACTATTCATACGAAACGTCAGAGATACCAGTATATGACAATGCCTTATGACTTCCATGCCTGTTATTTATAGAATAGCCAGATATACCAAAAATAGTTGGCTAAAAAATCTGAATAAATAGAATGTTAACATTCATAATTAAGTGAAATTATAAAATTACCAGTTTTTGACGCCCCTTCGAAACTCCAAAGTTAGCATTCTCCTCCCCACTTCCCCCAACTCGTTCACAATAAACATGTTTTAATTTACAAATATATAAATTAAATAAGTGTACAAAATTAGCAAACAGCAACACATACCAGTGGTAGTAAAATTCGGAAAAACCAAAAATTTGGGAGAGTGAACGTGTCAATTAGGTTATTTTTTTTTCCTTTGTGGCAGCTATCCTCAAATTATTAGTTATAGAAAAATGTAAAACGTTCCAAAATATGCCCAGAAACCAAATTTCATTAAAATCGGTAGACTCATATGGTTTGTACAACACTCCATAAAGTATAGACAAACACCTTTCAAAAAACTCTTTTTGAACTCGAGGACTTGTTTTATTTGCAATAACCTGACACCAGTTTTTGACAGTTTACATAACTTTGTCTATACTATGTATATGTGACAAAGTGAGAGAATCAACTGACATGACCGAACACCAACAGAATGTTAATTGATACCTATTCGTTTATTACAAGTATAAAATACAACTACAGCTGCATATGGTGTCTCAATTGTCTGCATGCCTTGTGATTACAGATCATAAGAAACTTCCTAAGCCTACATACAGTAAGGCCTACATTAGTATCTGTGCCTACACACATGCCTTGGCCTAGAACAATGGTTCTGTATTAGTAATTAGTACATCATTAGCTGGATGGTATGACAGATCATATTTCTTTTAATGTTATAAATACATTGTTAGTGTGGAAGATATCATTAGAAGGAACTTTATTACTGGTTATTAGTCAACATTAGAAGTTATAGCTATTGCCATCTTCATTATTGATTCTATGAAATGTCCACTGGTTCTTATTCATAGTGTTGATAATTTTAACTCACTGTTACTCAGCATGCAAAGATTATGAGGAGATATCACAAGAGGTACAGGGCTCTAACTGACTATGGCAGACAAACAAGTTGGCACAATAAACCTCAAGTAGATAGACAAGAGTTTCCTTCAGTAAGGAATCTACTCCAAGCATATCTAAATAAAGGGTGTTACCATAATTATTTAAGAATTTCAGGAGGAGATCCTTAAAAGTTTAATTTTTGGAACCAGGTTGGTAACATGTTTGAATGAGAAGAATTAGAATTTCAATTGACCTGCAATTTATTTAACTCTGGACAAAATCAAGTTAACCATTCACACCAAAAAATATGTAACATAGATTAGCAGATTTCACTTATTTAATAAATAAGTAGAACTATCTGAAAAAGGTAACAATTGAAAGTATTTATATATATTTTACATTATTATACGCCCCAAAAAAAGAAAGTTTTACACATTATTTGAATCACCCCCCCCCCCATACAATTAGTTACTGAGTGAATTTTGAAATTAAAAAAAAAATATATCAAAATATTAAGAGTTTCAAAATTTAGTTTTAAAATTACATATATTAAAGTTAACAACTTTTAACTTATTAATTACACATAATATACACCTGTAATTAATTACAGCTATAAAAGTAAGTTGGCCAACTGAAAAGGTAAATTTGTTTTAACTATATATTTTAACAAGGTAAATTTATTTGTTCTGATTATGTATTTAAAAAAAAATTATTGACGTCAATTTTCTTTTAATTTTGAAGATTAACCCCTTTGGGGTCGTGAAGCTGAAAAAGCATGCATATCCATTCCATTTTTATTTTATTTTATTTTTACGTTTTGTACATATTTTTTTTTTTTTTTAAAGAAATTTTACTAAGTCTAGCTCATCAACCATTCAATATTATTCTACAGCAACAGTTCAAGTTTATTTATTTTTTTCACTAAGTTAACTCTCAGGCTAAATTGTTCATTATTTTGCGTTTTTGTTTTATAACTCAGGAAGTCCTCAAGTTTTTGCATGAACTTGTTACTCTGCTAGAACTCAGTTTCTTGTTACCTGTTGCTTAAACCAGCATTTTGCTGGTATGAACGAAAGAAACCCTTACGATGTTCGGATATGATGAAAGACGTTAGGTAGGTACTTCATTGAAGTATGTACTTTCACTTTTTAGAATTTAAAAGTTTATTTTTTTATTTCGCACCAAATTTTGACTCATTTTGAAAACTAGTAGTGACTATGAAAAAAGATAGAAATGGTCATGTGCGGACGACTTTACATTTCAACCGTGCAAACTAGACTCTCTTCTTCAAGGTTATCTATTAGGGGTCAAGTCCAGAGTCAGGTCGCGTGAGGTCGTCTTCAGAGCTTGTCCACCAGGTCGCAGCACATGATGGACGGCTAACATTAAGGCATTTGGAACTCTTAAAATTAAAACTGCAAGGTGGATAATTTAGACGTTACAAGGGTGCTTATAAAAGGACTTTATAACTTTGTCATTTTGTAATAAATTTGTAATAAAATACATTAAGTGTTTTACCATATAGTTAATTAGGTTCAATGTGACTTCCATTGGTCATTTTACAGACATGTGATCTGAAGTTGATTTCTTGCCAAACTGGCAACAGCATGTTAGGGAGTAACTTCTTCAACTGCGGCATAGATTCTTGCTCTGAGCTCAAAGAGAGAAGTCGGTAATGATGGTTTGTAAACTTTATCCTTGATAAATCCCTTGAGTAAAAATCGAGTAGTCTCAGATCCGGCCATGTAATCAGTCCACATTGACCTATCCAAGTATATTGAAAGTGATTACTGAGGAAATTTCAGATCTTGGGGAGATAGTATGGTGTTGCATCATCTTGCAGGAAGTGTATGTGGCGTTCTTGGTAATCCTCGTGTATCTGTGGGATTAAAAAGTTTTAAAGCATATCTAAATACGCTATTCCATTGATGGTTGTCTCTTGAAAAAAGAAAAGACCTTAAACTTTGCTTTTGCTTAAGCCACAAAAGACGTTAACTTTTGGGCTATCACGAACATGTTCCAAGATTTGTCGCAAATTTTCACTGCCCCAAATCTGACAGTTGTGTATGTTCACTTTACCACTTACATGGAAAGTCAACTTATTGCTGAAGATTGTGTTTACAATGAAATCCAACTCTTCATCCAATCAATATTACACTTTCGCACAAAACTCCTTTCGAGCAACTCTATTAGTACTTGTATTTCTTACACCATTGTTAATCTGTACAGTTTGAGATGCAAATATTTTCTCAACACATGCCAAACGGTCACAATTGGAATGCCCAGATCACTAAAACCACGCTGTGTTGATTTTGTATGGTTGTTAACAAAGTTATGCCTCACTTGCTCTACGACACACAGGAAAGCTTAGAGGATTTCTTATAGCTTACTGAGAACGCGGTTTCAACAAAACACTTTCTCCACTTATAAATGGTATACCTACTGTGAGGATCTTTGCCATACTCGACACAAAAATCCCATTACACGATAGACTTCGATGCTTCAGACCAAAACACACAACTACTGCGATTGGGACCAGTGAAGACAGCCATATTTGTTGTAACTGTTGCTAGCACTTGCAGTTTTGCTATTCAGTACGATTCACCATGTGATTCAAAACTTGATCTATTTTCCTACAAAATGACACCAAAACCATCTCTGTAAGAACTCTGAATAAATTTATATGAATTTACAAATTTGTTAAGTCCTTTTCGATGCACCCTATATGAAGGTTACAAATATATTTTTTTAGCAAGCAAAAGTTTTTGATGTGTAAATTTCCAAAACATGTTTATTAAATTAGAAAGATTAGGAGTTTGAGGCCTATTGCTTTCATGGATATAATCATTTATGGACTCATAGGGTCCAGGTAAGCAGGAAGGTTCTCAAAAATGTTCAAGTTATGTCTTAAGGATCTCTCTTTGAATCTGTTTCATTCATTTTTATATATTCAGAATTTATCATCCTGTGTAAATATAAACCATCTAGTAAAATATCCTGGTGATTATATTCAGGCTGAATATACATTAATACTAAAAGTGAATGAAACAAGTCGGTACGTTTCAGGAAATAACTTGTCGATAAATCCAGACAAAATTGTTTATATATTATAGCTTGAAACAAAAATACATCAGTTAAGTTATGCGTTAATACAAAAGGTATATTATTTCACATATTTTATCCTAAAAATTTTTCATTGCGACACTAAATGTTTAAGTTAGAAACTTGGCACAGGAAACTATTATGTGCCAGTATAAAAACTTGAAACTGAAATTGAAAAATTTTAACAAAAAGTTTCAAAATGGTGGTAATTTTAAACAGTTTGTTCTTCATTTCTTAAGTGTCACGTACTTCAAAACATACTAAATCAGATAAAAGTGTGTTATTTTATATTTTAGGTGCAATGGTACAACAACCCTAACTCTCCAAGATAACAAATAAAACAAAATTTGTTTCAGAACTAAGTCACCATTACTAGAGCAAAGATATTAGTAATTTACGAGATGTAATCTAAGGATTGGTTTGTATAATTGAATAAGTATCAAGGTCAATATTTTGTTTTGAAAATGTATTGTGTGATACAAAAATAAGAGAAAATCTCTCATAATATGAGGGGGGAGGGTCCCACCCCTTCATCTTGTATGTTAAATCACTGTTGACAAGCCTAATTCCTCGTGAGTGCTGGTGTGGCGACTATAAGTCAATGCTGTATTTTAAGCTTCTGTGCAATGAAGTGGTGATAATATATCTGTGTTCTATAAATATCTACACTGTGATGCTATCTTCCAGCAATCTTTGAAATGTACAGATTACATTTCATTTTGTATTTTGTCACTGTGGTCGCATTTTGTGAACAAGGAAACATCAAAGCGTTGTTTTATATTTAAGTGAAATTGTCATTTATAATGTAGCAGTAGAAACTTGTTTTAATGATTTATTATTTGAGAATATGTGAAAAAAAAAAAGTAGTTTTGAAAATTTCTCATTCAATAAGTTTTTTGTTAAAATTCTATTAACAAAAATTCAACATAATTTCTTTCATATTTAAGTACCGCCAAAAGAAAGAAAACATAATTTTCCACAGCACATAATGTATTGATAACGAGACAACATTTCAACAATTAAATCATTATCTTCAGTTACTATGTTGATCTGCTTTGGAGGCTATATATAATGAAGAAGAAACCTAGAGACTATAAATTGCAATTGAAGAGTTGAGAGCACTGCTATCAAGACTAATGAGAGAAGGGAAGCGTATTGTCTTACAAGGAACCACTGTGGGGTAGAGGGAAATGAGCGTGCAGACAAAATTGCCAAATTAGCTACAACTATGGAACCCATTCAACCATCCTAAAGGTCCTAAAGAGTTGCAAGGTAATGGACCACAGAATAGTAAAGAATGAGTGGATTGAAAGGTGGAAACTGGGAAGCACAGGATGGTTTTTATATAAGCTGCAATCTGTACCTGTAAATCCACAAAATGTATAAAGAGCTATAGCTACATTTGTTGCATGGGCCAGAATCAATCATCTTGACACTGGTCAGTACCTCTACCACTTTCAAACGAGGGACTCGCCAACTTGCAAATTTTCTCAATCGGAAGATGAAACAATTGAGTATATACTGCATAGATGACCATATACAAACCCTGCTGTGGAGAGATGCAACTGGACAAGAACAGATGTACACTTGCTGCCGTAGTATACCACAGACATCAGGTCATTGGTATCACCTAATACTAGATGCCCGAACCAAGAAGTAAGTTAACATGTTAAAACCCATTAAAAAAAAAATTAAATAAAAAACAATGACTTTAAAATACTGATGCAAGCAACTATAAATTATTAATTTGTACAAAGTATGTATTAAATCACAATAACTTATTTGTATTATTACAATTTGTAATGATAAGTAAACATTTAATATAAACTTCTAAATATCTGAAAAATAATATTATTGAGCATCAAGTTGAAACTATCATTATACTCCTACAATTGTTCAATATAAAAGGTTATGGTGCAGTCGGTTTTGACCTATGAGCAAAAACCTGCACACAAACAGTTAAGAAATAAAAGAACATATGATGGCCCTTTTGTTAGGTTTTTTTTTACATAAAAATATAATTTTTCTAAATAATGATATTTTTTTGGAAGGGGGTAATACTGTAGCACATATATTTCTACACTTTACCTTTCAAATTTAGAATTTTTTTTTTTAATAACAAATAATTTGTTTAAAAACATATTTTTATTATATACCATTATCTAATGAAAACGTTTGTAAAATAATTAAATCTATATATTGAAATTTACGTTTGGGATTCTCAGGTAAAACTATGATTTTTTTTTCAATTTTTTTGTTTCCAAGTTTTATAGTAAGGTAATAGGTTAATTTTAGCAATTTAAAAATAAAATAAATATATTTTTAACGTAAATATCAATAATTCTATACCTATCAGTAATTATTTGCTATTTATAGAAACTTTTTTAATATGTTAAAATTATATTAAAAATGAAATGCACTCTGAAAACACGATAATGTGAAAAATATTTCCAGGGTTAAATTGTTAAATGTGAACAACACCTCATTTTTAAGCACAATTAATGACAAATTTACCGGTAGGATTCAAAACAACATATTTTTTATATGAACCCTCAAACAAAGAATGATAGAATTAAACAAAGATAGAATCAAACAAAGTTCAATAAACTGAGCAACACATACATTTTTCATCCTAACACTACTTTTTCTCTTTAGATATAGATCAATAAAAAGGAAGGTTCTGAGCGGGGGAGGGGAAGGAGGTAAATGTAACTAACGAGTAACATCTTATTAAAAACCAAATCATGTCTGATCTGAAACCTTAAACCAAAATGGCGGTCAAGCAAAGTAAAACTATTATAACTTTTACCAGCAATACTTTTGGGTCACACTAACAATTAAAAGTTAATTTTCCCCAATGGTTTTGTCTTTGATAACCATTCAGAAAAGAAGCTGCTACCTGGATCATTTTTGACTTAATCCCTTTTGTCCTCTTGACTCCATTTTGGGGAATAGTTGGTGCAAATTATTTTTTTTTAGACTAAACATAATCCAAATTTAATATCTTCGTCTTAAAATAATTTCTAAAACTGATGCAATACTATTTCCATTATAAACTTTTAATCTCTAAATTTGAATTTTTCTAAAGTTGGTAAGGAAGAGTTATACTATTGTTAATTCATAAAACTACAATTTGGACACACTAAATTAAATTTCCAATACTTATTAATATTAATAAACTTCCAATTTATAAAATAATATAATAAACTGAGATTGAAATTTGTGTTGACGCCTGTGAAATACTGTATAGGCAATCTACACATTGTGTTACCGTAAAAGAAGTATATGCAGCCAGGGGCTTCCCATTGTTTCAATGTACTATTAAACTATTCATAAAATTTAATTTCAAAAATTAATTATTAGAGTAGTCCATAGGATAAAGAAGTGGACTTATCCTCACTCTTCACATACAGACCTAAAAAGACAATGGAATGTGCACATATCCTAGTGTTTTAAACCTATCATAGAAACAAAACTGTGTAAAGTTAATTAACATCAAATAGTGATTATTGATAAATAAAGTATATATTAATTCTGAAACACACTGAATAATTGTAAAACAGCTAAAAATTAAAACTTCCAATTTGCTAGAGTTTTTCAGGGCACAGAAGCTTCTACTTTTGTCATTTATGAATTTTTGTTGATCATATTGAAATTAACTTTAAATTTTAAATAGGAAATGGGTCATGTGATATTTTTTCACTAACTTATGATTTTAAAACCGTTACTGCATTATTTTTTTAAATATCGTTTTTCATTATCAAGATTGGCCAGTGACTGCATTGCATAAAACATTAGAGTATAGTTTCAAATGCGGTACCACACAATATAACGGGGTACAATTAACTTTTTTTTTGTTTTTTAGTGTGTTTCCTTGTTTATAAAATTTCTAACATTTAACAACCTCAGTTGAATGATTTTTTTTTTTTTTTTTTTTTTTTTTTTACAATTACCTATTGATGAAATGAAATTTAAAACAAAATTTGGTAGATTACCACAGGTGGATCATGTGATGAAAAAATAATCATTTCTTTCCAATTTATTTATTAAAATCAGCGATCCGTGAACCTTCATGATGGATTTCTTTCATAACTAATGGTCCTGTTATCAGTAGAAACAGAGCTGGGTTTTCCTAGTAAAATTTATCATAACATTTAATAATCATTTTAAAAAACAAATGTCACGTGACACCCTTCCATCCTCTGAAACAAATTAGTCAAATGATTTTTGAGAAAATAAACTTAATTGTAATTTCAGAAACATTTATGAATCATCTTAAGATTTTTGTTTGTTTTGTTATTAATTATTGTTAAGTAAAATAAATTTAGGTCTGCCATACTTCGGCATGACAGGTGGAAATACCAGGAATGTAGTACCGATACTGTATTTTTAACCAGAAATAAATGTTCATTTTCTTTCAAAAACATTATTTTTTTAAATATTTTAACCTATTGGGGAAATGATTAATCTGGTCACCACAGACCCACTGGTAACAATCAAAACTGGAACAAAAATGTTTGGTAAGACTGACATAAATATGTATCAAATCTTTTCCACTATATTTTTGTGTTACATAAATTTTCTCGAAAAACAGTATGACAACATGTTTTTGTGTTTATTTAATGTGTTTATTTTTGTTTTAATTTTCAAATAAAATTTTGAAAGCAATAATTTTTAATTTTCGAAAAAACTAGACATATTTTGTAAATGAACAATATTTTTTTACAAAAAAAATCAGTTTAATTTTATTAAAAATTAATGGTGAAAAACATTTCACAAACTTTTTCATTCAACCATTCTCAAAAACAAATAAAAAATAATCGTCACCAAAAAATGTCAATTCAGTAATTGTCGGTCAAACAATCAAAATAAACCATGTCGCTGTCTTTCAAAACAATGTATATATTTAAATATAACCTAAAATTGCTCCGTTTGTGCCATAAACATGTCCTCGTCATATATGTATTTTATTATAATTCAGCTTTAATGATGGTGGTCACGGTTCATTTTTCTCTTTTACCTTATTCATGAATCGTAATATGTAGCACGCTTGTTTGGGTCATTACTGTTTACATTTCAATAAAATGTTAACAACCAATTAAGTCGATTTTGGGAAATTATGTATTTTATAACAGCATCATGACAGATTTTTTGTTTTTTTACATATCCGGTTCCTTGATGTTATAGCAATTAGTTTAGAACCTTAGAGACTATTATTAGAAAATTATATGTATATATATATATATTTTTTTTTTTTTTTTTTGTGGGAGCTATTCACAAATTTTGGGTTTTTAAAATGTTCAGAGATATGACCCAAATATACACACAAACCAGATTTGACTAAAATTGGTCCACACATTTGGGCTGTAAAGCACTGCATGTATAACATACTGACATCATTCCAAAACCTACTTTGGACTCAGGAGGTACACACAAAATATCCATAAAAAAATTTACAACAATTTTTTACCCATAACATAACTTAATTCTATACTATAATACATGGGAAAGTAAAATTATGACTGCATCTTGTTAATTGAATATGTAATCTGATTGTGTATTCTATAAAACTATACTCTAAAACAAAACAGTTTTTCCCCTCTTATAACAATATTTCTTTTAATGAAATGTTAAGCATATGATTAAACGTAATTTTTTTAAAATTTTAACATTTTCTAAACTTTACCGTTGAAGAGTCTCAGAAACCTTGGAAGGGTGAACAATATTAGGAAGAAAGTAACCCAAGCAATTGTTTGCAATCCCACCACAGTATTATCAAAATGTAAAAATAAACTAATGTAAAAGGTGGGAGTTTGTCCATAAACATACAATCATTTGTAGTAAAACAAATTATAATTGTCAATATTGCAAAATGATATTTATAAGAGGATGTGTCATTAAATTGAGACAGGTTTTAAATAAGGGGTCATTTAAATTGAGTCAAGACACAAGTTTTGAAGAAAATTATTTTCACAAAAACCTATTGGTAACAAAGGAGGATAAAATGGCGTTATTATTTTTTCTTAGTTTGTTTACAGACATTTGAGAATCAAATCAATTTTTAAAAATATAAATCTATTTTTTTATCCTACAGTAAAAAAAAGAGAACATTTAACTGAAAAATTTTTATTCACAGGACTTTTTTCATTTTTTTATAACTAAAAATTTTGAGGTGGCTACCCATACAACAAAACAAAATACAAAAATTAATTGTTAATCAAAATCTGCTGTAACGATTTTGATAAAATTTGGCACAATTGTATCCTCTAAGGACCCATTAAAATTTATTGGTTAACATCTCAAAAAATTCCATTTGTGAGTTCATGGTAAAAAACTTAAAAACCACCCGTGAAGATAGTTATAAAAATTCGGTAATTTTAACCAGCTCTACTTATTTAATTGTAATTTTATTGAAACATGAAAATTAATTACTCAAATTCATGTGCAAAATGGGAAGTAAATAAAATTATGATTCAAAAATAATTGTAAATAATGGAAATGAACTTTAATTAAAAGTTTGATTTTAATCAAATTCAATTTACGCTGAGGAAGTATTTGTGGGAAAAAAATAAAGCAAGTTTAGGCCTTCATTTAAATGTATTTTTCAAAGACAGAGATTATATTTCATTTTTACTTTTTGTTTTACCGACCGAAATAACATTTTGGTGATGTTTAGTTTTATTAGATTTTGGAGATGTTTGAGGAAGAACGTTTGTGCAATGTTTTTGCACTATTTTCTCTTATAATTTTACTCTAAAACTGCAATTTTTAAGAAATAAATTCTTAAATATTAACAGATGTTAATCAGAATGGGTTCACATGTTCTTTCAACGTAACATTCACTCTGTCCAGAGACCAACTACTGTTCAACTCCTGGAAAGTTCATACCTATTTTTAGTCAAATATTACCCTGAGACTGTTTCAGCTCATTGACTAAGAAGCAACATGTGTTACCATGGCAATAAACTTCTAATTTTAACCTGGACATTCATCGTCACCTCACAGTAAATGATTTTAACCAAGAAGGTCTGGTGTGTGTAATAACTCAAACCTCAATGTAAATATTTGTTTTGATTTGTTATAGCTAGTGAAAGCATGTCCATTAAAACATAACTACTTGTTCAGGCATCTTTCCAACAAGCGTACAGAGATAATTATTTTAATCTCTTAAGTCTTATGTTCTTTTATTGACATGTTTAGGAGCAGACGCCAATCAAGGGAGAGCCGAAGAAGAGCTATAGACCCACCCGTCACCTTTAGGGGTGAAATTACGAAATAAAAAAATGTACTTTCAATTATTTTTTACTTTCCCACATATCCGTAGAATACTGTAATGAAAGTTTTGTGAAGGGTCAACAATTAATAGATGGCTTTTTTGAACCCAAGATATATCCGCTTGATGTCCTATGAGTCCAATATGTCGTTTTTGGAATTATGTCTGGTGTTGATTTTACTCAAATTTGATATTTGGACATATATTGGCCATATCTTATGATTTTGTTTTCAGTTTTTTGATAACTCAAAATTTGGGGTTGCTGCCATAAAAAAAAAAACCATTTTAGAATGGTTAGGTTGTGAGTTATCCTTCAGTTTAGTATCTATGTATCCAACTCTGGTCTATTTTTATATGAAACTTAGAATACACTAGTCCTTTACAATTAAGAATTTTAACAGTTTTGAATAACTACATTTGTGTGGTTATTTCATCAAAGCACTGCAATATCTACACACATCAAAAAGATTACCTACATCAAAATATGGATTTCTTAATATCAAATGAACGTCCAATTTTAAAACAATGTTGAGATCTGTGGTTCATGTTGGGATCAAAAAGTTAGATCTGTTGGATTATTTCACGATTCTGTACCATTTGTCGGTAGCATTTGGTTTCTGTCATTGGCATTTTCTTGTCGCCAATAAGTGTTTGACGGTTTCCATGCCATCTTCCTGCAGCTGGCATTTTGTTTTATACTGTGTAAATCATGGGCGTCATCGCCGGGGGGGACGCGTCTCCCCCAATATTTGAGATGTAAAAATATTTTTACTAAAAACTAATGATTTACTTAAAACCTTAAAAGGTAAACATCGGGCTTTGTCTTTACTAGGGGTTTTAACATTACATTTCTGTTACAAACGCATAAATAAATGCATAACAACGATGTTTTGAGAAGTTTAATTTTTAAAAAATTCCATACCCCCAGACCCCCGGCATATGTCCCCCCCCCCCAATAATGAACTGGTGATGACGCCCATGGTGAAAATTTTAAAATATGTAAGTCCCCCCATGGAATTTTCATATATTAAAAATAAGTCACATAAACTTTTCTGAGATCTAAACAATAAATTACAAATAAAGTGAACGCTATACAGTATGTACCGTTTAATCGTTAAATTTTTCGAGATAAAAGATTCAAACCCAGTTCTCACACATTAACAATAAGCCATAAACTGTTTATGTTTAGTTTTATGCAATGTAAGCACTGAATCACAACACAACATATAAAGTTAGCATTATATAAGTTAATCTGAAAATAATTTAAAACAGCTGTTATAAATTCTCATAAAAAACAACAAAAATAAACATATTTTATTAATTTATAACAGCGGTTTCAAATTAATATCATTGTGAAACATGTTATTTATCCATAACAGACATGTTATCTAAATGATATGTGTTTTACAAAATAAGTTTTTCAAAGTAAAATTAATAATGTTTGGCAAATCTGCAAATAACACTATTTATTTTAACACCTCAATCATTCAAATTGACCCTATAAGTAACGAAATATTCAACTGGCACAGAAATTCCATAGTGAAATAAATATAAAATTATAACACTACAACATAAATGAAAGGAAAAGTTAAAACATCTAGTTTTTGGAATAGACAGCACGAGTCATCTTCTTATCAAATATAAACTGGACTGCTTACTTTTGAATTTAAACATTTGTATCATAAATCCCTTTTGATACATTTCCCCAATCACAACACCACACATGACAGTAAAATAAACTATTCTCAGAACTGTTAAAAAGCTATAATTTGATCATTTTGTTAAAAATGTAAATTGAGGAAATTTTGAGAACAATAGATTAATATGAGTTTTCAAATTTAATTTAGTATCTCTTGTCAAACCAAGAACTTTGGTACTCTTAAATTTACTCATTTGATAATTAATCACAAAGCTATCTATTGTGCAACAATTTTTCTATTCTTTGCTGAAAACAAAATATTAAAAACATTTTTTTTTTAATTTCTAAATTTATGGCCAAGTTGTGTTTTTGAAAATACTCTATAACTGATTAATGGCGTTGAACGATTTAATTTGATATTATTAACTATAAAAAAATCACCTCATCAAAATACTTTCATTGTTATGTAAAGTGAAAGTAACAATCAGATATTGGTGAAAGTGTTTGGAATCTAGCCAGTAAAACTTATAATTTTAAAGCCTGTTGGATGGTGAGCAATACCAATAACACTTTAATTTTATCTGTTAGACACTTCTGGCTCCACAGCCAGAATACATAGATGCTGTTAATATTATAACAGGATAGTGAATATTAGATTTATGTATTTAAGGCCTAGAAGTACTGCAGTATGCTCATAATAAATTAAATATAATGACTACACATCTGTGCTCAAAATACAGTCATAATTAAATTTTGATACGATATGAGGTGTGTTCAGAAAATAAGTACTATTAGGCTTTTATAAAACTATGACCATCTAATTTAAATAATTTTCTTGTACAAGAAAGGCTATGGTTTAAACTACTTGTTATATCGTGGAACCAATATCCTCTTCATGAAATGATACTGCCTGTGGCAATCTTGTTGTTCCTTATCGCTAGCCTAGATTCCAATCCATTAGCTCTCTAGCAACCCCAATACAGTTGTGCATGCTTTTTAGACATCTCAAAGTAGTGTCTTTGAGTCTTGGGAACAGCAGTTTCTATTCATCTTGGATCTCTCCACATGTTACAGGGTGGATTCGTCAGAGGAGTAGACTCCTATTCACCAGAGATGAGTAACAAATCACTTGTGTCCAGAACAAGGTATTGAGTTCTACTCTAGGTTTGTGTTTTGTTTTACTCTCACTCTGTATGTATATTTTCCCAAATTTTATTACCTGTCATATTCTTGTTTAACTGATCTCTTTGCTTCGACAATATGGAAGGCTTTTGCTGTTGTTGACATCAGGTGTATTGTGTCATTGACAAAAGAATACATCCCTCTTTGCTGGGATATCTACAGCCTCATTTCCTGGTATTTCAACATAACAGAGTATCCAGTGCAATATAAGGTTTTTATTTAGTTTCTGTAGGATGTAGTTATAGCTTGTATTGCTGCTTTCGAATGTATCAATATAACAATATTTGGGTATTTATATCGGTAATTCATTATGAAAGTGAGGACTTTAGATATGGTTTAAATCTATGTGTCAAAATCTGTTCTATTCAAGGTTATGGGGAAGTGATCAGAGAAGTGAGTTGAGTAGATTATTTCTCCAGTCCTGCCTTTTTTATCCACTGATCTGTCTGTGTTTATCTCTCAATCATTGGTTTATAGGATATCTTTCTTCTATTATGTTAACCCTAGAACACTACTCATTCGTAAAATTTACCACCCGCCCTTTGTAAAATTCGGAGAACTCGTAGACAAAAGACGGACATGCTCTGTCTTTTTGTTTACCTTCCTGCCATTGTGAATAGAGGCCTCTGTCTCTTCGACTAAGCTCAAAGTTGAACCGTTATTACTGTACTCAAGCTCGCGTCGTATATTTTACGAAAGAATAGTGTTTGTGAAAGTTTTAACTATTAAGTGTTTGAATATTTTTTTTGTAAATTATTGTTTTTATATTGTTAGTTTTTAGTGTTGTAAATAGTTTATTGTGTAAATAGTGATTTTAGAGTTCAAAGTGTTTGATTTAGCTACTAAGTGTATATTAATCACTGCAAGGAATGTGATTCTCAGTGAAGACGTACTCTAATTTTGGCATTTTTGGCATTCTACCTAATGAACTTATTGTAAATCATTTTTCTCTTTTTATATAAATTA
This sequence comes from Aphrophora alni, assembly GCA_963513935.1. NCBI lineage: Eukaryota > Metazoa > Arthropoda > Insecta > Hemiptera > Aphrophoridae > Aphrophora > Aphrophora alni. Next base: position 80,379,116 of record OY740775.1, on the reverse strand, counting down.
AACACTTATAAATGATGTATTTTATGAAAATCCGATTAATTTTCCAATAAAATAATATTTATATTTGTTTCGATTTTTTTTACAGATTATTATTTTTTTTAAAACGTACTTGTAGTGGTGGTAAAAGACATTTTTTTACAGTTAAAATATGTAGGAGTTCATTGTCAAACATTTTTAAAAACACTTAAAAACAATTAAGGATTTAATATAAAAAATAGTCAACACTAAAGTAAAGTTTAAAAAATAATAATAAAAATAAAAACAGAAAGTACAGTAGTAAAATTTACGAATGAATAGTGATCACGTAACAATGAACTAAGAGTAGTAATCTAGGGTTAATGAATAATTAACGAAGAGTAGTAGACAGTTTTTTTTTTATTTACCTCTTCTATGGTAAAAGGATTGAGTTTATCTACGTAAAATTAATAGGATTAATTATTGGAATGTATGAGTTCAGTATAAAAGATCGGTTGTTTTCTTTAAAACACTATGACATTACAGTGATAGGGTTTTTTTAGTCTTGAGTGTGTGGGTTTTGGATATGGTTTCCACCCATGTTGTCTGGGGTAGTCCCTAAAATTTAGATATACAGGGTTATCATAAAAGAATAGTGGGGTTTCGAACATGATTAAAATGAAAACAGAATTACTTACAGCTGATGTTGTTTATTTATCTAAATCGCCGTCTGAAACAGGTTTTTTACATAACCAATAAATTTCAATATGTGCACCATTAGTCACTCAGCAAATGTCCAATCGATAATCTAGTTCTGCCAAAACATTAGTTAACATGTCTTTATTAACAGTTGCCATTACTTCATTAATCTTGTTCCTTAAGTACATGAATTTTTTTCGATAAACAATTTTTTTGATGTACCGGTACCCCCCACAAGAAGAAATCGCAAGGTGTCAGGTCTGGACTCTTTGGAGGCCAGCGTATAGGTTCTTGCTTGCCTATCCATCGATGTCTAAACTTTTAATTCAAAGTATCTGTGACAAATACACTAAAGTGTGGGGTGCGCCATCTTGTTGGAAATGAAATTGTTGAATGTTTTCTAGATCATCGAGCTGAGGAAAACAATAATTGATTAACATATAGAGATATATAATTCCATTAATTGTCTTTTCAGCAAAGAAGAAAGGCCCTATCAGACGATTTTTCATCACACCACACCAAACAATAACTTTAGGTGAGTCATATATTTTATTAAAAATTGTATGTGGGTTTTCAGATCCCCCATATGCGTGAATTGTGTCTGTTAGCTGACCCATTGACATAGAATATAGTTCCGTCTGAAAAAAAAAATTATATCATCTAAAAATAATTGGTTTTCATCAAACTTGTTAAACATGTCAACAGTGAAATTAAAATGTTTTTCACCATAATCAGGTTTAAATTCCTGCAATAGCTTGATTTTATATGCATGTAATTTCAGTCTTTTTTTTTTTTTTAACTTTGTGGACTGTTGTTTTTGGAATAGCGAACTCTAGGTTTCATCAAGGTATTGATTTTTAGGACTTCTGATTGCAGATTGTCATATAAGTTCAACTTTTTCATTTGATACACTTGGCCTGGTAGATGATTTCTGCTTTTGAACTGATCCAGTTTCTTCGAATTGTTTGAACCAACGTCGTATGTTAATTTCATGTGGTGGATCTTTTCTGTGTTCGTATCAAAATACACGTTGCACTGAAATTACAGACTTGAATTCAGCCAACAACACACTCCACACAGAACACTCCAGAAAACACAAAACACACTACCACAACAATGCAAAAACTATTTTTGATGTTACAAAAGCTGCTAAACAAACTTTTGTGTTATAGGCTATCAGCGATATCAATACAACACCACTAAATTTCTCTACTATCTTCGTATGAATTAATGAAACCCCACCAATCTTTTATGATAACGCTGTATAGATGCTACACATTGTTTAATCTCTTCTCCTATGGGTTGGTTGCCAGTATAAACTTACATTATCACTATTACAGCTCCACAAATAAGTATCAGTGCATAATTTTGGCATCTATTCACTAATTGAAGCTTCGCTTCCATATCTGATGACAGGTTTGCTGTATGTTCTGTTGAATTGAGTATGTAGTGGGTTCATATCCAGCTTGCTCCAGCCAGTCACTATTGTTTCCTATTTGTTGAACACACATACCTGTGTTGAATCCACCAGAGTTTATTCTCAATAAAGATGCCCAAATATTTGATGTTTTAATTTTTTCATAAATCATGATTACTGTATTAAATTTAGTAAGTAAAATAGTGATTGGTGTTATATAAACAATTATACTACAAAAATATAACTGCAAACATGATACAATCATTAAACTCAAATGCTTATAGAGAGTGTCTGTGTGTACTATGATATCAATAAAAAAATACTCTAAACATATTTCCTATATTTCTTTGTTAACCAACTGATGTTCTGGTTGTTTTTTCTTTAAAAATGTATAACATTGAAGAGGTTTAGAATCCAAATTTGGAATGCACTTGGCTATGTACTATTTTATAAGTAAACAAAGACTTATTTTGTTATATTTTCAAAAAAGTGGATCTTACAAAATTTTAACTTATGAAATACTCAAACTTTACAAAAAAATCTACAAGTGATAAAATATTTTCCTTTTTTTTACGAAAAGGTATTTTAATTTTGAAAGTAGGTCAATGAATATTAGAGTTATCATAACTCACAATCTGTTGTGTCGACTCAATTGTTTAAATTCATGTTTGAGATGATGCAGAGAAAAAATAAGAATGTTTTGTGTTTTGTTGCAATGTAATGCACTCTAGTGTAGTAAATGTCAATTACAAAAAATAAAGAATTAACTATCAAAGATTATTGATGTCGTAGAAGTGATACTTCATATAGAAACAAACAAAAATGTATTTATGTCAATCACACTATGCAATAAATCCCTTCTATCACATCAGATACGACAAAAGTCCCCAAGGTGTTAAATCAAGTTTAATTAATTCTTAAATACATTTATTTCAATTCGTCTCTACTTTATATTAAAACTATATCGTTTGACCATCATCTACTTTACATAGATTTGTTTGTTGTACCAGGAATTAATTGAACTCAAATTTGAAGGCTAAATTACTTGTAAATTAATTAATTTTGAAATCCATTCTGTCAGTTTTGTTTAAGTTTATTATGGTTATCCTTCACTTCCTAGACAATTCCTTTGTCCCCTAAGGCCTCGGAAACACCTCAACACCAAAAACTAGGTCGACATATAGCTTGTAAACAAATATAGCTCACTGAAAACAAGATCTATTTCTATCAAAGTCTGGAGCAGTACAGGAAGTAATTACTAATGTCTGGAAGTGCCATAGCTTGAGGTGGTGTTAAGACATGGCTTTAATTTGTCTCTAAAGTTCGCTCTCGTAGAAAATTTAGAAATGTTTTTATTACAAGATTTGTAACAAGTTCAAAGGTTTGTAAATAAAATACAAAATAAGGAATAGAACAATTTAAGCATAATTAAATATAAAACATGGTACAAAGATAAATTTAGATATACTGGGACAAAAATTTCCAAAAAATGATCAACTATTTTTTATCTGAAATTTTAATCATGATCATCTGCTAAATAAAGTGAAAATATAAATGGTTTAGTAGTTTTCAAAAAAATAATTCAACAGAAATATATTTAGAATTAGATTTCCCTTCAAACTAAATTTTGTTTTTAATCTGTGAACCTTCATATATTGGTTAGTCTACTTAAAATGAAATACTTGTGATTTCTCATATTTATTTAACTTCTTTTTTTTAAAACCACTGCAAGTTTAACACATCAACCACTTAAGTTTGATGGGTTTTGCAGATGGGTGAATGGGGAAGTTTGTCCTATGTTTTTGTGAATTTTATTAAATTTAATGTGTATCAATCGTTATAGATAAATTGCTGAGAATGTGTTTTTCCCATTGTTTGTGTTTGCCATTACCCCCACGGATTGCTCTCATAATATTTTAATGGGTTGTATTTTAAGGATGCATAATTTATTTCACATTGAGCATTAAATTTACTATTTTGTCCACTAACATTTTATTAACGAGACCCTTAAACTTTTGACAAAGGGACATACAATCCAACAAGACACCAGTGTCAAGAAGATCCTAAAATTCAAGTCTTACAGGGGATGTCTAGGGGTAACAATACCACTTCTTCTCCCTTTATGAGCACAACAACCCCTCAAGGCTGGCATGCATAAGGGATAGACCACCTAATTGAAAAAGAAAAAAAAAGGCTGATGCAATAACTCTTTTTTCCTTTGAAAATTTCATAATAATAAAGGGAATGGGTGTATTTTTTCCTCTTTTTATTTAAAGGCAAAAAACCTTTCACGCATCATCTATAAAAAGACCCCTTGCATTTGAATACTCTAATAGTATCAAGGTCGGAAGAGAACAAGAGTTGGTAAACAAAGACCTAATAAAAAAGATGAAAGAAACATAATATAAAAGATGTAATTTAACCAAAGACTACAAGAAAAATTTGTAGATTTAGATATGGTTTCTTGGAATTGCTGTGTCCCCGTACTCAAGTTAAGTGAGCCCCTGAGAGTGTGTAAACCATTCCTAAAACATGTATGCAAAGACATAAATTGGTGAAAACTAAGTAATATATTTTATAACTTACATGAACTCTGAGACAAAGCCTTGGATTTGTTTTATTTCACTTACCTGTAAAAAAAGAAAAACATGTTTTAGTACACAATTGTATTGTGTGTACAGTTTAAATTATATATGATATTGTTTAAAATCGATATCTTTCATTTAAAAAATATAAATACATCACAAATAAAGATTGAATAATCAGTACAAAAATATTGGATTACCTTTCTGATTTCTACAATAACAAAAATAATATTCATTGCTTTTCAACAAAAAACGTTTCTATACTAGATTTAGATCAGGAAAAAAAGCTATTTTACTACCTTTTGTGTTACCCCCATGTGTTTCTTATGATAAGATGTTATAGAAGAGGATTTTCAACTTTCTGTGCATTAAAAAAAAAGCTGATTTTTTAGTTTTGTTACCAATAACTTACATACTGACATTTTTGAAAAGATATGGGTACTTAGATGCTACATTTTAGCAAAATTTGTACAAAATTGTTATAGCTGATTTTGAAAAACTGAATTTTGTTTGTCTTATGGAAGGTTATCCTAAATTTTGAGTCATCGAAAAAAGAAATTTTTTTCGAGATATGTGCAAAATGTGCCCACATACCAAATTCAATTCCAGTCAGTCCACTCATTTGGACAGTAGAACACAGAAAACAGACGACAGATGCCAGATAGACATGATTCCCAAAACACTTTTTGGTTACACACTGATATTTCTGTGAAAAACTTAATATTTTTTTTTACCAACGACATACCTTTCTTTCTACTACATTCGTGAGAAAATAAAAATTGTCAACGTATCAAACCTAAATTAAATTTATGACATCATTTTAAGCCATAGCTTCATTTTGTGTTCATGGTTTCCCATGGATCGTTATCATATATACTATGGGAAGTGAAATTCAACAATAAACTCCACAAAGTGGTTCTGTGGTTACTCAAGTGACAACACACGTCTGAAAACCAGGTCTTCTCGTCTAACTAACAGATATAAAAGAAAATTGTTGAATATGGATTTTCGTAGCAGGTTCAAGATTATATCCTATTCCAGATTTTTTTTTTATGAGATTCTACCTATGAGGAAAGTGTCTACCTAGTTTACATCACATTAAAATATTTTTATGAGAATAAACCTAAATTACAAGGGTCGTCCAGTAAGTAAAACACTTTTCAATATACAAAATTAAGAGAATACATTAAAAAAGAAATTATTTAAGACTTACAGAAAGCTACAGATTACATCTCTACATAATCTCCATATAAATTTAAACTCTTGTCTATATTGTGGTACCATTTTAGTACCCCTTCACTATACACTCCTAGCATCAACATTTTTAACCATTCAAGTAACAAATTCTTTAAGCTCCTTATCATCTTGAAAGTACCTAATACCTCCTAAAAATTCTTTCAACTTAAGTAATAGATGGAAATCACTGGGCGCCAAAGTCAGGACCGTTTGGCGGCTACTGAAAAACACCCCAACCAAAATATTACAGTAAAGCTTGAAATGTTGCAGCTGAGTGTGGATGAGCATGTTTGTGAATGAAGATGATATCACTAAATAACATTCAATACCAGCATGGTACATTCAAGACAGATTAGGGTCTGACAATATGCCTCAGCATTTATTGCTAAAAAATACATGAATTTAAACATGTGAAAAAAATACAATGTTTGCACAATGTTGTAGTTTGGTACAGACTGAGCTTGTAGTAATTGTTCCAGCACAATGTCTAGAGCAGCTAGAAAATGTAGCCAATGTCAAAATGTTCTTTACTTTTTGAATGACCCTCATAATTTAGATTTATTCCCATTCAACTAAGCATTTTAAAAATAAAATATGTACACTGTCATGATGCTATATAAGAAAAATATTAATAACAATATGTAGTACTAGATATGATTTCAAACTTCTTTAAATATAAATTGAATGAATATTTAAAATGTGTTCTGGAGGTTATGATCTGTGCTCATTTATTAGTCCCAAGTCTCAACTTTGACAACATGGCAGTTGCACTATATCCAAAGAAATTCACTAACAATCATGACTCAATAACACAAAACAATCTGAATATATTTTCTAAAAATAACTTGTACATACGTCTTAAATGAATCTATGCTTAATTATACTAACAGAAGTAGTTTATACTCGGCCCAAGGTACAAAGCCAGTTGACTCCATCATTTATTTCATCTGTTAGTTGGCATGGTAGAAAAGCACGTGTTCACACTTTGTACTAATTAGTAGACTACAAGTTTAATTTGTTCACCAACATTTTATATTTAGAAGGCATTGTATAATCAATTTTAATTCCTTTCTTTCATAAAAGCGAGACCATCGTGGAGGCAAGACAGTTTTGTCAAGTTTTAAGATATCCAAAAGAAGAATATAGTAGTTATTCAAATTCATTTTAATATAACCATTCAAGTAATATGTCCTACCTTTTGTATTAATGTGAAAGAAATAACACTAACACAATCAATGTTAAAAGTTTAATAAACCCTTATGTACACTTCGGATACATAGCTACCAACTCAGAGAGATATAAACCAATACTATACATAAGAAAAATATATAGGGTATAAACATAGGGAAATGTAGATAACGGTTTATTATACTTTCTAACCTTAATTGTGACAGTGTTTTATTTTTGGTTTGGGGATTACTTCTTCATATTGTTATTAACCACAAGGCTCATTGGATGTTTGTAATTTATTTATTAGCCTAAACCATTTCTTTAAAAAATATACATTTAATCAATTGGAACCACACTATGTATAAAACATAACTTTTCTCTGTTTATAACTCAAAAACCGCTGATCTAATTTTGGTGCAGTTTGATTGCCTATTTAATTAAGTGTGGCCCAGCCAAGGAGCCCACCAAACCAAAATCATAACAATTATAAATTAGGATGTAATGAAAAGGGATTTTTAAATAATAAAATATGAATTGGCACTTGCGATTTTGATGAGCAGTGCAATATGACGTAGAAGAAGGGGAGGGGAGAGACGAGGAGTGGAGGGCTTGAGCTAGCGAGCCGACCGAGAGTCTGTTCCGAGAGCCGTGAGAAGGAAGACTGCTACGGGACGAGGTCAGGTCAGTCCATTTTCGGCCACATGCTAGCTAAATTAAACGGTACGCTTTTCGGCCACTATTAAGGCTTTATCTTGCCGTTATGTCTTTTTAATAAATCATAATCATTTTTGTAATCTTTTAATTCGGCACTAAAATAAAATATAACCTTAAATTTCACTTGCGTTGCGTGCGTTCATTAGCGTCCTAACCCGACTCCTTGGCCCATCCTGACAAGATTCGGCTAAAGTGTACACGGTCTCCAGCCAGCCGGAGCTTCCAGCTGGTCAAAAGAAGTAGAGACGGTCACATAAGTACAATATCTGACTAAGTGTTAGTCATTGTTTGATTAAAATTATGTAGTAGTTCTCACATTACAATAATATTTGTCTACATGGGTAATACAAACACCAGAAATGTATACATTTTTTAAAAAATATTATTAAAGACAACATATATTTTGTCAGTAACAAAAATGATATATAATTGGAACTTCATTGTAACTTGAAACTTCTTTGAAATCAAGTGAGTAGTTTTTGAGTTACAATCATTTTTTTGTTGCTGAAAAATAGGAAAAAAATTTTTTTTTCGATATATTGAAAATAGTCTTTAATGCTAATTTAATCTGAAAAATTATTTAACTGTATGGCAGTTCCCAAGTTTTAACAACAACTAATGTTTACGAGGAAATAATCCACATTTTCCATTATATTTTTGAAACTGCAACAATATTAGTTTAATCAAGAACAAAGTTAGTGTATGATTAAAACAATAGTGTCACCCATACATCAGCTATAACTGAGACAATATAGAAACTTGAATAAACTCATCATGGCTTAATTTTGTTAGAAAGTAATCAATAGTTGTCTATGCTACAGAATTATCTTCAATATTTATTAAAGGTGAACATAATCCATAGGGATTTAAAATTCAAAGAAAACAGGAATCATGATTGATTCTTTTCACCTACTTCTACTTAAAGTAATTTTCCCTCCAGAACATGTTTAAATATCATTAGGTAATAGTAACAATTTAAAATTTGTGTTTTTTTATAAATTATAACTTGGCATGTTTATCTTATCTCAACATTTATTTTGAGATGACAAAGCCATCTCTAGACTACCAGGGGGGTCAGTTATAGTGAGTAATAGTGTGGAACCCTGAGGTATCCTAGTTAAACCTACATATTTTTTATGTAGTCTTGTAAATTTCAACATAACAAAGTTGAAAAATACTACTGTGTTATTAGATTAACAAATAACAGTGTATAAAATTATTACTTGAAAAAATAAGAATCTGTAACAGCTGTACAAACTTTTCATCCACTCAATATTTAGTTTACTGGTGAAAAATACATTTCTTTTATAATTTGGTCATCATAAAAACTTCCAATTTGATATTGTTCACATGTATAAATTGTTTATGTAAATCATTGGTTATATATACAAATTTGTGTGCTGCCAAACAAACTGTGTTGGGAACTGCTGCCAACTCGGGCTTATGTTTTGTCTATTTTTAGCCATGATATAAACTATTATTACATTAATTAAAAATGCACAAGCAGGGCTTTGTAAATATAGTTATTTATAGTAAGTAGAAACAATTAAAAAATTAGTTAATATCTGGATTCATCTCTTTACATTACAAAAGTAAGGACGTTAATTAAGTATTAGCAAACAAAATAAACATATTTTTCCTTGTGTATTTAGGGAAACACTTTATATGGTTTGTCTCTGATAAAAATCTTGCACGAAGAAAAATAAACTATTTTTAAAAAAATTTCAAGCACTTTTCCTTTCCAAACTATTTTTTTTTCCGTTAGGTTATACAGAGATATGATTTTTGTTGTTTTCAATGATGAACATTTTTATAGATATAAGGTCCAAAGATGTATTATTATCTTTTCACTTTGACAGATAATATATATGCATTGATGTAATTTTACAAGTAATTGTAACAGCTCATCAACAAGTTGAGAATGGATTGGATAAGCAAGTGAACAAGGAGAATTTGAGTTTTGAATACTGCTAAATGAATATTGTTTTTTTTTCCTTCTTGTTGTTAAAATTTGAATAACCTATTAGTTATCATTGTCCTATAAAAAAAAAGGAAAAAAAGAGTATAAAATAAAGAGACCCATAGCCCTCGAATACTCTAATAGTATCAGGGTTGGAAGAGAACAAGAGTTGGTCAAGAGAGATCTGATAGTAAAGATGAAAGAGAGGGATTTAACCCAAGGTCTAAATGAAGAAAGGTGTAAATCCAGCTAAGTACATCGGATTTGTCGCACCTATACTCACTAGGAGTATACCCCTGAGGGTTCTTACTGAATAGGGTTAACTGTAAAGAACTTAAGTACTCTACAGTTAAAGTTGGAGGTGTTTCTAGGTAATGTAAGCTTAAATAAGCAAAGGAAAACGGGAGAATGAATATGGATACTTTCAGTGAACAAATTATAACTAGAGAAGTCTGAGTGTTAAGGTTTCTCAGTGAGAAATCAACTAACTGGAGACAGATGTAAGTGTCTTTCAATAAGCAAAAGAGTTTAGGGAGTCAGGGCAACCAGACCTTCACTGAGTAAACTAGAGGAGTGTGAGTGGTACATCCAACAATATACATTTTAATTAGCATCTCAATTTATAATTAAATTTATTTTGTTAAACTCTTGACTTCCCCACCTATTATTTACACAAAAATAATTACATAATTATCTATTCACAATCAAGCAAAATCATAATGTTGTTTGGAAAATTTTACTAATCATACCCCCTCTAAAATCCTAATTCACCTCTCCTTCTAACCATTTCTATCCCTCCCAATATCTTTCTCTTAAAATATTTTAAATTTTATTATTTACATATATAAAGGGAAAATTAATTAAATGTGTATACAAAATTAATAAATACCAAAATATACAAATATCACTTAATAGTGGTAGCAGAATACTAAACATACAAAGACAAGGAGAGTGACCATCTCAATTGCACTTTTTGCTTCAGTCCTCCAATCACCGGCCCCTAAATATAACAATTAGGCTGAAAGTAAGGGAATATAGGCAAGATGTTCGCTCCGGAATCTTCATTGGCTGTTTATATCAGACGACCTACCCTGTATATGTCATCGTAACCCAGAAGTTATTATAATTAAATAAAAGTTATATAATGCATCAATGATGTGGATCATTTTTAAAGTAAGAACCAATTGCACATCATTATGGTGCAAGCTGTCGGATAGAACCAAAGCAAGGTTGGCTAGTCTCAGCTGACCCCTACTACTCTGCCAGTACGTTTCAACTCTTTGTCCGTGTTGGTTGTTTGGTTACGCTGCATTATATGCTGCTATGTTAATTAATAATCTCAGCGACTGCGAAGTGTGTTCCGTTATTCGATTTTTAAACCCAATAAAAGTCTGTCCTACTAAAATTTATAGACAAATTGTAGAAGTGTATGGGGAAGATGTAATAAATGATGGAAATGTGCATAAGTGGTGTAGACTGTTCAATGATGGAAGGTCAAATGTTCATGATGAGGATCGATCTTGACAGCCTACTGTCATCAATGAAGAGGAGACGCAAAAAATGAATGATAAGATTTCTCAAAACAGCAGTACGCTATTGACGAACTTCATAAATTTCCCTCAAGGTTCAATATCAGTAATTTATGAAATTGTTAGTAATAAACTTCAATAAACAAAACAATGTGCAAGATGGGTGCACAAAACAAAACATTTGGTACATTTTTGTCATTTTTGGAGCGTAATGACAAGGATGGTGATGAGTTCTTGAGTCACATTGTGACTGATAATGAAACTCAGATTACTTACTATACTCCAGAGACTAAAGGACAATCCAGTGAGTGGTATCATTCAAATTCTCCGACGAAACCACAAAAATTCAAACAGCAACCTACAACATGAAAAGCCATGGCCACAATTTTCTGGGACCGGAAAGGCATTATTTAGATAGACTTTCTGCCAATAGAAATTAGAATAAATGTTGAGAGGTATTGTGAAACCTTATTAAATCTTAGATGCTCAATTCAAAACTGTAGCAGGAACTACTTTCAAGTGGCGTCATTTTGCTTCACGACAATTCTAAGCTTCATGTTACAGCAAGGACAATGATGCAACTGGAGAAGTTTTGATGAACCATCCACCCTATAGTCCTAATTTAGCTCTCTCAGATTTTAATCTTTTTCCAAAACTTAAGGAATTTTTTGGTGGAATGCGACCGATGGAGAGTGATGACGTGTTGAAAGAAACTGTTACTGACTAGTTAAATGGACGGCCTACAGAGTTCTTGGAGGATTGTATCCAAAAGATGGTGCCATGACTTAACAAGTGTTTTGATACTAATGGTGACTACATAAAAAATAAAATAATGTTCCTACTTTCATTTCTTATCAAAGTTAACTTCACAAATATAGTTTTTCTTGTTCTTACAAAATAGTTCTTACTTAAAATATAATCTGTGTATGTTAATCTTAAAAGTACTAAAGAGGTTGGGTAATACCTAGGGGGGAGGATTGAGTAATAAATTCCTCTCCCTAAAATGAAATTTAAAAAACAATGAAAACAAAAGAAATGATTAGATAAAGAGTTAAAATTGATTTCTTCCTGTCCCTTAGTATAAAACTGTTAATTGAAAAGAACTTGGCGTTGATACCAACCAATTACAGTACAAGAATATCATTCCAATTTCTTTCTTAGATGGACATACTGAATGTGCTAATGTAGAGGAAAGAAAAATACCTATCTTGGAACTAAACACACATAAGTATATTCATTCCTAAAAATAGGTACAGTACATCACTTCCCGACTGTAGTAACTAGTGAACATTCTTTTTGCACTTTTAAAATGATTAAAAGTTATATTAAACACTATAGGTCAAATTCAGCTTAGCATTCATTCATAGTGTAAATCACAAAACTGTGTTAGATACACAACTACAAAATATTTAAAGTAATTCACTTGAAATGAGCACCAGTTATGAAAATATTATTTGTATATGTTATTCGGACAAATGCCATCTTTCGTGTATATAAAAATGAAAACACAACATTTCGAAAATACAATCAACTTACTTTCAACGTGAAAAAACCTCAAACATAAAAAGAACGAACATTGCCTAATACACTATGTTGGAAAATAAAACTAAATAAATTGTACATAAAAATAACAATGACTTTCTTAAAAACCAATCTATAATATCAAAATGGTTGTGATTAACGTTTGTTTTTGTTTTGTTTTTGTCAATTATTTCTGAATTATAATTTTAGTTTACTTTCAATTTATCACACAAGTTTGGTTTATTAATCTTCACGTTTCACCAAAATTGATTGAAATCGGTAGAGACGATTTTGAGAAATTAAATCTTATATAAATCCCATGACTCTTTTTGGAGGGGGGGGATTTTACTTATAAATTATGAACTAATAGTTTAGGAAAGGTGGAAACCAACATGTTTTGCTTAAATACTTGAGAAATACATTTTTTTAATTTTATTAAAATCGTTAGAGCTAATTTTTAGAAAATCTTTTCTTTTTTTTAATTTTTGTCTTATGGCAGGTACTCAAAAATTTAACTGATAAAAAACATGAAAAACAAATTCTGAGACCCAAATATCCCCACATGCTGAATTTGATTATATTGTTAGACCCGTTTGGGCTGTAGAGCATTGCACATATGACAGACTATAAACAGGCCCACATCATTCCTCAAAAGTAAAACCAAAAAAAGAGACGAGGACTATAACTAGGCCTAAGCGGTTAAAATAACCAAGATTACATACAAATATAATCAAGAGGAGTCGCAAGCAAACACGAGACATTGTGTATTAATTTTTATAAACACAAATTATGATAAATGTCCAAATAAACTACATTAATACTATGAATAATTCATAATTTACCAAAAAACTTTAAAACCCAAAATTAAAGAAACTTCAATCACAAAATATTTCTATAGGAACACTTTATTTCGAACAAGACAATATTTCAATGATATTTACATACAGTTGCACATTTACAAACTTTAATGTACATGTGTTACAAAGGTTTTCCCTAGATGTAATAACTGAAGATAATAATATAGTCATTGAAATTCCATCTTGTCTTAAATGAATGTAAGTAATAATACGTCATTGGTTAATGTTTTATTTGAATACATTAAATAAATATTAGAAATATATTTTCTCACTTTTGTTTTTCATTTGCCTAGCCCTGTTCCTATTTTTAAATAAAAATTATAAAAATTTGTTTAGTAATGAACTTGTATAGTACAGAATTATGTATAAATAACAATATAAAACCCTAAATTCAGAACGCCCATTTGAAATAAAAATCTGAATAGGTCTTACAAAGTTGTTCTATTTTTAATGTAAAAAGCTGGATCCTTTCTTCCTTATTTATTTTTGACTTGGCTTGGAATTTGATGCCGTCCCTCCCCCAACCCCATAGAATGGATTTCTACCTGACCTACAACAATATGATCAAACCTAAAGGCAATAAGTTATTCCTAAAAAAATTTTAAATAGCCTCACGTTTTGAAATCTCCCAACTGATTTTTTGGTAGTTAAACATGTCTAAACGAATGTATATTGTAACAAATTGGATAAAAAATGTGTCCTGTAGAACTAAGACAATCTTAATTATACATATAGGAATTTATTTAAAACTCAAAACTATATAAAAACCTTTTCCATTTTAAAAAGAACTAATAAACAATTTCACCCAATATATAATGTTCAATTTTAATAAATCTGTAACATCCTTATCTAATGCTAAAAATAATATAATTAAATATTATTTTCATTTATATCCTTTAAGAATCACAAAAGTATTCTAAATTAATGCAACTTTTAAATTGTAAACTGAAAGGAAAAAACCTTTTAACTACCAAACTTACAATAAATTAGTAGAATTCAAAATCTTTTACCGCTGGAGGAACACAATTTTATCCACAAGCGACACCAACAGATACGAACACGTCACACTAGATAGTTATAGCGAAGGCAGTTGTAGGATGGATGAGGTTTAGCAGGGAATAATGGATTAAACACCAAGACAGGCCGTAAAGTAAAGTGGTCTAGTCAACTATCAAACTATTTTAAGACTCCCCTCAACGGTTAAGGATTTCTTAAAACTAAAATAAAACTCCCTCTGTGTTACACACCATCTGTTGAAAGTTATGTCGGTACAATGTGCCAAACAAATCATCAGATGACAAGTCCAAGGTAATTATTGAATGTAAAATTTAGTTTGGCTATGGATGGATTGGGAAACATTGGTTGGAATTGTGGGTGTTGGCCGATATAATAGCCGCTGTTCTTCTCATTCATTGTGTCACAATGGTTCTAATCGTGTATTCAACACAAGTGTATATGCTGGGAGGACACGACTATATCAGGTCAAAAATACGTAAACAATAAAATATGTAAAGCTAATGGCTTATTAGCAATTATTACAAATAAAGGAAAGACAGTTTTTACACAACTTTACCTGCATTCTTAAAACACAAACGATTTATTAATAATGAATATATTTCTTGTGAAAGAAACCTGTGTAATTAACTCTTAGTGTGAAGCCGCTGTTAACCCAATTTCTCTGTAGCTTTTAATTTCCATTAAAAAACTAAATTAATTTGTTAAATTCTTCTTATGATTATTTGACTATATTTATACTAGGAAAAATTCAAAACACCTTCTATCACCCAATTTAGAAACTACATTTATTGATATGCTTTTAAATATGAGTCAGCAGAATATTCCGTATTTGCGTTTCGGTCAAATTATTTCAATATTCTTTAAACTGTGATTAAAAGGTTAATAATTATTTATGCCAAAAAAATAGTAGTGGATAATCATTAATTTTTTTATTATTTTTGTAACATATTAGTATGTTTGTATGAATGGAAAAAGTTTGTGTGATATTATATTTAAAAATGAAATTGCTTGCTTATAGATTACACAAAAACCATTATATCAGTTTTCCTAAATTATTAGTATGTTATCTTACTAATATCAATCCACAAGGGTGCTTTTATAGTGAGTATGGGCTTAGTAACCATGAGGGAAACTTTGCTGGATTTACACCTTTGGTCATGCAGTCTTGGAATAGATACCTCTTCTAATCTTTCCTACCTGGATTCTCTTGACCAACTTTTGTTCTTTTCTGACCCTAATACTATTAGACCCTTAAGGGGTCTTTATTTTATTTTATTTTTTTCCTTTTTATAAAAGGTGATGATGACGTTTTATAAGGTTTTTCGGTTTTAAACAACAAGAGGAAACAACTAATAATTAAATGGTTTTTTACATATAGTTAGTCAACTGTTGTAAGTTTTGTGCCACAGTTTAAGGTATTAATTGTTGTATTTTATCTCCATGTATTTTAAATGGGATTTTTTAAATCTTTTTAATGATGTCTGTGTATTTCAATTCTATTTATGGAAAAACATATCTCTCCCCTGACATCACAGTGAAGGGAATTGTAAAACATGTTTTAATTTTTATTTGATTTGTTTTCTCTTATAATCTTTACTTTATGCCAGTTAGACTAATGAATATAGGGGAGTATTGTATCACACAGAAAAATGCAAAACCATTAGGGCTTAAATCTCTGCAAACTATTATAGACACCTTCTACCAAATAAGCTGTGCCCCTCTCTCTGCTATTATTTTTAATGGAGTAATACATACTGTAAAGATAAGATTCACGAACGAATTGATCCATTTTAAAGCTAGGGATATTTTCAAAAAATCCTAATATTATAGATATAGTGGTGTAAATTGAGTTTTAACAATGATAGGAAATGATAAGGTAGGTGTTTTGAGTCCTGAATGATAGCTTTACAATCTACCTATCCTATTTTGTGTAAATGGTTTTTAAATGTATTTCAATATTTTTTGGAAGAAAATGTACCCGAATTTTTTAAAGTGTTTAAACTACTATACCTCTATAAACTCCTAACTTCCTGCTTATTATATACAGCTGTAATCCTATCTACCAGGGTAGTTGACAATCGATAAATCATCCCCCTCCCTCCCTGGCTTTCTAGACTCTTCCCCTTAAACAATTTTTGTATAATTTTTCCATTCACAAATATAAAGGGAGTAATAATAAATTATCTCTAAAAAAATAGTGAAATGCAAAACATGTGTGTAAACCTGTAGCAATGACTGTACAATACTAAAAGAATTTTTTTCTTTAGCCCTCCGTTTATTTCCTTCTCCTTCTCTTAAAAGAAAGACACAATTACCAATCATCATTGCTCTTTAACAAGCACTTTATTATTTTTGCGTAACTATTGAAACCAGGTTAAAAATACGGTAACAGCAACCCATTATAATCTATACATATGTTGTGGTCGTTAGCCATCTATATTTGATGGCATATGCTGTGTACATCTTGCTACTCTAGAGGTTAATATTTTATTTTCAATCTTTTTACTAAAAACAAGATAGAGTGTAATTAAAAATTTGGGAACTTGAAGATTTTAATTTGGCTTTAATAACATCAAATTAGGGACAAAATGAGTTCAGTATCCTAAAAACATAACTATTAATTATTGTGTTAGTAATGGAATTTTGCATCAGCTTTAAATTTGTCAATTTTCAATTTGAAGCAAAAGTATCTTTCATTGAGGATATATCCAAGTTAACAGAATTTGCTATTTTTTTTACTTATTTAGCATCCATATATTGTAATAAGTTACCGATCAACGTTCATTTCTCTACGTATTTTAATAAATTCAGTAAAATGGTCAAAGTGTTTTTAATAAATCTCAATAATATGGATTTTTTTCTTTAAAGTACCTAGTAGTGTAAATTCTGGTGGTGTAGTTGTTTGGTTTAATGAATGTGAATATAAGAATGTTACGTCTGAATGTGTAAAGATTTGAAACTCACTAATGTGATTGATACGTCATAATAATTAAAGAATGGTATTGTTTGATATTTGTGTTTTCCGGATGGGTGGATCCGGCGGCGGTACAGTTATTACTTTCTTTGAGATTCAAAAAATATACATATATAATATAGGTGAGGTCAGAACAAGTCACTAAGCTCGAGCCACTACAAACCGCATTTGTATACTACATTTGGTCTGGTTATTTGCTAGTCACACTTTGAATGTATATATGTATTTGAAAATATGTATATATTAATATTATTGTGTATTATGAAGTTTACAGAGAAATAATATGTAATTTCATTACTCTCGTGTGTTTTTATTTTATCAGTATTTTCATTTCTGTAGGCCTATTAATAAAAAAACTTATTTGTAGATAGAGATGAGGACCCTACAATTTTAATATCATCTCTTTATTTGTTATTATTTATTTATATCATATGTAACATAGTTGTCTGTCCTTTATTTTGAACAAATTAGAAAACTGAACAGAAATTGCAATCTAATGATCAAAAGAAAAGAAAATATATATATTTTTAATAATCAATTTGAATAACATCCATTTTTTTATTAAAGTAATTGTAAAATGAAGTGCCAGCCAACTATTTAAAAAAAGAATTCAACATAGTCTAAAAATGAACCAACAAATAATAAAAAAATATACGGTAATTCACCAAAATTTAAAATAAATGCTAAATTTCATGAATTTAAATTAAATGAATCATATTTATTTTTAGATACAAATTATAAAACTATCATGTTTTCTCGCTGAATTAACTTGAGGAAATTGTGTGTTTCTAAGTGTAACACACAGCTAACCAATCATAAAGCAAAGATTTATTACAACACATATATATAAATCTTGTTGCGGCATAGGGATCCCACGTTTTGGACACTCTCCATCTTCTCTCCCACATTTTATAATAATATTTAGTTAATCATAAATGTTTATAAAGTGGCAAATTGATCGACAAACAATCTTTATTTGTTAGTTCAACAGACTTTATGGTACATAGGCAACATATTGCTGTGGTAGTTAACTTTTTGAATTTATATACATGGTCAAAGATCTAGTTGTGTTAAAGTTAGATTGCCTAGAAATCTTGTGATCTATTAATTTTTTAAATAACCTTGCACACATTCGCTGCACAAAATAAATGTTTCATGAAAGCAAAAATAACAGTTTAGAATTTAATTAAATTAGATACAGTAATAATCCTACGGAACAAACGAGTCATTAGGGTTCTAGGCTTTTTAGATGGATTTACATGGGTATTTAAAGTGTAGTCAGCAGAATGACTTCCCATCACCAGAATTCATTACTAATCTTACCTCCCTAAATTCATTAAGATAATTGGACAACACCTTAACTTTTGGAGCACATGGAAATTGAATTTATGACTTCTCATACTCCAGACTAAAGTGGTAGTCAGTCAAGTAGAGAAATCTAAACTTTGACATTTTACTATATTGTATTAAATAAAATTGTATATAAAAAGGTTTGCGACTGGTAAAAACACTGATGTCGAATATTTTATTAAAATATCTGTTTTGCAGTCCATTACAACCAAAGAATTACTGTTTGGAATGATGTCCGTTGTGTTAATAATATGCTATGGGTGAATAGATTTTCATCCAATTTATATTTGGGCATATTTTAGTCGTAATTTCAAAATTTATATTGATGTATGTATAACTAAATAATTTGAAAGTATCTGTGATGATGCCAAAACACAATATTTTAATTTTCACAAAACTGATGCTAATGATTTTGAATAACTTATACTCAAAGGTAGGGTTTAAACTAAATATATTCATCACCTTCTCCTTTAAAAAACCATTTCAGAAGTTATCGGTCAAAAAGTCAAAATAAATCATACATGCAATCTTATAAGTACAAAGCTGTATTTGTATCAAATTTTGGTGTAATGCCAAAGTTTATAATCCAAACCAATGTGTCAAGCAACATATAAAATAACAAACATCTTACCATATTAGTTTCGCATATTACATGTTTACATTTCATCAAAATTTCACTAATACCGTTTATTAGACCTGTTTTGAGAAATATTTTGTCCTTCTAAAATGGTATTAATTTTTTCTTTGAGAGATTGTGTAGATTATTTTTTGTTTTCTTAGCACTGCCACAGGGATAAAAACACAGTATGAAATGGTGCTCCAAGTTAATGTCTTGTCTAAAAATTGTTGTAAAGGAACTTCACATCTTACTTTTGACAAGCTGACTTTATAAACATTTGAATTTTAAACTTTTTAACACATGGTATGGAAATTATTTAAGTAAA
Organism: Aphrophora alni; assembly: GCA_963513935.1. Classification (NCBI taxonomy): domain Eukaryota; kingdom Metazoa; phylum Arthropoda; class Insecta; order Hemiptera; family Aphrophoridae; genus Aphrophora; species Aphrophora alni. The sequence continues at coordinate 80,359,188 of OY740775.1, read as the reverse complement.
TTCTAAAAATAATTTATTAAATTTATTAAATAAATATTATGTGTATTATCTGAAAATCATTAAAAATATTCAACTGCTTCAGCTTAAAGTAGTGCCCCCCCCCCCGGTCTTATAAATACCCTCAGGTAATATTGACAATTTAAAATTTAAGTTTACTTCACATGATAGTTTGAAGGTTATGAACAAATTTCCGCCTTTTAATAATTTTTATTTATATTTTTATAAGAAAGTATTAAGACTACAAACATCTATTGTGTCCTGATCCTGTGCAACTTTATGGTACAGAATGTATACGAGGGTATGATAAATGTAGTATAATATGTGTATAGCATTTATTAAAATCTGAACCCCAGACAGAACATTTTTTATAATTAACAATTTGCTACTTTAATATTGTACTGAATCTATTTCAAATGGTTTATTTATTATGTAATCATTATAATTTGTTAATAATTATTAAAAATTAATATAACTGAGTTTTCCATCAAGATATTTGTAGATGATCAAATTTTTCTGAAAGTGATTGGAAAAAAATCCCATAAGAAATACGTATAATAATTAATTACTTCTACCCAAAAATGTTTAACATTGTTTAAGAATAAGTGACATCCTTCATTTACATTTTTTTTAACAATTAAGCATATTGCTGATAAAATATTTGTTTATTTACGAATACATTAAATTTGTTTATAAAAGAAGCAGAGACTCATCCGATATTCAAAATGATTATGCAGCAAGGATTACCAACAAAATTCATAAAAGAAGACCAAACGTAAAGATGTTGTTGTAAGAAGTAATTTTTATTTACCAGACCTAAAGTCTTTAAGTTTTGAATTTATAATTTCAATTATTTTATCGAATATTAAAATATGGTTATTGATTTAGAATCCATCGATGACCTTTTAAAAAAGGTAAATTGTATATTATTATATTTTTATTCTATTATTTTTATTTAAAGAATGTGTTTGTATGTATAATACTTAGTTTTTGATTGCAAATATAATTCTATGTGTTTAGTTTGTGTCTGTATGGAAGTGTGTGATACATTTTGAATATGAAATTTTGTAACAGTCCAATCTATACCACCTCAAAGGTAGTCTGATAATTACCAAGAAATGTAAAAAAGTTAGATTAGTTATTTATTTCTTGAATACACTAATCATCAAATACTGGATACAGATGGTAGGAATTTCTTTTTTTTTAACTTGATTTTAAAATAATATAGGAATGTATTGAAAGAAAGTTAGTTAAAACAGCACTAAACTTATTGATTCTACAACTTTCTAATAATCACTCTAATTGACTTCACAATTTATTTTATCTACTTCCTATCTTTCATACTATTTTTCTTGTCCACATCACTTCCTACCTATTATAGACTTCAAACCTATATTATGACTTGAATGAGTACGATTGCTTCTCAGCTCATCTGTACAGATTTGGACTTTCAACCATAGATGAACCATTGTGCACATAACATTAAATGGATAAAGTCCATTTATAAAAATGTGTAAAGCTCAACCAACTTCTGCACAGAATAAAATGTTATCAATGTCTGTATGGAAGCTCTCCCTACCTTGATGTACACGACTAACTCACATCCCATTACTTAAAAAATTTAGTTATTTTCTTTGTTTCGGCACTTACAAACCTATATCACCAAAGTTTAAGTACATATTTTTTGCAACAATGTATATGAATATGTATTAATGGCATTGAAATATAAATTCTACATCTAAAATTGAGATGGTAAAAAACAAAACTAAACCTATAACAAATTCAATTCCTTTTTATAACAAATGTAAGCTTAATGATAAAACAACAAAATGCTCAAGTACGATTTCCACCTAAATGTGATGTATGTAGGCCTACTTATTCTAAACTATGAACACATGAATCATGTCCATTGGACAATAGCCAATAGAGAGAGCAAGAGTATCACGTGGTTGTCAATTCGAACAGCTCCCTGCACAAAGCTAACCCCTGAGCGAGACGACCGACGTATTGTAGTGCTAATAGAGTTGCAAATTTTTATTATGTTTCCATAGTTTTTTTTTTTTTAGTTGATAGTTTTTTGTTTTAATAATTCAAAATATAATTAATATTTTGTCAGCAATAATGATATATTAATTTTTTTAAACATTTTTTGCTTTAACAGTATTAATTATTTCCCCTTTAATAACAGTAATAACCCCAAAAATAAATAAATATAAGTTTTTAATAGAAGTATCTTGCAATTTAAGGAGGATTACCATGGTCCCTATTGGTTTCTTCAAGGTCAGGCTGTATGCTGGACCACTAGAGGACTTAACTCATGGTGGCTTGTATACCGGTACCTGTAGTTGCTCTCCCAAAGCAAAATGAAAAGCACACTTCTTTCAAAAGTAAAATCTATCCCAAATATAGCTGTCTAAAACAAAAAGGATATCAAGACTGTGTTTCCAAATGAAAAATGGTAAAAAAAATATTAATGTGTGAATATTAATGATGAAAATCTCTCTAATTTGTCCATGATAAAACTTGTCAATGGATATCACATCTGAAAATATTCTCAAACATTATGAGCGATGAAAGAATTGTGTATAGTTATTTTTAAGTTGTTTAAAAATTTTGCATTTTATCACAGTTCGTAATTTTCAATTTTTTTCATATATATTAGTCACTCTTATGCCTTAACTATATGTGACATTAGTGAAGTGTTCCTGATCTCCAAATGAAATCAAAAGTGGGAAATGTTTGACAATTATCCAAAATGAATTTAAGGTCTTGCAACACGATATCATAAAACAACTCATAGCTATTATAAGAAACACTTGACTTGTCTGCAGTATTTCACAACTCAAAACAACATACTATTACAGATGCTCTTAAACTAAATATATGACATTTAAATTGCACCTCTAAACAAACAATGTTGGTACTTCAAAACATATGTAGCCTACTGGAGATAGATTAATAAAAACTGTTAGCACTTCATTAGCTTCCAACTATGGTTTTGCAACTCATCTTCAGACATTTATTTATTACATATCCACTATTTTATGTTCATTTAAATTTGTACAGAGCTTAAATTACCGAATTTAATTTCTCACACTGTGTTTAAAGCTGTTTTATTATACATTATAATAAGTTTTAGATATACATTATAACCTCGCTAATTCAAACTAATCGGAATCAGAACATGTTCGAATTATCTGAAAAATTTGATTAACATAGGACATTTTTCTGGAATTGTTTTAGTGTTTAGAAGACTGTCATTGTTAAAGAAGGAATGGATCTTGCAGTTAACGTAAGCATATTGTTGCAAACAGTCTATTACGAGAAATTTTGACACTTGAAGAAAGAACTTGGATTAATGGTATTTATTCTATAGTAATTGTATTTCTTTCCTTTAAGTAACAAATCTGAACAGCAGATAAAAATCTGAATAAATAACATATCAGTGAAAAAATATTGGATGAAGTTAAAACAAAAAAGTACACAGGGCAATATAAAAAAGTAGAAGAGACCATCACAGTACTTACACAGTTATTAAACTTACTCTATACTGAGTAGGTGAAAGGACAAAAACAAAACTAAAAGTTTCATATAGACAATTAAAACACTTCATTTCATTGGAAATGAATCATGTTATTTCATCTTTAAACATTTATATAGGTCAATTCAGATCAACCTTGTGTGCATAACGGTATACATACTATAAGACTACTGCCGAAATACACAATGAGGTACTTCATACAGTCTGTAACATTACACTTTAAAAAAATTTAATTCCCCTTTCATCAACTAGTTATTTTGAGCAATGATTGTGCACCATTTATTATTATTATTTATTTCTATTGAGAATGTTTTTCAATGCTGAGATTTCTCTCCATCTAAGCAGTTTGTGTAACAAAATAATACTACAAATTCTAAAATATGATTCTACATTTCTCTACAATTTTGTGACCAAGTGGTTAACAGTCGTCCTTTTCTTCTTATTCCAAATCCTGTACATGATTTGGAATTCATGTCTCTTGCATTGGTGCTACTATCGTTTTATACTTTATTCAATTTCATCAATAACCGATTCCTTTTCCAATATCTGAAATTCTAATCCTTTCTCATCCTGAATCTATCCCCATGTTTGTTATTTATTTCCTACAACTTATAAATAGTATATTGTATTCTTGGGGAAATCGTTTATTATTTAACAAGATAAAAACAGCAATTCTAAATCATTGGGAGATGACAAAATTATAACTGCAAAAACAAAACAACAATAAGAGCATTATCTAGACATCAATTGTGACCCTCAGGACTACATGTGTACAGTATGCTTTATATCATAATAAGTTTAAGAAAAATTGTCAAGTTTCCATTTGTTAGTAAATATCATGTGATAAGCCTTCATAACTCTGATACATATATGAATTCAATTCAATTTTATTAGTCCTTTAGAAAAATTTCCATTGCATAAGACAGGTCAAATATAAATACACAAGTCAAAGTACTTAAACAAATAAACGACAATAACTACAAATTAACATCAATTCATTGCTCCATTTAAAGATAGCATGATAATTTTAAATTTAACATAAAATTATGCACACTAATTTGGTGGGAATTGATATTTAGAACTTGTTTTCTAGTGTTTTCTTGATTTCATAAGGTTTGCTGTTTTTTATTGGCTTTTTCAACATATATTATGTTTTGACTTAACGTGATAACACCAATTTTTATCAATAATAAGTTTAGATTGTACAGAGAACACCATTACTGAAGAGGAAGGTGATCAAAATGATTAGTTGTTAAACTTCAATTAGAATTAATTACATGGACAAATTTAAAAAAGCTCTTCATAAATTTTGAGATAATCAGATAATGTACTGAGGGAAAAACAAAAACAGTCCATATCTAAGATGCTTGACAAATATCACCAACAAGACTCTGTATTGTATTTATATCACAGTTTTTCCCTTTTTCTAACCAAAATTGCTTTAGATAATTTTCAATAATTAAATATTTAAACTTTTCAAGATGCCATACATGTTTTATTTTTTATTTTTGATACATAATTTCTGAACCAGCATTTCTAGAGAGTAGAGATTTATATGTTTTATGTGAATCATTAAAAGCTACGATTAAACAAAATTGTTATAGGTACCCTTAAATATTATTTGTTAAAAATAAAAAACTTCGGATATGGGTAAAATACGCCCAAATCGGATCAAAATAAGTCCAAGTAATTGGGGTGTAAGGAACAACAAGGACCAACCACCAGACTTAATTGTTTAGACCACTTTACGAACTCAGAAGATTTCGAAACCGATGTTTTAATGGAAAATACAACATTATTTTTTTAACCGACCACAAAACTTTCTCTACAACGTACATATAAAAAGTTTAAAATTGTCATGGCTTTTAATGTTGGCAGACAAAGACTGCTTGAGGGTCGAAATAGACTCACATAAGTCATCCTAATTACAGCGGGGATTTATTTAACTAAGCCACATGTTCATGAGCTGTGCTTAGATATTACCAACCCACATTCATAACGTCATGTCGATGGGTAACACTTGTGTGTGATACATCCTCAATCCTATTCTAGGATGGCAGGCACCACACATTCTACATATGTACATATTATATTTAATTGTTGTTAATTATTAGGTTTACATTTTTACAGAGATCAGTGTAATTGAGTTCAATGTAACATAATGCAGAAAAAAATGAGGACTATAAAGTAAAAGTCATTTCAATTTGTTCTAATATCTTTAATTTTATTTTATTATAAGCTGGATAACAATTTACACAAATGTTTCTAGTTTCAAGGAGGAAAACACAAACAAGAATCATCAGTGAACATGTTTGTTACTACTTTGTGGCAAGTACAGCTCACTAAATGAGCAATTAAACAAGTATTTGAACCATACATTCAGTATTTAATCCAGCAAATTGCAGAGAGCAGACTAATCTGGTATAGGTAGCTTAGCTTGTGATCAACTCAGACTATAATTTCATTATTTATTTCTTTAATTATTATTAGAGTATGATAATTATTGAATGCATTGCTAATTATTGAATATGTCAAGGCAATGCTGCAACTCAACAAATCATGTGAACCACAATTTTGGTATGTGCAATTAATTAGTAATCAAAACTGACTTCTAGAGTCTTGCCGCCAGAAGTAAGTAATTTGACCTTAATTTCCAAATGCTTTTAGTTTAATATATCTGGTTTAGTGGCAAGGAATTGTTTATATAGTGAATTTTCCTTATCATCTTAAATCTAGTTCGATACTTTGGACTGCTTTGGCTCTGGATAGAATTAAATTTGTAGGCTAGGCTTATGACGGTGTCCTATCACGTTTGTACCCAGTTAGTGAATATCTAAATTATTACCATGTTCAACTTGAAATCACTAAAAACTACACAAATTATTTAATATTGAATATGGATACTATAGTGAAGCAAAGTTGTTTACAATCAACGAAACACAAAAGCATTAATAATCATACCATGGCTTAACATCAATATAGTGATATTGATGACTATAAATGAGCATTTAAAGTAATTGCAAATAATTCTACACAGAAAAGCTCAATCGTCCACTCTATTAAAAATAAATATAAACACATTTTCCCACTTGTTTTTCAAAGGTGGAGGATCATCATCACCTGAAGAAAAAGGGAAAAAAGAACATATATAAAGATCTATAGCTTTCAAATATTCTAATACCATCAAGGTAGGAAGATAACACGAGTTGGTCAAGAGAGACACGACAGGAAAGGGGAAAAAACACAGAAAATATAGCCTTTCAATGGATACCTTTACACAGAAACTACAGACAATAAGATTAGCTAAAATGAGAATACTAATACAGCACAAACTTAAGAGAATGCTTTCCTTCTAGAGAAAGACATTTAAAAAAAATTTCCATCTGTCAACTGGACAATAAAAAAAAATCAATATTTTATATTCTGACAAATCCATAATACAAAACTTTCGCTATTCTTTGATGGATAAAAACAATCTCCTGGTGTGCAATAAATTGGACAAGCAGAAGCAGAGAAAAATGGATCTGCCTGGGATTTACTAAGAAAAAAAAAATCAAAGATGGTGTAAGCCAAGTTCTAGTCTTTGCACAACAACAACAATATATTGTTATAATTTCCCCCCAAAAAATTATGTTAAATAAATGCTATAACTATTTCCTCATTCGTACATATGTTTAGAAATTATTAATTATTTCAGCATAAAAAAAAGGACAATTATCAGTTTCTAATACATTTTATAGAATGGTATGAAACTAAAAGAAATAAAAAGTTGGTTTCAAAATCTTTAGTGGGGATTTTCAAACATTCTGAAAGTGGATGGATGAAAGTACTATTGTAAAAGCACAGAACTAAAACTAAAATAAATTTGTTTCACAAACCAGAAACAATTAAGATGACTTCCTGCCTGAACCAGTGCCAACTTGTCTGTCACCCAGAGACATAAAAGTTATGTTCACAATTCATGGACGTGTTTTTATAAATGCCTTCCATTTATAATTATATAAATGTATTATCAATTCTAAACTAGACAGAGTTCCCGGATCGAAATAACTCAACCCATTCAAATTATATTATTAACCGTGATTAGTAACTTACCACCCTATCACCAAGAAAATGAATGCAAAAGGATTTCAGTGGAATGTTTGCTAGTAATATTTACTGTACCTGCTTGAAATTGAATAAAAATTCAATACTTGACAGTATTTTGTTGATAATGTTTGTCTTGGTACTCTTAAATGCAGCACTATTCTAAAGGTTGTCGGCTATTCAAAACATATATATATATATATATATATATATATATATGCCATCTTTTATGAAATTTTGATAACTGAATTCTTAAAATGAAACTATTGACACATGTGCTAAAATAATAATAATGTTGAATGTAGTTAATTTTCACATAAACGAATATCTGTATACAGGTTAGCGATGAGAAAGAGAAAGGGCTGATTTTGCCCAGTCTTGGCTGGTTCTGGATACCCAGTACCATTCACCCCCATTTTCATTCTTATAGCAGTAGGGTAGTATAAAAGAAATACTGTTTTAAATCAAAACATACTACTGTTCAAAGAACGAATTATTAAATGGTGTTTAATGTAAAGGGGCTGGTCCTCTACCTTCAGGAATGTCAAATTTTGGTCCCTTTAAATCGATGAGAACAGTTTGTTATAACAAGCATTGCTCAAATACTTGTATTCATACTGTTTGATCAAAAATATGACATGACATTATAGAGAAGTTTTTATTCTGCAAACTACTATAATCCAATACCCAAGTAGAAAACATATTTCAGCTTAATTATGAGTACTTGATTAAAGTAGGCTTGCTTTGGTCAACAGGTAGGGGTGTGGATAAATGAAGCTAAAGCTATTTATGGGAAACTAATTGGATTTGTGGCAAGAATAAAACAGGTCGCCCCTCAGTCCTAAGAAACACACTCCGTGATACATCAAATCATTAGCCTCATGGAATATGCCTAAAAAACACTTTAATGTTTTGAAAGATGCTGTGAAAGTTATGAATTTTATTAAGGCTAGAGCTCTAAGTTTACAGTTAATTAATTGTAATACTTTGTGAAGATATGTGTAGCAATTTAAAAACTCTGCTACTCCATACAAAGGTAAGACTGTTTGACCTTAGGTTTCAAGTACTTCTATTTTTATCTGATAGTGATGACACGAAGTCATTGTTTATACACCATACCTTAAATTATTACCATAATCACTACCATAATTATTACCTTGTGGATATTTTTGATAGATTGAATATTTTAAATACAAGTCTTCAAAGGTCACATGAAACAAACTTTTCAGTCAATGACAAGATAAATTCTTTTAAAAGGAAAAATGATAATTTCATCACACAAATAAATAAAAACGACCTATCTGCCTTTTTCACACTTTAAACATTACAGTTGCAAAAGGAGGGTTTTGAAAAATACTTTCCCAATTGTTATTGTATTATAAACCTGTTTTCAAAACAAAACAAAAAAGGCAGGCCAGATGTGAAAGCAAATGAATGTTTCTTAAAATTAGGGACAGTTTAATGGAAGACTCTTTCAAGGTGGGTGAAAAGTCTTGTTTCTTTCTGGATGTCTACAAGAAAATGAGTATTCTGCTCTTTTTAGACAAGCATTAAAATGTTTAACTCCACACAGACGTAACAAAGTATTTATGTGAATGTGGGTTTTCAGAATTTTTATATATGAAAAACAAGTACAGGAATAGACTGTGTGGAAACCAACTTAAGATTAAAGATAAGTATTTTGAACCTGACATAGAAGTTCTAATAAGAAATAATCAACAACAAGTTTCTCATTAAAAATAGCAAATATAGATTCCCAACACTAAAAGGTCTTTATCAGGAGTGTTGGAAATCTATACTTGCTATTTGTTTATAACAATTACATATAAATGACTTTTTCTAGTTCGATGAATTTATTTCTGTATTTTTTTTTATTTGTACTTAAATTCATATTGTAAAGGTGTTCATATGTGTAAAGAATATATTTGACCTCTTCAAAAAGTTATAACATAACCACTTGTACCCACAACTCTACAAAATTCTCAGGTGGTACCAAAGTATAAAAATGTTGGAAATTACTCTCATAGAGCAAAGCGGAACCAAAGTAAGGGACAAATCATTTAATGTCTAGCTAACTTGATCGAGGAGACAGCTCTCGCTTGCTTAGTGGGTAACCATCATATACTATTGTATAAAAGTTACATAAAATAAGCTTGTATAAAAATAAAATGTGTTTTTCTCCATAAATATAACTAATTCTTATGAAAGGTAGTCCTACTATAGTGAATACTACATACAGTACAATATTAACCTACATTTATTTTAAAACTGTATAAAATGCTACCATATCAAGCATAACCATCAATGTTTTTAGTATATTCATTACAATTGAATGTTTTCACTGACAACTTTGTGGGAATGAGCGACTCTTTTAGTATTCACCACCTCAGGATGGGTGTTAGAATACATCTAAACCTGCAATAGTGAATGAACTACACTAGTATGATATGACGATATAAACAGGTATTATTACCATTATTAATTTAAACACTGATTCAGGGAACTTAATTACAAGATATATATCTTTTTGATTGTATTAAACAGCATTAGCATAGTAAATTTTTATTGCTCACAATAAAACCCTCGGTTCACAGCTACGCAATATAGTTCTTGTCCCTAGGATATAGGCAATCCACGGTAGGATAAGCCAGAAAAACCTTTATTGTATAAGAATGGTATATTGGTGGTATAATTATAATAAAGGTTTAGCACTGTTTGTCCAAAAACTATATATTATTTTTGAAACCTCCTTTGACCACCCTAAAGATCACTCTGACAAATACTGATATTTACTGTTAGAAAGTAATTTTATTCATTTTAAATGTTAATAAGTACCTTTGTCACATGCTTCTGACAATGAACTGTGACACTGTCATAGTTAATTGTCAGAAGGGTTTGTTTGAGTCATTGCAATGCCATCTTGTATTTGTATTACAAAAATAAAGTGTACATTGTGGAAAATTGAATGTTCATTCATTTGATGAATAAAATACCAGAAACATTTTTTTTATAATAAAAACAAGACAAAATTAAGAACTTACCTCATCACAAGCAGCGCAACGAGGCTTAAGTTGCTCGGCATAATGTCTTTCACAATAAAGCAGATCATCGTGGACACAGTATGTCAAATCAACAAGTAGATTGCTGCAGGACGTGCAAACGAAGCACGCTGGATGCCATAACATTCGTTCACCAAACTTAGGTGCCAAAATTCCTAATTCGTTTACAGAAATACTGTCACCACACTTTGGGCAATTCTGAAATCAAAAGTAAATAACAACATTAATATTAGGCCAAAAGAGAAAGATCTTATGTGAAAGAAAAAACACACACCAGAAATTAAAGTATGTATTTTCAAATTATTTTATGTAACTAGAAGGGAAATTGAATTTTCTAGTACAGTAATTGTATACAATACCCAAACTGAACAATATGCTGAACAAACTGAACAATACCCAAACTAACAATACACAACAATTGTTGTGTTGAGGTTATAAATTTATAAAAAACTATGACATAAACTAAGACTTATTTTTGAACCCTTGGATTTTATAATTTTGGTATTAACTTTGGGAAGGTCAGATAATTTTGGCAATAACAGCATAACATAATATCTGGATTTGATGATAAACTTCCTCTTCAGGGTTCTATAACCTGAACTGTGTTGATATGGGCACCGCTCGATGAGTCTTGTGATTCACCTGAATAATTTTTGAAGAAAAAGACATTTATGGATTTAGTTGTCTATTTCTTTAATTTAAGAAGGACTTTCATGAAAAATCAAGATCCAAATTAGGAGATCCAATCTGAACAGACAACAGCTGATGTGACTCTCTGTGTTGAACATGCATCAGTTGAGAAAATTAAAGATATGAGATTTCAAATCAGCTGAAATGTTGTAGGTTATTGACTAGCCTGAGTTCACTCCAAAGCTTTCCACCATTCCAATAGAGTTGTACAATGTTTCTTGAAACTATTATGTTTTCATTATTTAATTTTCAGCAACAGAAGAAATGTTCTTTGTCCATTCTTGATACGAGTGTACATTCTTCAGAGGAGTATTCATTGATAGCGGACACAAAATTATATAAAAACACAAAATTTTATATAGGAGACTATAGTTTGATCATAAAATCATAAATAACCATACTATAATTAAGAAAAATTGAATTGGCAATAATTTTTAAAACTTTTTTCATCATATCTCATGTGGTATTCAACATAACATATTAGATACGAATTCGATTCTGCATATAAGGGTACCAACCCTCACCCCTTTATAATGACAAATAGCAAAGTTATTCTCAAAACTGTAATTTCGAACCCTGAGCTTCCAAGAAAATGTGATATTACGAAGGCAGCATCACCAACAAGAAGGTAGCGAGTGGAGGCTCCTTCAATAAGTACAGGTTCAAGGTCTGATTAGGGAAGAGACAATGACACAAGCGAAACAAGTAGAGACTTTTACATCTGAAATAAAGTAGTGATATACACAATTACAAGGATCAGACCCTATTGTAAAAGATCATTTGATCTACCAATACAATTTAACATTTCCTACAAGGCCCAAGAAAAACAACCTTTGGATATTACATTAGAGCATCTGCTTGTACTACATGGTATGATGAGGCTGGGTAAGTACCATGATGGCCCCATCATCTTGTTTATATTGTATCTAGGGAGAGTTTGATGAAAAATAAAAGTAAAACACTTACTGACAAGTCACATGTACTCTCCACATACTGCCATTATTTGTTTACACTAAAAATTGATTTTTTTTTAAAATTTTTTCACGGAACAAAATTGTGTATTTGTGTATATACTATGTATAAAAAATGCTTATACAACAGTGTAAGTAATATTATTTTGTGTATTGTTCTAAAATTTATTGCAATGTAGAATTTACGGAAATGAAAAGTCATGATTTTGTTATTTTCTGAAATAAAAATAATTTCTTTTTTTTTTTAACAAAACATACAGTCATAAAGATGAAACCACAACCTTTCACTAGTATCAAACACACATCATTTTATCTATTTTTGTTTTCTAAAACAAAAATTATACAAATATCTGACATCGGGCATAAACTCAGGATTTAGTAACTGGCACTGAATAAACATCCACAGCTTGGGTGACTGGTGTTCATATAATGATACAAAAAATAAGTATCATATTCACCATTTTGAAACTACTGAATGGATATTTATGATAGACTATTAATTTTGAGCTACCGGTACTGATTAATTAAGCAAATGAATGGGTAAAGTTTCAATTAAATTCTATTTAACGGTTATAATGAATGGACAAAATTTGACAATTGTACAGTTTTTAGCTCACCTAATTCTATTATACAAACTAATTATTAATCTATTAACATTTTATAACAATTTACTTACAATATAAAACACAAAATCAGAAAATATTTGATATAAAAACTGAACACTTGTGTCAAGGCCTCTCTCATATGATACTAACACATAGTGATAAAATTTCTTTAAAAAACCACACAACTCAGCTATATTTCAACATTACAAAATCATTAATAAATTAAAAGCTACACTTTTTTTCCACTGACAGGATTGTAAACTCCCAATGTATCACTAAGTATACAAATTGCCTCCGAGAACTAGGCCTATAGATAACCCTTATCAGTAATGTTTATTAAGTTAACGACTAGTAAATTACATCTAAAACTTGAATACAAAACAAGCAAATTGTTTTAGCTAATAACTACAGAAATTTGACTCTTAAACCGATATTTACGAGTTAAAAAGTAGTATTTTGGTAGCTGTGTAGAATATCAAAATTGAAAACTCATCTAATTAGACTCGATGTGAAAGTGATTTTTATACAATTTTACAATCTATAGGATTTATTAAACTCATATTTAATTTGATTTATATGCCATAGTAAATATTTCTACAGGCAGTGTACACAGCAGCATACACATAAACAATATATAATCAAGAGAAACACATACATGTAATATCATAACAAAGAATAACAACTACAAATTTAACAACACAAAACAAAAATAATGATAATATTTAATCATGACATGTTATTACAATATTTGAAATACAAAAAGAACAAGCACACCGTGGGGTTTGACCTTCTCGATAACTTTTCTCCATTCCGTTTTGTTACCAGCTCTTCCAATTTCTAATGTTTATTAATTTTTAATTCTCTAATATTTAGCTAATCAACCAGTTTTCCAGTCTTTCACTGTTTTTCTACCCATCAGTTTCCACTCCATTATTTTCTTAGCTCCTCTGCCTATTTAGAAAACATGTCTATCTGGGCTCACGATCTTGCTTACCATGTGAATGCAAAGTGAGAAAATAATCGCTTTACGATTTAGTAATCTTTCCATAAAATTTTTAGGAGTTTTAAAAACAACATTGTTCAAAATTGTGACTGACACTTTAGGCTATCGTAAACCGTGTGCACGATAGGTGCCGAAAATGATGACAAGTGCTTATAAAAGACTAGAGACTGACATCTGCACAAGCTTTTTATGGATCACTATTATAGAGAGTGAGACTAATTTTTCCCCCATATTGTTACTGGTAGTGAAACATGGATTTCGTACGTCAATGCCGAGTCGAAACAAAAATCCTACATTTCATCACCAGAGACAGTATTGGGAAAACATTCGTCTCCCTCTCTAAAAGCATCGAGGTCAAAAAAACCATCTGTAGATGTCAGTCTCTGATCTATGATAGTACTTGCCTACATTTTTGGCATCCATTGTCCACACAGTTTACAATAGCCTAAAGGTGTCAGTCATAATTTTGAAAAATATTATCTTTGAAATTTCTGAAAATTCTATGAAAAGATCACTAATCGTAAAGTGAAGTTTTTCTCTCACTTTAGAATGGAAATTTGCCTTGTATATATATATATATATATTGTTTACACTGATGACCGACGGTACTTGATAGAATTCCATTTTAACAAATAAAACACAATATTTCTTTTGTAAAATTCTATAATTTATTTGGTCTAGCCGACCATGGTTTCGCCAGTTACGGCATTGACGAGGCTCTTACAAGACTAAATACAAAGCACAACATAACTATTATAAAAGGTAGGAAAATCCCGTTAACAAACAAAGCACAAAGACCCAGGGGAAAAACCCCACAGGTCATTCACACAGGTATTAACCAACCTTGAATAGAGGTTGAAGTAAAGGAGAAAATGACAAAAATTCCGTTTGGTCATTTAAAACTAGATTATCATCATTACACAAAAGTCTCTTAATTTCTAAAATTTCCAAAACATTTAATTTTCTACTTTTTACGTTAACATGTAAAATTTCAAAATTAACATTAGAATAAAAATCTGTCAATGCATGATTTTTTAAATGGTTAGAAAAACTAGAATCATTATAACCTAACCGCCAACTCCTTTCATGCTCACCTAACCTACACTTAAAACTACGGCCTGTTTGGCCAACATAAGCAGCATTACAAATACTACATGTCAGTTTGTACACACCACTTTTTTGCATTTTTTCTATATTATCTTTGGAATTTACCAACATCTTTCCTAAATTTTGTTTACAATAATAAGCTGGTTTACAGTGTTTTTTCTTTTCTAAAACTTTACCAACTGCATGGCTAACTTTACCAAAATAGTTAATTCTACGCCACTTTTGTGTGGAATTATTAGAATTGACTATTGGGAAAATAAAGGATTTAGCCTTATTTTTTAATTTTCTTTTTAACATTTTATCAATGAGATTAACCTCATAACCATTATTAATGGCTATTTGTTTAATACATACAAGCTCAGTATAAAAATCATCATTAGACATAGGAATATTAATTCATAGTTTTCATAGTATGTTGTATCGCCTCATTAATATTCCTATGTCTAATGATGATTTTTATACTGAGCTTGTATGTATTAAACAAATAGCCATTAATAATGGTTATGAGGTTAATCTCATTGATAAAATGTTAAAAAGAAAATTAAAAAATAAGGCTAAATCCTTTATTTTCCCAATAGTCAATTCTAATAATTCCACACAAAAGTGGCGTAGAATTAACTATTTTGGTAAAGTTAGCCATGCAGTTGGTAAAGTTTTAGAAAAGAAAAAACACTGTAAACCAGCTTATTATTGTAAACAAAATTTAGGAAAGATGTTGGTAAATTCCAAAGATAATATAGAAAAAATGCAAAAAAGTGGTGTGTACAAACTGACATGTAGTATTTGTAATGCTGCTTATGTTGGCCAAACAGGCCGTAGTTTTAAGTGTAGGTTAGGTGAGCATGAAAGGAGTTGGCGGTTAGGTTATAATGATTCTAGTTTTTCTAACCATTTAAAAAATCATGCATTGACAGATTTTTATTCTAATGTTAATTTTGAAATTTTACATGTTAACGTAAAAAGTAGAAAATTAAATGTTTTGGAAATTTTAGAAATTAAGAGACTTTTGTGTAATGATGATAATCTAGTTTTAAATGACCAAACGGAATTTTTGTCATTTTCTCCTTTACTTCAACCTCTATTCAAGGTTGGTTAATACCTGTGTGAATGACCTGTGGGGTTTTTCCCCTGGGTCTTTGTGCTTTGTTTGTTAACGGGATTTTCCTACCTTTTATAATAGTTATGTTGTGCTTTGTATTTAGTCTTGTAAGAGCCTCGTCAATGCCGTAACTGGCGAAACCATGGTCGGCTAGACCAAATAAATTATAGAATTTTACAAAAGAAATATTGTGTTTTATTATATATATATATATATATATATATATATATATATATATATATATATATATATATATATATATATATATATATATATAGAGGTATATTTACATCATATCATGATGCCTACTGCCCATTTTATAGTTATTTATAGTACACAATACTATAGGACGAAACTGATCAATACAGCTGTCTACGAAAAACATAAGTCTAGGATAAATGTAACTTATTACATATCTTGTTTGTAAATTTATTAAAAAAATATTGTAAAACTTAACAAATAATTTTTGAAAGTTTGTATTTTTTTTCAAAATTGTCAAACTGTTGTTGAAAAACAATACAAATTCTTCAAGGTTTCACCATTACAGCTCAGTGTTATAAATAAGTCATCAAAAATCTAAAATATACAAAAGAAGCTTTTTTTTATAAAGTTTCCAAAAATGTATAGTGTTATTAATAAATTTCTACAGATAGTATAAACAAAAAATTTAAATGATGTAGTTTACCTTGGTTCAAAAATATTGATGCAAATCAAGCAAACATGCAAATGCAAATAAACATTTGTATAAAAACTACAGTCATTGTTTATAAAAAATATTAATATTTATTTCCAAAATATAATAAGCTACAATAAAATAAAATTTTAAAAGATATTAAGAATGAAAAAAATCTTTGCACACAAAGTGTAATAAAAAAAATGTAGTTTTTCCCTTCCCCCTTTTCTTTATGTAATTCTTTGTTTGCCCTTATACATTTTTGCACAGTTATGCATTACATTATTACATACATTGAAATTATTATATCAATTTAAATTACTTTATATATCCCTGTCGATCCTAAAATGCTAGTAAAATTGTGGCCTATTTGAGAAATAAGCTTGTTTATTTCCGTATGCAGTTCTGAAGACATTTGATCCATAAAGTTAGAAATATAAAATGAATCACAGATTATCAGCTTTCTAATGGTACCAACCTCTCTACAATCTAATGAGAAATAGTGGTTAAAATAATTGTTTTCCTACATACGAAACAAAACTAACTGTTGAAAAACCAACAGCTGCAGCTAACAGGGTTAATGCTGGAATCAAGACACACACCATTTCTCCGAAAAGATATAAATTTAAGCAAACAATTTCTATCCAGATTATGAGCACAGTTATTTAGAACAGTAAGGGAGTTTTACTTAATAATTTCTTGCTGTAGGGTACAACAATAAATGCTGCATCTTATTGAGATCTTAAACAAGTTGTGTAATGCAATCCAAAACAAAAGATGAGGCATGTTTAATCACAGTGTTGTGTTGTCATTTTAGACATATACTGTTGCTCTAACCCATATCACATCATTCCAGTTTTCTTTCTACATTTGAAGCAGTTCTTTGCCAGTTAGCACTATGACATAGAAGTCAAACTGGCTGTGAAACATTGACTTTCTTCACAAGTAAAGTCAATCTATAAAGAGATTATTAAACAATTGGTTCCACCCTACAACAAATGTCTTAATATTGGTGGAAAATAATTTAATAAAAGACCTTTCTTTTAATAATAAAATTATTTAAAAATTGATTGTTATTTTTTAATAGCCTAAAGGTACTTTCTGAACATGCCTTATCCAGTGTACTTATTATAGGGTATAACTAATTTTAGTACATTCTCCTGCCATTCCTAACATGATCTTAACATTTTCTGATGTGTTTTGAATGAACTCCATTTTCAAAAGGTATTTATTTAGTGCTTCATTCCTTAAAGGAGTCATTTTACCCCAGAAACCTTCTCTTGTTCTCTACGTAAGACGAGTTCTTCACGGAACCGTTATTGGAGTTTATTGAAAACATATCAGTAGAAGTTAAGGCTATGCCAGGAATGGCAGAAGAATGTATTCCAATTAATTAACAAAACATAATCTATACTATCTACATCTGATAAATTAAAATCAGTGTTTTCACTACAAAATTTACCAAATATCTGGCGAAAAATTATAACTAGAGTTTAGAATCACACATATGTTAAATAATTTGAAGGACTCATGATCCGTTAGATTTCATTGTCCTTGTATCAACTACAACAGCCATGTTTCCAATTCAGTAATTAGCTAATAATTTTAATTAAGTGCAGTTTAATTTAACTTTTGACATTGATTGATTGATTAACAACAGTTGGTGCAACTAACGAAGAAACCTCACAACATTCCTCGAGACTTTAAATTTGCTTGGTCATTGTTTAAGATAATGAGAATGACATTGAAATATTTTACCTGTACAAATGTAAAATAATTAACAAGCAACAAGAATTTTAACAAAGGTTAATTTAAGTTTTCTTCATATCTTTTTTGAGTTGTAGGAAATATATCTTTTATACTAACAGATTTTTTTTAATGTTTATACAAGTATTTCTAGAGTTCTTCTTGACTGGTGTTAATGATTTCTATTTAAAGTGTAGCTATATTTTCTAAGCAGAAGTGAAATTCAGAAGAACAGAAAAGATAAAATAAAAATGAAATAAATAGGAAAATCTTTACCTTGTTGCTGATACCATGAGAAAGCACAGACTTCAAAAGAACAGGCATTTTATGAGAACTGACAATACCAGAACAGCAAGGAAATACTTATTAAAAAAAGAAAAAGGAAACGATGGGTGGTCTAGGACTTTGTGATACTCTATGACTGTGAACATAAAAAAATCCTTAAATAATGATATATAATTAGAAACAACCCCTGAAAATAATTTATGAATAAAAGATGATCAATGGAGAGATATTTTTGGGCTTTAAAATAGAATCTTTTAATCATATAAAATAACACACATTTCCCCTTTTACACATGTATTATGTATTTATTAAAATTTCACTTGGAACACAATCTCAATTCTATGAACATCTGTTTTAAGATAAATGGTTTGTACTAAATCCTGACAAAACACATGTAGTATACTTTCATACAAATAATAAAACAACAGCCCTAAATGATTTTGCCTATTACACACCATTAAGATACCTGCAGATTGTGTGTTAAGTTTCTTGGTGTTAAGATAGACAGTACACTAACATGGCAGCAACATATTTCAGATTTCGCCATTAAATTTAAAATAAAGTTAATTACAGTACTTGTTAAATATTAAAAAGTGGATGTAATCTAAGTACTGCTATGGTGGTATATGTTATACATATGTCTATTCTCAATTTGCTTAGAGTATATTGTTTTAGGGAAACTCAATTAATAACAGATTCTTGTAATTAAAAAAAAATTATTAAGAATATTTTCAATCTGAAAAGTTGTGAATCATGTACAACTATTTTTGAAATACAAAAAATCCTAACATTACCATGTCTATATCTACTTAATATATTTTGTTTTGTTGCGACAATTAAGTTCTCGAATTTGATACAGAATCAAAGGTATCCGACATGGGACAAAGATCTACTTAGTTATCCCCCCCCCTCCAATAGAACAAGTCTAATTTACCCTACTATAATGATCTAAGGCTTTATAATAAACTGGCTGAGTATGTTGATTAAAATAGTTATGCTAGTTATTTTTACTTGATGAATTGTCGAAGCGTTGAATTTTTACTGATATTCTGTAATTGTTTAAAGTTTCCACTATCAACTGCACATTGTATGTGACCAATTTCTTGACAAAAAATATATTACTTACTTATTTAACAAATAAATAAGGAGTTGAACAACAGAATATTCATGCTTTTCTTTAGTCAATGTCCCTTTTAAATAAAAGAGTTAACCAACTTAATCTTTTTATGATAAAGACAGTGGGTACATGGTGGTATTATATTTTAAATTGATAAGTACAAGGTTATTAGAAGGTAAATGGTGATAATTAGTATATACAGTGTATTAAAAAGGACTTTCAACCTAGGAATTATATAGAAATTTATCCTTGCCACTTAAATAATCACTCATAGTGTTATTTTAAAACAAAACATCAAGTTTTTCATTAAACAGCCATTTTGGTTCAATGAACTACCATTTGTGACATGGCAGAAATCCAACCTGAAGTTAATTTCTTGCCATACTCGAACCAGTTTATCAGACCTCACTCCTGCAGCTGTGTGCAAATTCGATTTATCAGCTAAGAAAGATTGATATGTAAAAGTAGAACATACACTAGAGCTATATAAACTCAATAGGAAATAGCTAGAGCAGCCAAATCTGGTGAGCTAGGCAGTCATGCAATCGGCCATGCATAACTAATCTACTGACGAGAGAATAGCTGATTAATTAAGGAATTGCCATAGCTCTGTGAGAAAATGAGTTGGAATCTATCTTTAGTTTGGTAGTTAAGGAATCCATTTTGGTCATCCTCATCTAACGATGGAATTCGAGTATATCCAGATATACATGTATGATACAGTTTATGGTTTTCTCTATGCAAAAGAATGGGCTATACATTTTAAATTTGCTGAGAGCACAAAAAGCATTCACTTTTGGACTATTACAAACATGTTTCAAAGATTGATATGGATTTTCACTACCCTAGATTCTGCAGTTGTAGGCATTCAACTAGTCATTGATGTGGAAATGTTCACTCATCGCAAAAAATGACACCAAGAAGGTCTCTTCATTTTCTACTAGATAAAAACATTTCTGTACTTCCTGATAAGCGACATTATCAGCATCAGTAATTTGTTGTACCTTGGTAAGTTTGTATGGTTGCAAGTACACCTGTTGACATGGTATGAGACAAACAGTTCTGTGTGGTATACTGTATCATGAGATCTATGACAAGTAATTTCTTAAGGCTACGGGGCAAAACTCTCTTGACTTGTTGTACGGCAGAAGGAAGTCACGAGTGACTTGGTGGTTTGTTATGTAACACAAAACAATCAGTCTTAGTAAATGTTGGTGCAAGCCTACTTGGAGGATCTTACCATACTGAGTATAAACATTTTGTTGAAATGTAGTTGTGGAGTTCATTCATGAAACCAAAACACACACACAACAATTTAATCAATTTAATCAGAATAGTGATGGTGCTTTTGGTGACTTCGTTTAGTACTTCGGCACTATGTGAGTCAAACTTGATGTGTTTTACTTTAAAATGACACCTCAACTGATTCTCTAAGTTATCTGAATATATTTCTACATGCTTTTAGAGTTGTAAAGTTCTTTGTGAAACACCCTATATGTTAGGTAAATCTGAGTAAACTAAAAGTAAAAAAAAATTAAAAAAAAAAAAACATGTCCCGAAACAATTTGTTTGATTCTGGTTTTAAAGTTCTTGGATAATGATGGATTTTTCATATTATTTATAATGTTATTGGGAAATTGTCTATCATTTGTTATTTTAAATCATTTGTATCTAGTGTATAACAAGAAATACATGACCTTGCGAGAGTATGGATTAACTCTTGTAAACCAAATGAAACTTAAAACATATGAAAAACATAATAAGAGCCAAAACATAGCTACGGCAAAAACTACTAAACTATGACTATGGAAGAAAATCATGGCTGAAACTAGGTTTGACAGCTGGTTCTTTTCTTAAAATTAAAGTTTTAACTTCATTTGATATCTGTAATTCTGTAATTTTCCTAAAATTGTAATTTTAAAGGAACAGAGTTAGATATCAAGTCCAAAATTTGTATTTCATTTTAATCAGTTAGTTAGCATGCCTACACAAAATTATAATTTTTCACAAAACCAATTTAAAACTTTTGATTTCATGTTATTAATTTAGTATTTTATGTTGACGTAAAATATAATCCAGTGGTTGTATATCTACTTGTCAGAAAATATACAAAGTGTAAGAACAAAACAGTTCACTGTGGTATTGAAACATGATTCCTGGCTTTTATATGAAGTGGCTCATCGTTTTGTAGTAGTGATTTGTTCTTCAATTTTTTAAACGGTGGAGGGGAAATTAAGAAGGTACTAAGTTTAAATATAAAATTTCCAAGTTTTCTTGAAGTATGGACTCAAAATAGATTGTAAAACAGTTGTCATCTAGATAGCAGACACCTAATTAATGTCCCTTGCATAACCTAGTCATCCATCTCCTATAATGAGGTTACCAAATCTATTGCCTCTCTACTAATGAGGATATCATATGACAAAGATGTTGCGCATGAGTGGTGGCTTGTGCCTTCACTAATTGAATTGCAGTTATGGAAAATATATGGTCCCCGCTCCCCATGTACATCTTCCACACGATATTATAATTTATGTATTTTGTAGGTTTTTATAAATAGTCAATGTAATGGATTTTTAATTAGAATTTTTGAGTTTTACCAAAATTCATAAATTTTGCTGCTTCCTATATTTAATCATTTTTACCCTTTATTAAAATTTAAAATTTGTACTAAATTTTCTCAATTCCAAATTGTCAATATTACGTATTACAGTACTACACTTCCTATTGAAATCATCTAATTGTGTTGCAATGTGCTCAAAATGTCCAGTATTATCAAAAAATGTATGTAAAAATTAAATTTAGATTTTGCAGAGTCGCAATATTTACTTAATTTATTATTTTTAAAACCAAAATTGAGATTTACGACCCTATTGGGTTAAATAAACTGTTTGTTTGACTGCAACAAACATCTTAAAATATTTTAATTTTTGTTAAATAAATCAGTGTCAATTTATTAAATAATGAACAAAAATTAAAATTTCATTTATATAAAAGATTCTCATTTTTTTTTTTTTTTTTTTGCAAAAGTTAATAGAAAATATATGTTCCTTTCATAACACTTTCAGACCTATCCAAGTGATGTAACAACCTACGCAATTTCGAGGAACCTTTTTTTATGTGGTCTTGGGTTACATTCCTGCCTTTCATCTTTCTTATCATGTATCTCTTGACCAGCCCTGTTCTCTTCCAACCCTGATGCTATTAGAGTATTTGAGGGCTAGGGGTCATTATTTTAACTTCTTTCTTCATTTTTTAAAAGGTGATGATCACCTAAAGGTTTCTCACCTTTAAACAAGAAGGAAAAAAAGAAAATAATTGAATTTCGCTGGTTCTATAAAATGAGATTTAATGATAATTCTAAAATGAAGATTGTACAAGTTTAAAGTTTAACATTATTTTTATGTACCATACAATAAATCCAAAATGGTGAAAGCCTTTAAATGTGGTGGAGCCATATTCTAGTGGAGCTTTAATATGAACTGTTTCATTAAAATAAACATTACTTAAGTTATGACTCTCAGTTTAATTGTCAGTCTGGTTCCGCTACTGGCTTTGGTAGTGGTGTACAACCTGCGTCATATGACCACTGTTCCTGCAAATTCTTTTATTCTCCACATTACCTAATATTGTAACTAAATCTTTCATGGTTTCAATGTCTTCTTAAATTACTTACTATATTCTGCTTCCGTGACATTGTTTTAATAGCAATACACTGTACTATAGCTGGGAGAAACTCCATTGACCGCTCAACACAAGGGAAAGCATAAAATAAACGCCACGACACAAGCGACTGATATTGTTACTTCTGCTGTAATAAGGTTTGTATATTCTGCTGAATAAACAAACAAATACATACGTTGTAAAAATACACAGTTTTTCATTTATATGTTAATCCACCAAGGACAGCCATTACAATTTGTAAACACATATACACTTATGTATTACTGTCAATGTTATATGCGGCAACCGGAAAAATCAATTAATCAGATCATATGAATCACTATAACACTGTGGTAAATATATGAAATATTTGAAAGAAAATTCAATAAAACAATATTATTTATTGTTATTTCATTCATATACAGGTAAACAAACTTCTATAAAACCTATATATATATATATATATATATATATATATATATATATATATATATATATATATACTGTATATATACCATGTGTCCCAAAAGTCCCCCCCCTATTATTATTATTTTTTATTAGACATTGGACTTAGATGATTTACCTGATTACTTTCTGGATCCTATGGTAATTATGAACCAGATTTTCATGAATTAGATACCAGTACTAAAAAGAAATGGTAGCAATTAAAAAACCCCTAACTTTTCAAATTAAAAAAAAAATTGTATGAAGAAAATTGTAAATGAAAATGAAATCAAGATTTATTTTACCCCTATAAAAATATACATTGTAAACTAATTTTGACATAATTTTGATTTTTCATTTTTATATTCTTTTTAAATTAGTATATATAACACAAAACAAAAGTTCATGTAACAGTTTCAATTTTTTAATTTTATTTAACCTAATGGTTAAAAAGATTTAATTATTATTTTTTTACTTTACAATATTTTAATATTGTTCTTTACTCTATTCCGAATAAAATAATATAATATAATAACATACATTTTTGTGGGCCCATTTTTTTACTCTAAATTTTAAAAAAAATGTACAAATGAGTAAAAAATACCTGCTTATTAGAAAAATTCTCATCATCACTTCTAGGGTTTAAAAAACCAAATAAGTTACTCTTTTCATTCGATATTGTAAAACAGTATTAGGAAAAAAAGAATTATTGCCATAGGTTATAATTATTTTCCTTTTCCTTTAGCTAGATCAACTGAGAAGAACAGCATAAGAGTTAAAACACCAATGGATTCCCCAAACTTGATCAACTCTGCAACAATCCAAGTGTACCTTTACCTACAATCGGCAAAGGTATTTTTTAATTCAACTATCAGAAGCTTAACAAAATCATCAAGTACTGGAAAGAGCTGAGTGAATTTTCAGAATAAGCCGACTCTTCACCACTTATCTCAATCATTCAGTGGAGCCACAATGAACAACACACACTTTATCAACTGCTCAGGCCTGGTGGCAAGGACGACACTGTGTTCTCCAGAATCACCTACCTCTACTGGTCACCATGACTGCAAGTTGTACGAATCCCAAGGGCAAATTAAATGATCCGATAAATATTTTTTTAAAGTAATTTACCTTTACTCTCCCAACTCTTATTATTTGTCAATAATCTTTAGGTTAAACATATCATCTTAACATCACTTTGTATTGCTTTGGTTTTTTTATAACTTTTTACATTACCATAACAGGTAAAAACTAGGTCAGGTGTTTTTCTAAATTTTGTAGTAGTACAAGCATTTTGTTTATATTTACTAAACATAAATACTGCTTTACTTTTTATTTTACATCTCTATGTAGAAGTATTGAAGATACTAATATTTAAAGGAACAAATTATATCTTTTTTCAATATATGAGTAGTTTAAGAGTTTTACATAGTTATATGTATCTCTGCAAATATACATTATTTAAAAAATATACCTACCACAGGAACTGTGACTTCCTTCACATAAGCAATATCGAGGGCTATCTCATTACGAGCGTTGATGAAATCTTCGTAGCTGGAATGATGAGCAGATTCGACATGTTTACAGTAAGCCAATGCTAAGTCTTGCTTTGGTAACTGCGTCATCAGCTGTTTGTCCCGGTACTTCTCTCCCAAAGACCCGAGCCAAGGAACTTGATTTGATGGTAGAGTTCGGAAAAATTGCTCAATCTATGAAAGATAATATCATTGGAATTAGTGTTACTTATATCAAAGTTACACGTACACCATCACATAACATTTTATTGTAAATAGAAACTCCCTTAAATTTGATTCAATGCAACACAACATTGGATTATTTAATATTTTATTCTAAAAATGTACAGTATTATAAAGAAAACCAACTGTATAATTCTGTAAATCACCTTCAAAATTCTGTAAAAGACTGTTTTTGTAAAATGTGCACTCTTTCAAAAGCCTAACCAGACATTCTCACTCATACTTCAGAAACCTAAACTCACTAATTTCTTAATTAATTTCAGAGTCTTATGGCGCCTTTGTGAGGCCCATAGACATTTATCTATGTGTCAGGCTGGAATCATAAAGAAGCTATAACGACTAGCATGCTTTGATTTTACCGGTAATATAGTGCTATATACACTTGTCCCACAACAGTCATAAAGGTGATAATTGATATGCTTGCCCTCTTGTATATCTTTATCAAACGTGTAGCGTTGTTGACCTTAAAGCTGGTGGGGACTATTAATTATAAATCAGCAGACCTAGTTGGACACTAGACAATTCTCTCTAAGTACAGAAATATAGTTATTGAAAATAGAGATAAACATTGTCGGACTTAATGAGGAAGACACTTAAATTTGATCGCTCTTTCCTTGTCACTTTTTAGGACCACTAAGAGTGAAAAGGTAAAGGACTAAAAGTTGAGTCTGAAATCCATGGACCAAGATATAGATATAGATATACTCTTGGGTCACCCCCATCAACAGTTCTAGCCAATGTCAAAGCTATAGTCCTCTGTACCTAAAAGGGGGACTAAAATTCATATTCTTTCAGATAGCCAAACTGATTAAAAGTACCTATTGGAATAATTCACCTTTGAATCTGGGTTTCTGAGGGACTGTTTTAATTTGGTGAATAATATGGCGACGGTTAATATGTTACCATAAAATTAGTAATTGGTTATACAGACACAGATGAGATTAAGGCCTTGCTTGAAAAAAACCCTTCCATTGTCCTGAACCCTTCTGTGGAAAGCTTGGTGGGTGGGTGTGTGGGTGGGTGTGTGGGTGGGTGAGTGGGTGAGTGAGTGAGTAAGTGAGTGAGTGAGTGAGTGAGTGAGTAAGTGAGTGAGTGAGTGAGTGAGAGAGTGAGTGAGTGAGTGAGTGAGTGAGTGAGTGAGTGAGTGAGTGAGTGAGTGAGTGAGTGAGTGAGTGAGTGAGTGAGTGAGTGAGTGAGTGAGTGAGGTAATGAGTGAGTGAGTGAGTGAGTGAGTGTGAGCATGTGTGTGTGTGTGTGTGTGTGTGTGTGTGTGTGTGTGTGTGTGTGTGTGTGTGTGTGTGTGTAATTGTGTATATAATACATCTTATTTTAAAACTAGATAATAAATATGTAGTGTATATATTGTTAAAAGAAAAATTAATTAAAATATAATAAAGAATTAATCACAATAACTAAGACAAAAAACAGTTATAGTCCACGAGCTGAGAGATGGTGCAAGTATTCCGAAAAGGTCGAGATGATCAAACATTGTAATCATGCATCTTTCAAATACTTTGACATCAACTGAAATGTCACTTCGACCACAAAGGGGGAAAGTGTAAATTAGTAGGCCTATTTAATTTGGCAATTAATTATTATCATAACAGTACTACATTTGATCTCAATAAAGTTGGCATAGATAGTTCAAAGAAGGACTACTGTTCTGGCTAATCAGGGCGTCGGGGGACTGGTTCATAAATCTATAATATAAGCTAAAAAACTATATTTCATAAGTGCAAATAATACGGTTTCACATTGAAAATCATCTACCTATATAAAGGTATCACTAGTGTTACAAGTTATGTCAGCTGATGTTTCTTATGTGATTCATATAATTTAGATTTTGTAGGTTATTTACACAAATGTATATTGTTGTTTTTATTACAAAATATCTAAGTTCTAACAAAAAAGAACATTAACAACTCAAATTGATAAC
The DNA here is from genome assembly GCA_963513935.1 of Aphrophora alni. Lineage (NCBI taxonomy): Eukaryota > Metazoa > Arthropoda > Insecta > Hemiptera > Aphrophoridae > Aphrophora > Aphrophora alni. The sequence continues at coordinate 80,331,409 of OY740775.1, read as the reverse complement.
GAAAGTTGATTTATACTCTCAAAACTAATTTGTGTATTAGTTTTTATATACACAAATTATGGTATATTAACCTTAAATTGGTTAAGAAAAGTATACAAAATTAAAACTGAATTGTTTTACATATTTACCAAAGGATCACCAAACAAATCAAGAGAAAAGCTGGTCTGAATTACATGAAAAGACAAATAAAACTTTCCTTTTACTCCACCTCAATATAAGTGCTCTCAGAAATCACTTAATAGCCAGAAACCACTTATTCTCTTGGACCTGGCTGATGCATATTGAAAAATAAAGAAATTCTGGTTCAATTGCTATTTCTGCAAGAAATAAAACCAGATTTCTACATGTTTTTTTATGCCACAGGTATCAGTCAGGACTACAAAATTGCATAACCTATAAACATAGTACAGGTACAGGAAAAGTGTAATGGGTCTATTAATTTTTTTAACAGTGAAATTTGGGATCTGTCATGTCTGTCATGCATGTAATAGGTACCCCATTAATCAAATGTGGTATGAGATCTATTGTTTTGTGATAACTCAAAAGTTAGAAGTAGATCTATTAACAAAAGACCCAAGACAAACTACAATTAAACAAACAAAAAAATATAAATAAACACTGTAAGGAGTTGTTTAGTTTAAAATTAAGCCATTTAGGTTAAAGAATACTAATGAAATAATTATCAGTGTAAATTGGATTATATTTTAATTTACAGCCTAACACTTATAGTTTAAAAGTTTACATTTTTATAAAACAGAATGCTGGTTTATAACCTTATACTACAAGTTATAACTTATAATATAAACTAATATTTTTTTATGAAATAAAATCCTGGTCACTTTAGTTTGGTTGTTAAATAAGATACAGTTTAAGATAAACAGTTTAACAGTAAAAACTATTAAGAATAAAAAGACAAAGTTGTAACCTTGACCGTGATTGTTCTGTGAAGTTAATAAGTTTGTGTTAGAAATACCAGAGTACTAGATTACATGTATTTAAAATACCATTTAATACTGTATTTACAAAGAAAGAAGAACTTTTAAACTGATCCAGTATACATTGTTTTTGTTTTTACTTATAAGAAGAACATACCGTATAGCATTTGTTAAAAAGAAAAAGTTCTTTACTAAAATTTAAATATTAACGTAAGATAACAAGTATAATAAACGGTGCAAAAAAATTGCACTAACTTTTTCACTCACCCACCCTCAAAACCAAATAAAAACTAAACAAAATAATTGTCATCGAAAATGCCAGTTTGGTAGTTGTCAGTAACAAAGTGAAAAAGAACCAAAGAGTCCTTAAAACAATAGTTACATGTTTAGTTAGAGTTTAACTTGTATTATGAATGAGGCCTCGTTGTAAATCTTATTTAATTAAAATGGAGTTTAATCTTATTAAATTTAACTTTAAAAGTTACGGGAGTCGAGGGTCATTTTTGTCTTATGCTAATTATTCTTGAACAATAATATTTGTTTAACTTACGATTTTGCAAACAGGTTTGGTTCATTAAACTTCATATTTCACTAGTTGTTGAAATCAGTTGAGCTGATTTTGAGAAATTAAGCCTGTACTCACTATAAATAAGCTCCTGAGGCTTTGGAGAGATGGAAAACAATACTGGTCTATTGGAAACTTAAAAGGTCACACATGAGCAAAATTTGATCATAATTGTTAGATCCGATTGAAAATATTAATTTGTGTTTTTTTCTTATGAGAGCTACCCCAAATTTTGAGTTATCAAAATCATTAAAAAAAATTCCAAGGATATGGCCATTATATACCCCCACATACCAAATCTGAGAGGACGTCAAAATGGATACGCTCAACATAGATTTTTTTTACTCATCAAATATTTTTTTCTATACTACTTTTATTTGAGAAAATAGAAATCTATGTTTGGCATTTTATATTTCATACAAAAGCAAAAGAACAAGCCAGTGAATAGCCATTCCTTCCTACTAACACAATGAACTCCTTCAACCTGTCCTTTCATTTAAATCTCTGTTTGTCAAAACAAGATATCATCTATTAAGTAGCAATAGAACAGCTGTTTGTTTAATATTTAGAAATTTCTCGTTACAAAAAAATCTTAATTTTTATTGTAAACCCAAAGAAAATAGAGTTATTGATAAAAGATAAAGAAATACGTTTTTGGAATGTAATACACTTTATTATTTGTTGGGGTTAAGGTGTATAGAGGATTTGTAACTCTTTTAATAAAACCATTTTTTTATTTCTCTAAAAATACAAATCCTTCATAATAAAAACAATAAGATATAAACTTAGAGATGTATTAGTAAATTATCAAGATATTATTTGTTTCTAATGTTATTGATAACTTGGGTCTCCTTTGACAGACGATAAAAACAAAGATATCTTTAAGCTTGTTATTGAGAAAGAGGAAAACATTTTGTATCTTGTTAATAATATCTAATTAATAAATATTTTTCTTAAATTAACAACTTCCGAGATATTCAACATTAACAATTTTAAATGGCACCATTTTGAAAATTAACTTAATAAAAGTCTCAGTTTTTCTTATAAAAAGGATCTTGAGCTACAGGGTTACTTTATTTGTTGTCATACAACGTTACATACAAAATGCAAAACAAATTTGAACTAAATATCTCATTTATTTTAGAAGTTATGGATTTAATAGAAATTTTTTTTCTTTAAACTGTCAAACTTTTAGCACACATGTTTTCTGGATCTTTTACCTTTTTTATTTTTTTTTTTGATGCCCCCAATCCTTTTCTGAATTATTGCAAGGCCGTAATGAACTCACCCTATGAATTTTAAAAAAACTGTATATTTTCATAAAACAACACTCACGAGTCTAAGAAGAATGCACTTTTCCTCAGTATTATTTGAATGTGCACTAGTGGAGGGGGGGGGGTGGAGGAGGCTCTTTCGCCTCCATTCTTATAGAAAAATGTTAACAATGAAGAGTTTAAAGAAAAGACGGAACATTTTAATTGGACATACTTTAAGATACGAAGGATTTTTAAAATCAATTATTGATGGAGTAGTAGAAGGAAAAATCAACACGGGAAATTGCAATAATAATACATAATACAAATTACAGAAGATTAAAATTCTACATGGTATGAAAAATTAAAAAGAAAACAGAAAAAAGTGAAGGATTTTCTCATCCATTTAACATTGTTCTCTCAGATAAGGATTAAAAACTGTAGTTATAGATTTTACCATAAATTACCCCATTAATTCTTAAATACATTATTTGTTGCAAGAAATAGTTTAAATCATTGTGAAGTCTTCAACTAAATTTCTTCTCTTTTTTCCCCTTATTGTTTAAAGGTGAAAAACCTCTCAGTCATCATTGCCTTATGAAGAAAAGGAAGGAATCAACATAAAATATAGATATATATATATATATATATATATATATATATATATATATATATATATATATATATATAGCATCAACGTCAGAAAGAGACTTGATCAATAGAAACTTGATAGGAAAGATGAAAGAGAGGAATCTAACCCAAGACTATATGAACAAAGGGGTCATAGTAACCTGATGGTACCATTATACCTGACCTGCTATTTCTACCTGAAGAAGTGTCACCGTAACCCTTCTATTGTCTATCTTTACTGCTCCTACACATCACGTCTATTGTTAGATGTCTTGGGAATTACCCAGGCGTGGTGGCACCATCCAGTTTAGGGAGGGACATTTTCAATATTTCAGTTGATGGACAGTAGAAGTTCACATCAGCCGACTCTCTCTGGTTCATTTCATTTCAGTTCATTTCTATCTGGATCATGGTTAGGTTAGGCTAGGTTATGTTAGGTTAGGTTGTGCAGAACTATTCTGAGCAGAACTATGTAATATTTATGGAAATAGGGATAGTTTTTCTCTATAGCGATAGATAATTGAAATAGTGATTTCTCTAATAGTTATCAAGTAGGAAATAAGTTGAGAATCTTTTTTTTTGCAATAAGCAACAGTCTGTCTACCTTGCCGGATTGAATTGGAAGTGAATGAAGTGATCATCAAAAACTAAATAGTTGCTAGATTTTATAGTTGGAGAGCAGAGATCAAAAATGGCCCTTAAACAATCTGGTGGTGCAATCGAAATGTTTACCTCCGTTATTCACTGCTATTGTTTTGTGTAACAATGAGTGACCCTTTTCGAGTCGAAAAAGGAATCGGCCAGACCTTCATTCGTAGAATTAGGGATCCTCCTCTGATGGTATTACCAGGTTACTATAACCCGAACAAAGTGTAGTCCAGCTAGAAATCCCTCAAGATTGCTCATACTCAATATAATGACCCTATAAGGGGAATTAAATCTCTAATTATAATGAAATTTGTGAACATTTTACTTTTCTTTGAAAACCGTTAACAGACCTAAAATTAATCATTATATTTTCAAGTTCAACCCACAAAATGGAAAAAAAACCTATGCTCTTATAGTTGTTTTTGAATAAATAGTTTTCCCATCCAATAATTCTGAAATAAATTTTAATCACTTTAGAAAACAAATCTTGACTGCCTTGATTAAAACTCGATTTCAAACAAATACTATTTACTCTTAGACACAAGCGAAGCAAGTTGGCACTCTATTTAAATAATTAGAACCACAATTTTTTTGTTTTTGTACGGTTTGTGTGAAAAGTGACCCCACTCCTTTATAAAACTAATATATTGTGTTATTTCGAAATTTGAGGCATAAATGTATATAGTTAAATATTACGTGACAAAGAAAACACACTACTGCAAGGATTATGATAGTGTTTCCTTATCACATAATGTTTGAGTTAATTAGCAAAATACGATTAATTTTATTATTACTGTACTTTAATTTTGCAAGGTGAAGTTATTAATTTTTTACATTGAAATCTTACAAAATTCTATCAAGAATGTTCAACTTGGATTTTAAGTTTTAAGAAGCAATTTAAAGTAACGACAAACAATGACACATGTTTCTAAGATTAGAAATTGTCACCACTTAATGGTGAGTCATTGAATGAGATAGAGGTGAGTCAGCTACAAGATTAAGAGAAAGCCAAGGTATCTGTGAATACCTTAACAACAGTTACTTGCACTCAACTGACCAGTGATTAATTTCTATTTTCAAAAGATAAAGTGTGATGGTGGTAACATTTTTATGGTTCAAATTTTGGAACATTTATGCCAGTTTTAGAATGATGTTGTCAGGTGACCTTTCAGGAAAGGAGACGGATATTTATTTAGAGAAATAAAAAAATGGTTTTATTAAAAGAGTTACAAAATCCTCTATACACCTTAACCCCAACAAAAAATAAAGTGTATTACATTACAAACTAAATTGATATTAAAAAAAATTAATAATTTTTTTCTTTCAAATAGAATGGACAAATGAAAATATTAAACAAATAATCAGTACAAAAATAAACAAACAAAAACGTAATTTAATTGATTACTAAATCCCCATGTAATGGGAGATAATTTGGTAAAGAATAGTGCAGACTTATCAACTTTTTGTGACTTGTTTTATGTATGTTTTGAAAAACATTGATTTAAACGGAGCTATAAACTTAGTTTGCTTGTGCCATTAACTCAGCACAAGTAGAAACTATATATGATTAAAATTGAGTTTTTAATGATAGCTATGAAAGATCACTTTCAAGTATCCCAACTATTCTCGGACAATAATTTTCTTTTAATTTAACAGCTCACGGACATTAATTTTTACATTCCAGAAACTTTGTTTAAAACCGATAGAGTAAATTTTGTGAAATTAAATCTCTTATTAACAACTCCATGGATGATATTTTGGTATTGTACAGATATAACTACCAAAGGATTTTTTATAGCGCTGGTAATCAATAAATTTTGTTTGAGTATTTGGACGCTAAACTTTAACAAAATTTTTTAAACGTTCAAGCCTTCAATTGATAACGTAAGGCCAGATATCAATTTTTAGATCTGGTCTTATGAGATATGACAACTACTTCTAATTTTTTTTTTTTTTTTTTTTTTTAAATGTACACAGACAGTAATAAATGGAATTTGAAATTGGTTTTCAGTTATTTGATTCTTCATAAATACAAAATAAACCGAAAGTTTTAAAAATATTTATACTGGCAGATAATATCTATCTCTTTTAAGGCGGCAAGTTCACATTTAACTTTTGGTTGTTTGATTTTATAGGGACCTTTATTTAACTAAAGAACCATGTAACCCAAAATAGCCATACTGTGAACTGTAAACTATAAATATACATTACTAAACAAAAATCCGTCTCAGATATTCTCCCTATACTACATAGGAACCTATAAATGTGTTAAGATTAGCCCCCATCAAGGATTATAGATCCTACAAAGGTCCTTCCAAGTACAGTGAGCAAACACCTCATATCGCAGGGAAGAGTAATACAACAGTCCTACTGTTTCACCAACCAGATATTTTTTGAGACTATGTCTCATTGGGTAATGTACTCGTATGGTTAGCAGACCTACAGCCTGCTCAGAGATAATTTATTACTTTAGACTTGAACCTTATCCGCAACTCAACGAAATACTTCAAATGAAACACTCTTATTTAAAAGGACACAATCATAAAACCAGCCACAATATATCTACGAAATCCTAAAGGAATTAAGTTAAATGATTCTGCCAATGAATCAAACAGTAAAAACAAAAATAAATGGGAAAAGTTTAGAAGTGTAGCACATTTATATCAATACCCCAGCAGCAAATTGTAGGGGTTGGGGGGGGGGGGAATATGGGTAATAATTGAAGTTGGGTTGCTATAAATTCCTCTGCGTACGTTTTCCCATTAAACTTTTACAGTTTACTTTTATAAATCAAATAAAGTTTAAACGTTCCCAACTTTCAATAGTCACAATTGATTGATGTACTCTTAACATTGGAAATACCGCTAATATTCTTATTATAAACCACTTAAATAACCATAAACTCCAATATATCTACTTGATCAATATTATAAATATCTGTATAGAACAAGTTGGAATATAATCTTTCATTAACTATTTCCCCTTATAGTCCAATTAAAATTACCTAGCAAATTGGCATATCTACTATTAACTTGTTAACTAACTTCCATATGAAAAATGTGCCGTTATTGTAAAACCCATACCCGAGAGTGAGACATATGTACCAATTTTGGGCTCTAGAAAATATTTTTATTGGTTTTGATAAATTTACTTTCAATGGTAATAATTTTAATTATACAGAGACATTGAAATTGATACAAGTAGATATCTCAAAAATGGCAACCATTGAAGAAAACTAGATTTTTTTTTTTAAAGATTGTAATTTTTAACCAGATCTTATTTTTTCATGATATATAACAAAATATTTGTAGATCTCTCCACCTTCAAAAATTTGTTTCTCTAAACAACAGTTTTAATGTCAAATTATAAAAGACAAAAATGGTTTCTTTTAAACTGATAAAGTTCAGAAAACTTCTCATAATTTTGTATCAATTATTTCATTATAGAAAGAACTGAATTATCAAAGTGAAAAAAAAAAAAACATTCTGAACAATTTTCTAAAATTTATTAGCTTAAAATAAACATTTTTGGCTTACAATTTTTCTCTAAAACTGATGTTTTTCGAGAAACAAATTCTTAAAGGTCAGGATATCGAAAATATTTTATTAAATATCTTGGAAAATTGATGTCAGTTTAAAAAAAAAATGTTTCAGATACAAGTTTGTTTATGTATAATAAGAATATTCACAATAAAGTATAGGTTTCTACTGAAAAAAATAATTAACCAAAAAATTTGAAAACAAAGAATTAATAATCCAATTTAATTTTCCTTTCGATAACAAATTCTTCAAATCTACCTGTTGTTTAGATATTGGGTTGTATCCTTGTAAATATTGCACCTTAGATAATGAAAAGTTGCCCACAAACAAGTTATTGAAACAATTTCTTCGACAATCTGAATTCTATAAGTTATTTAACTTGCCCTAAGCCCTTTTAGCCGAGTAAGGAATCATGCACATCATTCTAGCCTCAGGGGTTAATTTATAATAGGCTTGGAAATCTCAAAGGAACCTAGCTTGATCTACATCTTCTTCCATGTAGTCTTGGGTTAGATCCCTCTCTTTCATCCTTCCTATGAGGTATCTCTTGACCAGCTCTTGTTCATTTCTAACCCTGATCTTGATAGAGTATTCAAAAACTAGTTTTTTTTCTTCCTTTTCTTTTAAGGCGATGATTAACAAGAGGTTTTTTACCTTTAAACAATAAGGGAAATCTAGCTCCCAGAAAAAAAATTTCTAATTATTAAAAAGTCGTTGAACAATCATAAATTAAACATTGTTCATAAAACGTATAAGTAAAAACCAATGAATTACATTAGATGATGATTACACAAATGAAACCATTATATAATTGATTGAACAAATAAATGTATACATTACTTGACCCAGTGCTTTATATAAGAGACAAGGAACAGCTGACGATAGGTGGGCAGTAGTGAAGAATGACATGCACTCTCGTCAGTTGAGAGATATGCACTGCACTTGTGTATATCATCATGTCTTTTACATGTTTAGAAGAAATTGACTTACAGCATACTGAGTATGATAGTAGTGGCACACAGAATATACACTTAGTTCTTTTCAGAAAAGGATGTTAACATAATCTCAAAAAAAATTTTGACTTATGAAAAAAAGGAACAAAATAGAAAAAATAAAGACTCCTTAGTCCTTGAATACTCTAATAGTGTCAGCGTCAAAATAGAACAAGAATTGGTTAATAGAGACTTGATACGAAAGATGAAAGAGAGGGATCAAATTTAAAACTACATTAAAAAAAATTGAACATCCAGCTAGAGTCCTCGGGATTGTTATGCCTGGATTTAGTGAGCATCATCACAATTAATTGATGATGCACACAACCACAGGAATAAAACAGGAGGGAAAATAGTGCCTAAAAAATTGTGAGAAAAAAATTTCTAAAAATTTTATTTTGAATTCTAAACAAATGAATGGAGCATTTATAATTTTTGAAAATAAAAAATCATTACAATGATTAACTGTTTTAACTAGTTCAGCTAAAGGAAGTAATTAATTGTCAATATGTTGTAACATTTTAAGAAAGAAAGACATTTTTTTTTAGCTGTATACTTGTGGAACTCACTAAGGTGGCATCTTAGTAGAACTCACATATCAACAACATCTCACATGATGTGCTACAGTGCCATATTCCAGAACTAATAACTTATATTAACTATTCATTTTCATTAATATTAAATTACTCAAGAGGCCGAATACTCATTTCCAACCATGAGGCATGGGGAAACCTTAAGATGGTAGCTCTATTTCATCACCCAATGACGTCATATCAAAGCAGACATTTGTTGTTAGGTACAACGAAAAATTAAACACTCTCATATGTTGTTTACGCGTTATTTTGATCTTAAAAACTTTCAATTTTAAAACCATAGGCATATTCTACTTCAAAAAAGCCTTCTGTTGCCGAAGTGCAACCAGACTTCTATCCCTCTATAACAATACTATTGTTATTTTCCAACAATATTACCTAACCTTTATATTACTTTACCTTAGTAGAAGACAAGCCAGGAGGTACCCAAGCATATCCTTCGCTATGACTACGATCTCTAGATACTCTCTTGTCAGGATCTACAGGAGGTTTAAAACCAAGTCTTTCTCTTACGTTCACCCATTCCTCGTGGTAGACTTCATGAGACTCTCGAGGACATTTACAGCTATTGCATGTCTTTCTGTTAACATAAAATAACAACAAGTGTTGTTACTTGAACTCATTTCCAATTTCAGATATAAAATCATACTGTCGTAAAACTTAACTATCTAAAAGTAAATATACAACTTCATACGTTTTTCGAGACAAGTAAATATCTCAAAAAGTCAAACTTTTAAGAAAACATTTTTTGAGTCATTTGGTAACGAGGGTGTCCGGTCAATTGCGGACACGGACAATTGCGGACACATCATTAAAGCGGCAAATTGCGGACAACAGGGACTACTGCTAATTGACAAGGGTTTTACAGGTACAAACAAAATTCCCGTTCAAAGCAGCGTTTTGACTATCAATTGATTGTAAGAACGAAACACATGGTTTCTAAAGAGTATAATGTAATAGAGATTTGTAATGAGATTACATTTGTTAAACGTTGTTATTCCCGCGCGAAGGAGCTGGTAAGCGGGAAACGAACCGTGACGTCACCACTTTTGGAGTTTAAATTCCAGTTATAAGGAAATTAGATGAGTTTTGGAAGATAGAAGAATTATAGGAAATCGACCGAGTTTTTGGCAACATAGACAGGTTTTGCAAGTCAAAGATATGTATATTTATGTATATAGAAGTATACTTTTTGTATATTTTCGAGTTTAAATTCCATAAAATGAAATTTTGGACTATAGCAAAATCATAGTATTTCCAGTATTGAAATATTTGCAGAGACCTGTCAAACCCTTGTCAGGTAGCAGTAGTCCCTAGTGTCCGCAATTGACCGCTTTAATGATGTGTCCGCAATAGTCCGTGTCCGCAATTGACCGGTATTCGGTAACGAGAGGCCAAATAAATAGATTATTATTAATTCTTTGCGTAATTTATATTTTTAGATCAGTATTTAAAAAATAAAATCTTACTTTTTACTTTTATATTCTTATTATACCCTAAAAAAAATGTAAAAACTTTTTATTCTGATCTTATTTTTTCAAGATTTTTGCAAAATATTTGGGATCGACTAAAAGGATTCCTTGAAAAACAACAGTTTTAGAGCTAAATTACAAGAGACAAACCTAGTTTATTTGAAAGAAGTAAAGCAAAGAGAATATTTTATACAATACAAAAAGAAGCTTAATTATTTTGATGTAATATAAAATGTGAAAAAATATCCTAAACTTCAGATTTAAACTAAAACATTTTTGTCTCTTACAATTGCTCAAAAATTATGTTTTTAATTAATAAATTCTAGACGATTAAGTAAGGTTAGTTGAAGGTCGGGATTGAAAAGTAATTCTGATAAAAGTTTCAATTTTTTTATAGTGACCTTAAAAACATAAACCAAACTAAGAAAATACATTTACTTCCTCTTTGATACCATATAATTTGTGTCTAAAATATTTTTCTTCAAAGCTTCCCATTTTTCACTAGTCTCAATTTAAACGAAGTGTCCTGTAATAGTTAAGAAACACCATAGTACATCAATAAATATTTCCTCTGAAATGATATATACATTTAACTTCTACTAAGTGTTATAGGTTATTGCAAGATCAAAAGAAACACATGCGTACACAAACTGATGTTTACAGTTTATGATTTCCTTTGTACATTAATATTAAATATAACTTTGTACATTAATGCAACTGTTATTCTCATAGTTTAACAGTTTTATTTAGTAGAACTTTCAAACTGTTCACTGAAGTAAGCGTTCATTTAAGTCTAAACTTAGAATTTTTTTTTCGGAAAACAATTATGTGGCAAAAATGGTTAAATACTTTGTAGAAGAATAATACACGTTTTAACTAATTTCAATTTTTGCGTAGTACCAATGACTACATAAATACTATAAGACACGACATAGGATAGGGAAATAGTCTACGCTTTACGGGTGCTGTTCGTCACAAGTTTGACACACAGCTATCAGAAAGCGCTAGCAGCAGGTGCTTGACTGTACGCATCCCACTTGGTTGAGACTGTACAACTGTTGACCTCTCTCTCACAAACCTTCTCACTTACTTCCGTAAGCATAGTCAGTGTTGTCAGTTCGTGCGCTGAGATAAGCGATTCACGACCTTCCCTCGCATCTCTGGTCCCATATGTGGCATCAGTGCGTTTTCTCTTACCCGCCTGAAACATTGTTTGACCGTAGAGCCACCTAGCGCCAGTCACATCAACTTCAGATGCTCTAGCAGAGCGACCTAGCGGGTATTGGACAACTCAAGAATAAGCATAGAATATTTAACATGGCCATGTCGTGTCTTATAGTATTTATGTAGTCATTGGTAGTAGATAATAATATAGTGATATCTACTCTCTTTAAGCTAGCACTGGAACCAGAGGGGATCTATGGGTACACAAAGGGAGCAGCTGATCTTGAGGATCTTCATTACTAGTAATCATGAATAAATATTTCGGTAAGGATTATTTTTCAAAACTATTGTAATGTTTGAATAAACTAGTATTAAGAATGATATAATGTAAAAGAATGGTCAAAGGAACTGTGACTTGATGCCGAGACAATGAAATGTTCATTGATCCTCACCCTCAATACAATATATAAAAGATCATGACATATACAGGCTGAAAAGAACTTGACACCCCCTCTTTAAGTTTGTTATTAATAAATATAGAGCAACACAGTTTGCAACAATCTTCTTTGTAGAGAGGGGTTGATTCTACCACCCTACATTCTTCAATTTTGGTTTTAGAGGATGGGAGATGATGAACTGGGTAAGTTAATAATTTCAAATTGGATGGTCATATGATACATCATGTTAAAGGACTCGATGATACACGAATTTTTTAGGACCACTGTAATATTTTTAGGCTGTTAATGTGATACAATTGGTTACTCCCCCTTAACTTCTTTGTTATTTGAGAAATATCTCAGGTAAGAAAGGCTATCTTAATAAGTCCTATTTTTTTCCCCCAAACGTTTCATGATCAGTAATTTATGACATAATAAGAGAGAAATTTCATTACAAAAACCGTGTACCGCGATGTATTCCAAAAGTGTTGCTTTGTACTTTGCAATATTTTGTAAAGGAATCGGTTGAAGCTGTTGGAACACTACTTGAGATGAAATCTGAGGTTCATACACAAGTCAAGTCAAAACAGAAATAAATGCAATGGCAACACTCTTCACCTCTAAAAAAAAAAAAAAAGGTTAAGCAAGCATGTTCGGCGTTGAAAAATCATACCGGTGACATTTTATGGAACATTGAATGATATTATTGATGATGCTTACTGTAAGAGCCTGTAGAAAAACAGAACAAAACAAAAGATGTCGGATTGTTAACCTTACATAAGCAGGTCAAACTGTTCAATTTTTGCAATTGACTAGGAAATTTTCCATCACCAGCCCTAAATCCCTGACCTTGATTACACTTGCTCTTGCATTTATAAAAATTATTTGGATTGCACCGTTTTAAGAATGATAAGGAACTGAAGAAAAACAATACCAACACCACTAACATGGTTGTGGACTTTTACGAAGAAGAAACAAGGAAGCTGTTGAATGTGAAAGTTTTGGTTATAATCTCATTTTTAACTTTAAATGTCTTTTTTTCCTTTTACTGCAGACTTAACAACCTTACACCTTGTACAATTAGAAACCTCACAATTAACAAAACCAGTCAATTTATAGTGCACCTACTTACAGACAAAATGTCACATAAGCTTCGTCGTATATTTTACAATCCCTGGGGGTGAATAGAATAAGGGTGGAGCAGAGAAGGGTAGGTTTGATAAGTCCTAACGAAGCGATAACAGTCTCAATTTGGAAAAGCTTTCACGTAATTGGAGGATATCTGCTGTCGTCGTTGGAGTCAAGTTGTTTATCAATTGATTTTATTAAAAAGTCAGAAATGCTAGCAAAGAAATTTGGGAGAGAGTTTGAATTTAAGAATATGTGATGGTTGGTTCTACAACATTGTGTTACTAACAAGTCCACTAACAATCTGTTAACTGTTTCACACAATATTCATAAGACAAATTACTAATCGATTTCAAAATTTAATTAATATTTGAGTCTTTATGTGATTGTTACTAAAAATAAAAAGTTGTAAAATTTCACAAAGACGGTAACATTAATATTTTCAATAGTTGTTTTGATATCTAATATTAACACACAATAAAGGATTAAAAAATAACAGGTTAAACAGATGAAACATTTCGTATAGTCAATTATCTGGACAATAATTTTTTAAGTTTTTATGATTTTTAAGATGGCTAAATTCATAATTGTGTGGTAAAAAATTTATTTTTCTGTGAACTCTCTAAAACTACAAACAGTTTTTCTAAAATTCTCTTACAGTAAAACAGCTCTTACAGTTTTTCTAAAATTCTCAAAAACGTCAAGGAGAATTTTTAGAACATAGTAAAACATAGAACATAGAACTTTTTTTTTTAAACTTGAATATAACATCTACAATTTGTTTTTTTTTTTATTTATTTATTATAAAAATTGATTTAAAATATGGGTTTAAAAAATAAAAGTTTATGTATTTTTAACACTTTTTTTTCAGAAAAATAAAAACATACAATTAAAAACTATCAAGACAATTACATTTTTAGAATATAAAATATTGTACAACTTCTTCTATACAACCTAGTTTGTGATTATTTTTGGTATGGAATCCTATAGATCTAAGGGAAAATCTCAATTTTGTTTAAACAAATATTTGTCCCATATAAAAATTAGCTCCGTTAGAGGTAAGAAAATAATAATTCTAAAATCACTAACTATACAAAAGGAAACACGAATCTAATAAAAATGATCAAGACATCATTATTATTGTTTTCCTTTACAAGATTTAAATATCTTCCATTTTGAAACGGTTTATTGAAACAAGTTGATTATTTTTTTCAAACTAGGTGTATGTGTACCGTGAAAAATTTCAACTCAATCTGTTAAGCTGTTCTAGAGATATAAATTATTTAGTTAAAAAATAGCGCTTTCGTTTCCGGATGTTTTTAGGAACTTTTTCTTAATTTTGACCCATAAATTAACCATTCCCTAAATTATCCCTAAAAACACCCTGTATCAGTATCGACCTCGGCAAACAACCTGATACACAGAAACACCAAAGGAAATCTCGTATCTTATCAGCTCTAATCGATTACAGTTAAAATTAGCAATGTACAACGCTGAATATTTACATTGAATCATGTTTTGAATAAATATTTGGACAAGTTTATCAGCTGACGATGTTAGCAGACCAAGAGCAAAGTTCCAAAAACTAAAACATCTGTTTGTAGATACACATATCATAACCTAATAAAATATTATAAACAAACAATTAATAACATACTACGTTTAAAATACACATATGTTTCTTTCCATGTATATATAATCTAAAAGCACGTGCTATGTTAGTTTGTTTTCACACACAAATTAAATATAAAATTTGTTTATAAGTAAAGAAATAATGAAGAATGGATATTTGCTATTTTGGAAATAAACTAACGCAGACGTCTTTAAAAAAGTGTCCTGATTCGAAACTATTAAATATGCATCGATCCTACTATTTGAAATATATTGGAATAAATTTTACAAAACTGCAGGTACTTTTTATTGATTTATTTTATTGAAGTCAAAAAATCTTTAAAAATCTTTTGTAAATTGTTGCACCAGTTTGTAAGGAAAGTTTGAAAATATGTAAAATGTGCACTAATACTACTATTTAAAATACTAGCATATTTTTTACAAAACTGTACTTTATATATTCTATAGGGAAAAAAACTCGAAAACAAGATCTCACAAAAAATACGTTTCTTAATCAAACACGTTTCAACGACAAAGTCACCATCCTCAGTCATACATGAGCTACAACAACTAAACTATAACTATCTATAATTTATATCTATCTAGTTATAGTTTAGTTATTGTAGCTCATGTATCACTAAAGATGGCGACTTTGTCGTTGAAACGCGTTTGATTAAGTAAACGTAATTTTTTATGAGATTTTGTTTTCGAGTTTTTTATCGATATTATTTAAGTCAAGCTCAATATTTATTTCTATATATTTTTTATTGAATTTCTTATAATTTTATTATCAATATTTCGATAATCCTTTGACTTAGGAAAAAGGTTAGAAGAAGGTTGTCGTTAAAAGAGTAAAATATTTTGTCTCTTCATTTTCCCAAATAATAAAATTTTCGAAATATGCATTATTAAATATTTTTAAAGGTAGTAATATTGAAAGCGTATAAAATAAAATTTTGGTTTTTGGTATATTGGAAAAAGAATATAGAAAATCTATATTCAATATTAAGATTATAAATATATAAAAAAGAAAGACAAACAGACAAAAGTAAAATGAAGTGTTTTCTGACATTTTGATACTTATTTTTATGCAAGAAATACACTATACAATTTTCTTCTTGTATATCAGAAAAATCCTGTAAATAGAGGGTGTTTCACAATCAATCTACTAAAATTTAGTAACTGATTCTGACATCGGAATAAATCAAAAAGTTTCTATAAATGTCCAATCTATAAAAAGTTCGGTCTGAACAAGTTATAACTACAGAACGAATTGACATCATGATACACAACATTGTAGAATATTTTATACTATTTAGTTCCCAGTGTACTACGAAATCTGATAATTTTTCAATTCTTCATTACAAAATATCTGTGTAGTTATTATATTATTATATCGGTGTATAATTCGGTGTATAATTAAAATATTTGATGTCACCAAATATCTCGAAAATAAATGATTTTACAAAAATATTTTCACCATTTAAGAGTAAACAACTTTATTTTTGTTGTATGATAGCGAAACAAAATATTTTTACTTTATGCTTGGTTTCCCAATACTTAGCTGTCAACATATTAAATAGTTATAGAGTATTGGATGGCGAAGAACTCTTGATTGTTCTAGGAAATTATCAAAACTTATTAAAATACTTTTTTTAAACATTTTATCGATATCTTCACTATTTTAAGACATAAAATGAATGTAAAGATATCATGTTATTCAGGAGTAAAAGACTAAATATTTTGTTTAAAAAAAAAATGGTTTACGAGATCTTTGACATGACATATTTTTAATAAACGCCATTTTGATACGGTTAAATGAAAAATTATAAGATTTTGTAATAAGATAGAAACTAATAGTATAAAATATTCTGCAAAATTTAATAACTATATCGCAAACCATTCTAGAGTTATACTTAGTTTTTGAAAAAGGGCAGACAGACGGAAAACAAAACATTTTATAGCGACTTTCTTTACTTACGAGTACAGAATCAATTTCAAAACTCTGACAAACGACACACCATAACTTCGGAAGACATCTCTGCTATCCGTTCATTAAAATCACCCAAAAACAAGCACTAGTTAATTCTACCACACCAAGCGTTACAACATTTACTGATACCTAATTATAAGTTCACAGAGCTCCTGTTGATCAAACACTTTGCCGTAGAGTTCTAGGATTCGAACACAAGCGTATCTCATCCCTGGCCAGGGGATTAGGGTAGTGTCCATCCCCTGGAACAAGGGGCAGTAGTTGGTAGTAGGCATCCTCTTCCCATCCAACATCATCAACGTAACTGATATCACCATATCACAACTGTAGGAAGATTATCTCTACACTTCATTATCTCTACTGAGTCACTCTTCACTTTAAGATATCTCAACCAAGATCCACAATTGTTTTGTTATTTCATTTTATATTTTATTTTCTTATTAGATAAAGGTTTTGTTAAAGATGGTTTTTCAATTTCTACAGAAGAGAAGAAAATTATGAATTTAAAGTTTTTAAAACTATTCGTTATCAACGAATTCCGTTAGAAGTTTAAAAAGTGGCTGTTTAATTTGTTTAAAACACAATCTGTTTGTTTATACTTTAAAAAAATATATTAATAATAATAAATGGTGCTAACACCTTGCACAAACTTTCGCGCTAACCCATCTCCGTAACCAAATAAAAATAACAGTTTTAGAGTTGGCAGTAAAAACAAAAATTAAACTATTGACAAAGGGCTTAAATTAGCTTCGATTAAACCACAAAACGTCGTCACTGTAAATAATAACCGTGTTTCAAATAACAACAGGAAATGATCACTTTTGTTTATTACTGTTAAATTATTTTATTTCCGATTTTCTCACCAGTTTGAGTCAATAATCTTCATGTCTCAATAAAATTTTTAAGAAAACGGTAGAGCCGATTTTGAGAATTACTTCTTTTGGTAATTATATAGCAGAGCTGCCTCACTTCAAAATCAATTTTTATGGGTTTTATTCGTCAAATAAATGTTGGAAAAATATTTTATTATCGAAAAAAAGTGTCGGAAAGATGATTACATAATATAATTACACAAGAAAATCTTAATCAGAGTCAAATTCTGCTGCAAATTCAGTAAAAGAGGAATTTATTGAATTTAAATGTATTTCACTCGTAATTCGCCATAAATGATGAAAACGAGTATTATACTCATTGTACTTTCTTTTAAACATAAATTCGGCTATATGGCCATGGAAATGTTGTTTTGAATTTCCATATCGCGGCACATTTCCTCGCACTTCCCTCCATTGACGTTCAATTGTCTGCGTATGTGCTTCAGTGTACGCATATGTAGGGCTGTATTATTATATGTCACGAAAGGTTTGGCCAGGTTGCTATATATATATATATATATATATATATATATATATATATATATATATATATATATATATATATATATATAACCACCTGGCCAAACCTTCCGTACGTTTGTTGAAGTGAATGCCATGAGTATGAAAGATAACACAGAGTTAATTTTTTCACGAAAAAACTACTTGTGTAATTGTATTATTGTATTATGTAATCATCTTTCCGACACTTTTTTTTCGATAGTAAAATATTTTTCCAACATTTATTTGACGAATAAAACCTTTAAAAATTGATTTCGAAGTGAGGCAGCTCTGCTATATAATTACCCTTCTTTTCTTCAACTGTAATTAGCTACATTTGGAACACAAATACATGACGACGTCATCCTCAGCTGGTGTCCACAAACCTTACCGACAGTGGACACTACAATGACAGTGACCGTTCATTTATTGACGATTCTGTTTAGCGATAACTCAAAACATTTTGACACCGAACAATAAGTTTGATTTGGGCTCTTATAGGCAACATTTAAACGAAATCTTTAGAGCCGATATTAAGTTATTCGTAATTTTGTTTCTTTGTCGTAAGGCTATCTCCAAATTTAGGGAAAACAACCCGAGGTACGATAGATAGATATCCATATACCAAATATGAATTACACTCGCTTGGAATACACAAAGGACAGACACAATTCGAAAAACCACTTATTTAAACTCAAAAGACCTCAAAAAACTTATATCCGCAAAAATGAATGAGATATTCAGTTCAGATTTTGTATATAACCTCATAACAGTATACTAGAGACCAAGATTTTTATATTGAACAGTTTCAAAATGGCGACCATTGAAAATTTTAATCTTGCGCATTATTAACTTTATAGTTTCATTTTTTAATGGCAAATACAATATATAAAATAAAGGCCAATAAAATTAGCGAAAATGCATATTGTAATTCGTTTTTAGTTGCTATATACAAAATCTATATACATTAGAATACTTATAAATGGTTAATTTAAGACCTGGTAAGTTAAAATCGGTGAATAAGTTGTTTAAATAATTGCAAAAATATTTTTTTATTCCTTGAAAAGATCTCCTAGGCACTTGAAACGTTTACAAAATAAGCCTTCCTGACCTTTAAAAGTTAACATTAAAATTTAATTTTTTTCGCTGAGAATTATATTTTATAACATCCAGATTTATATAATATGAGCCCCAGATGAGCCGTCTATGACAAAGGCAACTGGGTCAAATTAATATTTTTATAATGGGATTTTAATGTTAACTAAAGGGTCAAAAAGGCTTATTTTCTGAAAGTTTCAAGTACCTTGAAATGAATAATATTTGAAAATTTTATCGTCTATTTGGAATTATAAAAAAATTATTAACTGATTTTAACTTTACATGTCTAAAATTAACTGTTTGTGATTATTCTGATAGTGAACTAAATTTGAAATACCTATTGTAAATAGTCTTTAAAGTATCTCAAAAACCTGATTTTTGCACATATAACCGTTGTTTAAACAATGTTCCAGGTGTTCAAATTTGGATTCCCTAAAATACCCTAAACTTTATCACTAAATATGAATAGGTTTTACCATATAGCACCCTGAAACGTATTACAATAAATTTTCGACCATATTTGGTTAAATTTACTGGCCTATATCAAGATTTAAGGATCAAAATTAAGAAACCTAATTTCTTGATATAAGACCACAACACCCCAAAGTCCATAATAACAGTTATTTCTTAATATTGGTTATTACATTTTAATACTGTTATTAAACATATCTGGGGGTTGAAGGCAGTTACGAAGAAATAATCTCTATTATCCTTTGACCTGTAAAAATAAAATTGTGTTTTGTTGCAAGAGGAGAAAATATTTTGCCTAACAATTGTTTTGGAAAATTACCGGTTTTCGAGATATTCGTTCGCCATTGTGAAAATGTACAAAGTGAACATATCAGTTTTTTTATACTGGTAAACGATTACATAAAAATGCCAATTCTGCACTCAAGGTTACAAATTTATTTTTAAAAACTCAAACCGAATATATATTTCTTAAGGTGAATAAATTTGATAAGAACTTAATTTCCTTGAAATTTAGTTTCAAATATTTATTTGTTAATACGTAATTGTACCAATTTATGGTAATATATATATATATATATATATATATATATATATATTTAATTAAAAATTAAAATACCAGTGGCCGTTAGAAACTGATAAGGGAAACATTTTCAATTTTTTGTAAATTTTTGGACAACGGATTAAAATATTATTATTAACAATTATCAATTAACAATTGTGTAATATATTATAATTCCACAATATATTGATTTAGATTCATTTTGGGTGTTGTAGACAATTTTTCTTTATAACTTGGCTATCCTTTTACCCTCAGAAAAAATATTAATTTTTTTTTCGTTAAAAAGGGACAATCTTTTATCTCTTGTAAAATATTTGTAATGATTTTTGAGATATTCAACATTCAAAATTTTAATCATCCGCCATTTTCAAAATCTACAAAATGAAGTCTTAGTTTTCAGCTATACAGATAAAAGGTTACATATAGGTACTAAATATTCACTCAATAATTGCATCTACTTCTAAAGAAAGGGGTTGTTTTTATAAAAACACGAAATGTCCGGCAGATGGAATACGAAACCTTTCCGGACTTACTGTTCAAACGCACTTATTTTTACCTCCCGAAATATTGCGGTGGAATTTTGAATCACCCTGTATATACATATCGAAACTTTTTTTCTCCCTCTAAAAATGACCCAAGGAAGACCCACCGATGACCCACCGACAAAATATTGGAAATCATTTCAACCTTTAAGTCAAATGCAATCCCAACGATCCACGAAAACAATTCACACCCGCACTACAACCACATCACTCACTCTAATCACTCATCACTCGTTTAACAGAACTGTTAGAAACACTGCAATCATAATCAATGGAAAAAGGAAGTGACATTAATTGATAAGAATAAAGGAAGCTGTAACTTCCGGTTGGACAAAACGGACATAACCATTGCCGTGTCATCATAGTGTCAGTCTGTCTCAACACGTCAACAATATCTCTGACATTTATCAGCTGTCCACTGTCCAACTGTCGCAGCTGATGCCAAACTATTTTACAACGTGTATAAAGCAAGTAGCCTACATTTTAACAGTAAAATAACAAAGTTAAATTTGGGTATAAAATTCGAAATAAGAATAAATGAAATAACAAAGTTATAGGCTGTATCATGGTGCTTACATTTTTAATGTAATACGAACAGATCCAATAAATATAAAGCTCAAAAGTTGGTTTCTGGACTTTGTGGGAAATGTTTGTAGATCAAGGAAGACGTAGAGTAGTGTACGTTTCTCACTAATCGCTTCGCTCGTGACTCTGGATTCTGAAAGAGGCTTCATTCGATACCCTCGTCCCTCCCTAATCTTGTAACTATACGAATATCACATTTTCTTCCGAGTTCAAGGTTAGAAATTACATTTTTGACAATAACTCGTCGTCGTAGAGAGGTGGTGTTGGTACCATCACGGCTAGAAATGAAATCTGTAGATTTTTATCTAAATTAGTGAGTTATAATTCTGGCCTTAAACACGAATATCATTCAAAAACGGGCCATAAAAGGTAAAAATCGCTTCAAAACTAGCCTTGAAATATGAAAAAATATCAAAAACTGACGGTACAAGGTGAAAATCAGTACAAAACTGGCCATAAAAAGATCGGTCTAAAAATGGCTATTAAATGTGAATATAAGTCCATAAACGAGCCATGAAAGGTAAAAATGTGTACAAAATTGCCTTGAAACGTGGATAACGATAAAAAATTTAAAATAATTGGTGAAAATTAGTCCAAAAATGGCCTTGAATTGTAAAGATCAATCAAAAACTGGCAGTAGATGTTGAAAATCAGTAAAAAATTTACCATGAAGAGATCGGTCTAAAACTGCCCAAAAAGGTGAAAATCAGCCCAAAAAGAGCTCAAAAAAGAGCCGACCAAGAAAGGGCCCGAAAATGAGACCAAAAAAAGGCCAAAAATTATAACAAAAAGGGCCGAAAATGATCCCCTAAAAATGAGCCAAAAATGGTAAAAACCAGTCCAAAAATCGACTTACAATGTGAAAATCTATCAGAAATCAGTCAAAACTGGCTACGAAACATGAATTTATGTCAATAATGAAATGTGAAAATCAGTCCAAAACTGGCGTTGAAACGTGAATATCGATCAAAACCTCTCCGGGGTCATCGTCTTTCAAAATAAAAAACTCTTAGCTCTCGAATACTTAATAGAGTCAGAGTCGAAAGAGAACAAGAGTTGATCAAGAGAGACCTGATAGGAAAGATGAAAAAGAAGGATTTAACCCGAAAACAACATGAAATAGATTTAGATCCAGTTGGGTCTCACGAGATTGCTAACCTTTTACTCACAAAAGTGTGTTTCCTCTGGCTTCGTTCTCCTCTCTTATTATATCATATTTTAAGAAAATTAATAACTTTCACAACTAAAATTAACATGTAAGGAATTAAAGCTAAGGTCTTATTTTCTATAAGTATTTTATTCTCAATAAGTTGTATATCTTATAGCAATAATTGTAAACTTGATATATTTTATAATTTAGAAGATATCCCATAACTAAAAAAACATAAAACAATTATTGCATCACTATTGATTTTAATAATTACCCTAGATTTGATTTAGTTTTGTAATTGTGATGTTCACATTTCTATCTCTAGTCAATGGAACAGCGAGCCTATATTGCACTTTTAATAGTTTTCATATTCTCGCTTTAGCACTCGGTAACGTTAGTTGATCTATAATTTTGAAACGTTGCGTATTCGTTTATATACACAATGATGGTAAATTTGATTTACCCTACTTTATTTTTTAACTCCAACTCAGAGAGTTGGCCTAAAGTTGACAAATTCCAAGTGATATTAACCTTTTACCTTGGCCTATGGAATGAGAAGGGAGGAGCGGAGGAGGGGAGGTTGAATGCCAGACTATGCCTTAGTGGTTTTTGTTATCGCCAATACATAGGTGGGTAGATAAAGCAAATCCTTTACATTGAGTGAACGAGGAGTATGTAACTATCTCATATAGAGATTGGTCGAAAAATCAATGTGGAGTTTTTGCAAATATAATTCAAAAAAAAAAGTTTGAACCTTTCTCCTAGTTATAGTTAAAATTTCACCCGAATTTTGAATAATCTAAAAAATCGAATGAAAAATGCTTGAATTTTTCGAAACATAACGTGTCTATATCTCCTAAATGGTTGAAATATATATATATATATATATATATATATATATATATATATATATATATATATATAATAACAAATACTCAACAATTAAAAGTTTTAAGATAATGTATTTATATAGAGAATCCGCCATAAAAATGCCGGTTTTTATTAGAAAATTACAAACTGGCCACCATATTGGTAAAATTAGGAATATTAAAAAAAATCGTAAAACCTCAAGTTTTAACTCTAAAAAATCCTCAGGTTTCTTTGTAGTTTTTGCACTTATCGAATAAAACAGCGATCATTACTGTTTCAATGAGCCTTTAAATGAAGAAAAGGGAGAAATCGCGGTTAGTTGAAGTAGTTAAAAACAGTCAATCGTCAAAATTTTCTGTTTTATATAATTCATAAATTGGAATTTCTCAAAAATTTGCGTCTGAATACTATTTTTTTTGTATTTCATAATGAAATATTACAAAGAATTGTAATGTTTTTCAAAGGAAAAAAAAACAATATTTCTTTAATAAAATAGTTTGTTAGAAGGGAGTACTCATTTTCTAAATATTGTAAATTTTCATAAAAATATTTTAGACAATTTTACTTCACAACGACTGCACTAAAACTCGCTCTATATTCGTTTGTCATCTTCTTTATGGAAATTAGTTTAGATAAAATATTTAACAATATATTTAGGTTTAAAAATAAATTTAATATCGACTTCTCTTAATATAGATAACAAAGTAGCCCTAAATATCCCATTTTTGAAAGTAAGAATCCGAACAAAGATTTGCACAATAATTTTATTACAATAACAATATTTTAAATAAATTCAGGTTTCCACTTTTTAAAGTTTACGTTACTAGAAGGTGTACGTTTAATATGACGTTAGCATCGTTTAACAAGAATGTACAGAGAACTATATACTTGGAGTTGTGACCGTGTAGTGTCTAATTTCCTGGCTTTATTCTGAAGATAAATTTTGAAAACAATAACTGGAATCATGTAGCGTAACACATCCGTCGTCCTTTGTAGCTTAACACAAGTAACTTTGTGGATATTGCGATGTGTCAAGGACAAACTGTGAACAAACATTCCACAAAATAGCTCAAGGTGTGTTTGACAAATCTCAAACTAAGTTTTATAACACCAAATAGAATAAAGACTGTCCTCGAATACTCCAATAGCGTCAGATTCGAAATAGAACAAGAGTTGGTCAAGCGAGAGTTGTTAAGATACATGAAAGAGAGAGAGATATAATACAAGACAACAAGAAAAAGGTCTAGATCCAGCTAGGAACGTGACGCCCTATAGGTCAGCCACTGAGGACGGTGATGGGACTTCTCAGAGGACATTGCCACTTGTGGAAGCTTCTGAAGAGGAAGGGCGGTGTAGTTCAAGAGAAGCAACTGCAAAACAAATTCTCACAGAAAGGGATACTAGTTAGAAAGGACAATCACAACTTTGGCGATATAATCTTATGCCAGGAATTACTGCCGAAGGACTCGCCGTCAAAGACATATACTACTAACTTTGTTCCTGGACAGGGGCCCAGGAGGACAAAGTACTTCTGGGATGAAAGAAACCGATACAAAATCGATGAGGTAGCTCCTGTAAAACCTAAAATAATTTCTCAAAACAATCTACACAGATTTTGATCAAATAAGTATAGTTCCCATAGGAAAAACACATATTGGTCGCATTTCCAACAAAACTGCCTGCTCAAGAGTTATCAATCAAAAAAGGAATGTTAAAAATGGAAGAAGATTTTGAATATTTTAAAATCAAGACAAATATTCAAAGCAAGTCAAGAACTAATTAAGGTGAGATTTATACCAAAATTATTGTGCGAAATCGCAGTTAAATGGAAATAAGAATTTATGGATAATTTCGGTATATAATAAACGACATAAAAACTAAGCCTGAATTAATGGATTTTCTTGTTGTTTTCTTCTTACTTGCCCACTATACGAAGTATAGCGTAAGTTTGACCTCCGTCCGTCGTCGTTGTTGGCTGTACGTAAACACGATATCAGCCACAAAACTTAAAAACGGGAAGATGAAGTTTGGTTTAGTGTGCTCTTATAAAACAATTTTGAAATTCAAAAATAGAATTGAAAATGTCAAAATGGTGGGTCTTTTAAAGAGTTTTTTGTTCATATCTCGTGTGTTATTTAACTGATATCAAACTCTTTACATACAAATTTTAGGCCCGTTAGAGCCGATACAAATAACACGAGTGTCAAAAAACACCCTTGTAACGACTCGTTTAAACAAACTTACCCTACTTTATAAGACTCCTTGATCTCCTACAAGGCCCAGAAAACCAACTTTTTATAAGTTTTGATTGTATTATATTCGTTGAATGGGCTGCTAAGTACCATGATGAAATATCAAATTGTTTTTAATATTTACATTTTTTTTACCAAAATTTACTTAAAATCGCTTAGGTGTACGATATATTTTCTTTAAGCCCTTGAAGCTAATATTTTAATAAAATTTGAACAAAATCTTTTGATCAGACTTTGAGAAAATGGGAAAATTAAAATGGTAGGATAAAGAGTTCTCCAAATAATGATCTAGTAAATGTTGGTGGGGGGGGGGAAGGGAGGAGCTGACATTAATTTATGTTATATAAAGTTAGCGACAGTATAACGTACAAAATAAACGATAATAAGATTTTTATGGAGATATGTCTGTTTTGATGCTTCGCAGTCTAATTTTTGTGTACGAAAATCTGGCAATATTTCCATCTGTTATGATTTCTCAAACCTGGTGTATATTTTCTGTTCTAAAAAAATCACGCACAATATAAAAACCATAAATTTTTCGACATGTGCTATAAGACAAAACAAAAAAAATCTAACTTGCTCATAATCAGTTCTACCACAATGCTATCACAGAATGGATAAAGAACTTTAACAATTTTTTTTTTAATTCATCAAAATTGCTCCAGTGTTTTTAGAAGAACCAACTGTACAAAAACCGCGAGACCAATAGAGTACAATCATGTTTTAAAAATAATTCTTACGTAACATCGTTGCAAATTTGTTACAAAGAGTGTGTGAAGCGTGTAACACAGTAAAAAGTAAGACAATAAATGTAACTGGTTCATAGGATTTGAAATGGTAATGGAGGCACTCCAACAACGCCTAAACGAGTACATTATGTTAATATGGCAATCAAGTGTCTAACAATGACCCCCTACACACAACGACGAGGTCATCCAATACAGATTTCAAAACTGTTCAATCTAAACCAACTTAAAGTGTAGTTTTCATTGTAACGAATGGAAAATAAGATTGCAACAGTGTAACTATCTCCACCTTTAGAACACGTTTTGTGTGTTTCACGATTAATCTGTCCAACTGTATAAATGATTCTAGACTTCTATTTAAAAAATAAAACATTCATTCTTTTTTTTCCTGCGGTTTATATATATTAAAAAAAAAAAAAAAAAAAAAAAAAAAAAAAAAAAAAAATGTTCCTCATCATAGCAGTAAAAAAGTAACACAAAATAAAGACGACCTAACGCTTATAGTGTAGGATCTGAAGGAAAGAAGAGTTTATCAAGAGATACCGGATAGGAAAGATGAAAGAGGGGGATGTAACCCAAGACTACATGAAAAATTTGTAGATCCAACTAGAATCCACGACCCGTTTAATAAATACATCCATTTAATACTTCTTACTTCTCCATTGTTCCATGAAATATGTGACGTCATAATTACAATTTATATATAAATATTGTTAAATATAATTGCTAAAATACATTTAAATAAAATAGCATATAAATCAATATAAAAAACCCATTCAACACTACGATAACGTAACAAACCAGAACCAACAATAGACAAAGTTTAGATACCGATTTATATATAATAAGGTCATTTATATAGGACTGATTATATCATTGTAATTATACTTAAATGTGTCTGT
Organism: Aphrophora alni; assembly: GCA_963513935.1. Classification (NCBI taxonomy): domain Eukaryota; kingdom Metazoa; phylum Arthropoda; class Insecta; order Hemiptera; family Aphrophoridae; genus Aphrophora; species Aphrophora alni. The sequence goes on along the minus strand of OY740775.1, from coordinate 80,303,904 downwards.
ATTGTGTACGTTATTATTAATTTATTTTGGTCAGTTACTATTTTTTTTGTTGATTATTTGAATTATTTGTGAAATGTGGTTTTGTATTTTGTCTAGTGTGTATTGACCAGTTTTTATTGATTTGTCTGGCGTATTGTTTCTGTAAAATATGAAATTGACTATGTGTTAACGTCACCACCAAGGGAACGATCAACATTCCTCGCACCAAGCCCTCGAAACCTTCCCGAGTCGCAAATCCTTCCTCTTCCATCATCTACCAGTCGCCTCCCGGCTCGACTCGACCTACTTCAGGGCCAACTCCTCGTCCCCCTGCACCCCCTTCCTCTCCCACTAACCCCACCCTACGCCATATGTCCATGCAATTGTATTTTGTCAACGGCCATAAATAAATGAAAGATATTTCTGGAAGCCCAAAAGTAGTCTTTCACCGAGTAAAACACATTTCCAACCAAATGACACCAGAATGAACTCTTGAAACTCTCAACAAAACCTTTGTTTTTAATATTTTCTTGAAGTATATTAAACAACTTTATTGCAGAGTAATAAACCTCACGTTAAAAAAAATGTAAGTCTGTAGGCAGAAAATGAAGAAATTTATTACAGATAAGGTATTCTTGGTGTTGATTATTTTCAAATATACAGAGTGTTTCTGAAATACTTTGTAAAGCTTCGGGAGCGGATTTATTACATGAAAACCAATAAAACAGTTCCTATAAACACGTGTCCGAAACAGCTTCGTTATCAGACAATCCGCCATTTTGTATTTTTACAAATTATAGCTTTTACATTAGACAAGATATTGAGTTTAGATTTGGCATACACAGTTTTTAAGTAATTTTTTACAAGTGTGCACAAAATAAAGACTGTATTTATGTTATTTTCAAAATGGAGGCCGTTAAAAATTTCAGTTTACAATAAAATTGCAAGAGTTACAAAACGTTCCCCTTTTATCTAAAAATAAAATGAGTCTTTTATTGTTTCTGTAAGTCAAAAGAAAGTTGAGTTATTGAAAAAAAACCCCGAAAACAAATTTTCTTGGTAGTTTGTCGTCTAAGAAGTAATTTTTTGATTACTATTTTTTTAAATAATTAAAACAAAATGGTGTTTTAACCTAATTATAATTATTGTAGACAACTACCAAGAAATTATGTTTTTAGTTTTTTATCAAAAACTCAACTATCCTTTGTCTAACAGAAAAAATAAAATATTCGTTTTATTTTTAGTTAAAAGAGAAAACTTTTTTGACTCTTGCAATTTTTTTTTTAATTAATGGATTTCAAGAATTCAACATTAAAAATGTTTAACGGGCGAGATTTTTAAAATAATATAAATACAATCTTTACGTTTTGCACATATTTAAAACATTACATAAAGAATGTGTGGTCAAATCTGAACTCAATATCTTAACTACTGCAAAAGCTGTTTTTCTTGTAATATACAAAATGGGGGATTGTCTGAAAAAAGCTGTCTCGGACACATGTTTATAGGAACTGTTTTAAATTTATTTTTATGTAAAAAATCCACTCCCGAAGCTTGTTTAAAGTATCTCAGAGACACCCCTGTAACTCTGCAAAAAAAATTCATAAATGTAAATATAAGGGAAAATTAAAATATTGTTTTTCAAAAAAAAATTATTTTATTTATTTTTTATGGGTATACATGATTATAATTGAGAACATTGAGAGCACAATTCTTTTTTGCAACCGAAATATTTTTAAATACTCCACATAGCTTTCCAAGAATACCACCCAATATCTTAGCCGAGAACAGACAGGAAAAATAACCGGGTTTTAATACTTTCAAACTGAAAGTTTGAAAACAGTTGTTGAAAACAGCAAAACAAACCGATACCACTGGTGTTCGTCATATTTTCTAGTTTTCTTTATACTTCACATATATTTACAAAAAACATTTCAACTGAACAGTTTTTGCCCTTTGTAACATAAGATCATTTTTAGCTACCGCTACATTTTCCCTATATGCGTGACAATACAAAAATATAAATACAAATTTTGGACTATATAGGATTTATTCTCTTGTCTTTGTAGATGGACAGATGGATAGACACGCGTGTGAAATTAAGGGTACTGGTTTTACCTAAGGCGCCTAAACAATAATTAAAACGACCAACTAAAAATCGAGTAAATATTAAATTCCTACTCTCTCGTAGACTAAACTGTTGAGTTTATCCAAAAAAATCCAATAATTAGTCTTAAAATTAGACGTTTTATCCAGAAACATGTTGTTGCTATTAAAAGGAAAAAAAAGACTTTTCAAAATGTTGATAACATATTTTTACATCTTATAACAAAGTAAAGGAAGGTTCTCTCGTTTAAAGTTGTCTATATCTCTTGTACTGAGATGCTAATGTTGGTCATCTTGAGGCGATTTACGTTGTATTGTATTTTAGGATAAATCAATATTTTCCAAAACATCCAAAGTAAAGGCACGGTTTCGGCACAACTAATGAGGGCTTTAATTTAATCGCTTTTGATTGATGAAAAAATGAAACAAACCTGCTAATTGTAGAGGCTGAATGGGCGTTAACGAGGCACTGAAGGTCGATGGAAGAATTAGCACATCTGTGCGGCTGTAAGTATTGTCGAAATTTTAAATGTGGGTTTAGTAGTGGATGACTTTAAAAAGTTTAGATTTTATTAAAAGTTGATTGCTGAAGAACGTTTATTGAACCGTTTAAGTTATTTCCAAAAATGAAAAGAAGTATCGTTACCCTTTACAATGATGATGAAATTTGGAAGCGTGTAAAAAAGGGGATAGAAATATTCATTGTTGGGTTACGACGTTATGTACATCGTCGAGAACAATTTGGAACTCCAAAATTTATTATTTTTTTACATAATATACAGAGTGTTCAGAAAATGTCGTGCCAAAGTTTAAGTGGTGTTTATATGGGCCAAAATTAAAAAAAAAAAGAATTTATAAACATCTGGCTTTATGTTAAGAATGTGTTCCAATATACCATGTGTCCAAAAAGTCCCACCCCCTCTCTTATTTTTTTTATTAATGGAAATAGACAGATTTGCTTTGGGGAAAGTTTAGATAACCAAAGGAGGAGTTTTTTGAAGTATCAAAATGTTCAACCCTTACCCCCAAAATGGGGTAGTTTGGGGGCAAGTCAAGAATTTTAAATAGCAACCCTCAATTGAGTGATACCTTATTTTAAAGGTATTTTCAAAATAAGAATAATGGCGTAAACCAGAGGTCTCTCAGTTCATCTTACCCAACATAGCAACCCAATCGAATTGTGAATGTTAACCTACAAACTCCGGTTGTTTTTATTACATTACAAACTGCTCTATGTTGGTAGAATGATGGTAAGAGCCTTACATTGTTTTTTTAGCTCATATTAAGTTCTTGAAATGGCGACCATTTACTTTTTGGCAGAAATAGATTCTGGACTCAAAAGCTTGTTGTACATTTCGTAACATTTCTGGTCTAATTATTAACGTAAAATTCACAATTCGATTGGATGCTATGTTGGGTAGGATGAACTTAGAGACCTCTGGTTTGCGCCGTTATTCTTATTTTGAAAATACCTTTAAAATAAGGTATCACTCATAGGGGTTGCTATTTAAAATTCTTGAAATACCCCCAAACTACCCCATTTTGGGGGTAAGGGTTGAAAATTTTGATACTTCAAAAAACTCCTCCTTTGGTTATCTAAACGTTCCCCAAAGAAAATCTGTCTATTTCCATTAATAAAAAAAATAAGAGGGGGTGGGACTTTAAGGACACATGGTATATAATACTTTTAAATTACACCAATAAAATAATATCAGCTGTTAAAGATAAACAAAAAAGTTGTTATTTGTTAAAAAAACTGTTGTTATTTGTGTTGTGATTATTTGTTTTGACAAAATATGGTATTCATCAGTTCGTTTTAACTGACTTATACAATGTTTAAAATGGGGTTAATAGATTTTACAACTTTTTTTTCATGAAATATTTTACTTTTATTGAACAGTTTCTCTGTTTATTTTGTGAAGGATCATTTATGCTCTCTTTTTGATTAAGGTCACGACAGTTTTTCTGCCTTTAATCCAAAAACGGTTTCATTTTTTCAGGTAATTTAAATAATTACAAGTTACCCGGGATCAGTTCCCACAGAATTAGTATAGTTTGATGAAAATCTGGTGAGCGGCTTGATCAAGTTGCAAAGTGTGTGCTTATCTCGGTAACAACCCAGTTTACCGTTGTCATTAATCTAACGGAATCAATGATTATTCGGTTTGAATGTATACTTCCCCACACCATAAATGTAATAAAATCCATCTTACATTTAAGAAACTTGTATTTATTAATCGATTATAATGTGGCTCCGCTCCCTAGCACACAACCTCCGAGTTTTGGCCTGGTAGGCACCCTAGCGCCTACGACCCACAACCTCCGAGTTTTGGCCTGGCAGGCACCCTAGCGCCTACGACCCACAACCTCCGAGTTTTGGCCTGGCAGGCACCCTAGCGCCTACGACCCACAACCTCCGAGTTTTGGCCTGGTAGGCACCCTAGCGCCTACGACCTACAACCTCCCAGTTTTGGCCTGGTAGGCACCCTCGCGCCTACGACCCACAACCTCCGAGTTTTGGCCTGGTAGGCACCCTAGCGCCTACGACCCACAACCTCCGAGTTTAGGCCTGGTAGGCACCCTAGCGCCTACGACCCACATCCTCCGAGTTTTGGCCTGGTAGGCCGGTTCTCCTCATCTTAGATGATTCAATACGTAATCATTTGATACTTGATTAAAGCTACTCTATTTTCATATTCTCTAAAAAAACTTCCACAAAAAACAACAAACATAATATCAGATAATATTGTGTACTTCTGTGCCCTTTCTATTTTATAATTTGAAGACGCAATCAAAGTTTCGAATTCCAACAGTATTACATTAAAGTTGGATAAATTCTGAAAACAATGATACCAACCACATATATGTAGGTTTAAAATAAATCTAGTTTAACGCGTTTTTATAAAGTCATATTACGTTAAAGATTACCAATGCGACAACAGTTATTACGCAGTGTTTTTGGCAAAACAAATCGTTTATCACACTTGCCACATACGTGTCCCTATATTTTCATTTCTTTACTTGAAACCAATCTGTTTTATTTTCTCTCCTTTGTCCGAGTATAACTCTGTTTTAAAACGCGTGCCGTTGTGAGATGATTAATGATGTAGTAGACCTAGGCCTTGAAATGTGTAAAACACTCGCCAACAGTGACGTCACCGGCTACAGAAATTAGACCATATCTGTAGAAACTATAGTCTTTTATGAAAACATCGAGTTAGGTATGTTGAATGAGATAAGTCTACCTCGAGCATACTTTGTCACGATAGGAAGATTTTCGGTGGCATTATCAGAACCAAACAGATCCATAAAGCAATATTACAGCTTTTTTATTGAAATGTAAAGGTAATAGTCGTGTAATAGGCGGGAATTTGTTCATAAACGTACAAATTAATATTTTTTGTATAAAACAAATTATAAATTGTCAATATTACCTAATGATATTTATATATAAGCAGGAGGGAAAACACTACTTTAAGCTGAAGTAATTGAAAACAGTCAATCGTCGTAATGATTTTTTCTGAATTATATATAGGCCCTATATATTTTTCAAAATTGTGTCTTTTTTTGGTTTAAAGGCGAAAAACCTCTCGGTCGCTTTCAAAACCAGAAGTAAATAACAGAATAACAGTCCTAACTTTGGAATACTCAAATAGATTCAGGATTGGAAAAGAACAATTACCGATTCTAAGAGACCTGAAAGGAAAGTTGAAATGGTGTAGGTTAGGTTATGTTAGGTTAGGTTATGTTAGGTTAGGTTATGCTAGGTTAGGTTAGGTTAGGTTAGGTTATGCTAGGTTAGGTTAGGTTATGTTATGTTAGGTTAGGTTAGGTTAGGTTAGGTTATGCTAGGTTAGGTTAGGTTATGTTAGGTTAGGTTATGTTAGGTTAGGTTATGTTAGGTTATGTTATGTTATGTTATGTTAGGTTAGGTTAGGTTAGGTTAGGTTAGGTTAGGTTAGGTTAGGTTATGCTAGGTTAGGTTAGGTTAGGTTATCTCAGAATTGCTACTCCCGTACTCACTATAAGTGACTCTCTGAGGGATGTATCGTTCATAAACGTGTCTAAAATCAAAATAACGTTGTCAAGAAAGTCAAAGTGATAGCAAATGATTTTCTAGACAAGGAGCAACACATTCTATCCCTGTGGTAATACTAACCAAAGGAGAAGTTTATGAATGTGAACGTGTTATTAAACTCTAGGTTTCTTTTTTTGGTCCGATTAATACAATTTAATATAAGGACTTAATTTTATCAACTACTTGATAATTTCTTTAACCATAAAATTGGACATCAATTTGAAAACGTCAGCTGATTTGAGACGCCTTAGAGGCACGGTCACTGCGCCTGAATCTGGAATCGCCGCGGTTGAATCTTTGGTTGCGCCTTGGGTTGCCAGAGCAATCTTAGTTTCAGCGGAGGAACTAACCGCGATCACAACCGGGTTCAGAACAGCACGGGATGGAAAAGGCAGTGCATATCTCGGTCTACTGTGCAGACGGAAAACCTATGACGCGGTGATAGAAGAAGGAAGTGTGATGTGCAGTTGTCGGCAGCTCTTATCAAAACCTTCCAATTTATTTAGTAAAGTTTTTCAAATTAAATCCGGCGCTAACTTTTGGTAAATGGCGTTTTGATTTTCTACCGATAACTCACGAAATAGATTTTTGTGGAGCAGGTGACAATATGTTCTGTTTCTGACCTTAGAGGCTATACTTGAGCAGAATTTGATAAACATTTAGAACAGATTTGTTTAATACGAATCTCAAGACAACCAAAATCAGATCAGACAGAAACTAGTTTTTTGTCTCAGAAGACTTCCAAGGCTTTGGTAAAATCCCGACATCGTCAACTTTACACTACGTAGCTCTCAATGGCTCCTACCTGGATTTACACCTCTTCATATAGTCTAGGGTTAGACACCTCTCTTTCAGCTTTACAAACAGCTCTTTCTTTACCAACGTTTGTTCTCTTTCAACCCTGACACTCTTAGAAGGCTGTGGTCTCTATTCCAATACTTTTGTCTTCTTTTCTTTTTATATAAAAGACCGATTTTTCGCTTTAAAACAACAAAGAAAAAACGAAATCATACACGCGAGAACATTGCGAGTATGTTATTAAGAAACAACGGTAGTCCTATTCTGGTAGCGCGTTAAATTCGTCATAAACAATTATTTGAACTAAATGTATTTTGGACAGTTTACTGCCATGACGAATTGTATTGTTGACGACAAATTTGGCCGTCAACACAGAGCTCTGTCATTGGACTTAAATATTTTATGAGTCATGGCCCTCCAGCATAGGAACTGTTTCTCAGAAACACACCTACTTGAATCATTTTAGAACCAGTTGAATGCTGCCATTATGGTATTCGCTCAGCCCGATAATACAATGTAATACAGTTGGTTTCCTGGGCCTTGTAGGAAATGTTAAATTGTATTAAGTGGTCTTATCAAGTAGGGTAAGATTGTCACATAGGTTTTTGAATTGTGTACATCCCTACTCTCTTAACGTCGGCTAGATGAGTATATATTAAACTATCTCAACTCGCTTCGCTCGCGTCGGTGCCTTCACCCTGCTGAGTCTCGTAACTATTGGAATATTGGAATATCACATTTCCTTGAGAGGTTGTGGTTCGAAATTAGATCTTTGACAATAAGTTTCCTATTTTTCGACATAGAGAGAAGAGGTTAGGTTAAGTTAGGTTAGGCTTGGTTAGATTAGGTTAGGTTAGGTTAGGTTAGGTTAGGTTAGGTTAGGTTAGGTTAGGTTGGGCTTGGTTAGGTTAGGTTTAGTAAGGTTAGGTTAGGTTAGATTGGGCGTACTTTACATGCAGAACTGAAATGTACACGTTTTTCTTCTCATTTAGTATGTTACAAGGCTTAGGTTAGGTTAGGTTAGGTTAGGTTAGGTTAGGTTAGGTTAGGTTAGGTTAGGTTGGGTTGGGTTGGGTTGGGTTGGGTTGGGTTGGGTTGGGTTGGGTTGGGTTGGGTTGGGTTGGGTTAGGTTAGGTTAGGTTAGGTTAGGTTAGGTTAGGTTAGGTTAGGTTAGGTTAGGTTAGGTTGGTCTTGGTTAGGTTAGGTTTAGTAAGGTTAGGTTAGGTTAGATTGGGCGTACCTTTACATGCAGAACTGAAATGTACACTTTTTTCTTCTCATTGAGTATGTTAGGTTAGGTTAGGTTAGGTTAGGTTAGGCGTACCTTTACATGCAGAACTGAAATGTACACGTTTTTCTTCTCATTTAGTATGTTACAAGGCGGATATCAACAGAAAACTGTTAAACATTGCCGTAATTTTCACATATTCTTCTCCCGATTTTATTTGTTTTTAAAATTTTTATTTTCAATGAAGCACAAAATAGTCACCTATCCAAATTTCATGTTCCTATCTTAATTGTTAGGTTAGGTTAGGTTAGGTTAGGTTAGGTTAGGTTAGGTTAGGTTAGGTTATGTTAGGTTAGGTTAGGTTAGGTTAGGTTAGGTTAGGCTTCGATAGGTTAGGTTTAGTAAGGTTAGATTGGGCGTACCTTTACATGCAGAACTGAAATGTACACGTTTTCCTTCTCATTTAGTATGTTACAAGGCGGATATCAACAGAAAACTGCCGTAATTTTCACATATTCTTCTCCCGATTTTATTTGTTTTTAAAATTTTTATTTTCAATGAAGCACAAAATAGTCACCTATCCAAATTTCATGTTCCTATCTTAATTGTTAGGTTAGGTTAGGTTAGGTTAGGTTAGGTTAGGTTAGGTTATGTTAGGTTAGGTTAGGTTAGGTTAGGTTAGGCTTCGATAGGTTAGGTTTAGTAAGGTTAGATTGGGCGTACCTTTACATGCAGAACTGAAATGTACACGTTTTTCTTCTCATTTAGTATGTTACAAGGCGGATATCAACAGAAAACTGTTAAACATTGCCGTAATTTTCACATATTCTTCTCCCGATTTTATTTGTTTTTAAAATTTTTATTTTCAATGAAGCACAAAATAGTCACCTATCCAAATTTCATGTTCCTATCTTAATTGTTAGGTTAGGTTAGGTTAGGTTAGGTTAGGTTAGGTTAGGTTAGGTTAGGTTATGTTAGGTTAGGTTAGGTTAGGTTAGGTTAGGTTAGGCTTCGATAGGTTAGGTTTAGTAAGGTTAGATTGGGCGTACCTTTACATGCAGAACTGAAATGTACACGTTTTCCTTCTCATTTAGTATGTTACAAGGCGGATATCAACAGAAAACTGTTAAACATTGCCGTAATTTTCACATATTCTTCTCCCGATTTTATTTGTTTTTAAAATTTTTATTTTCAATGAAGCACAAAATAGTCACCTATCCAAATTTCATGTTCCTATATTAATTTTTATGGCCGTTAACGTGTTTACGTACAGACGACAACGAAGACGGACGGACGGCGTCTTTTTCGATTTCCTGAGACCATGATGTGAAGATCAGTCAAAAAAATCAGAGGTAAAAATTTGTGACAGATACTATACTTTGTATAAAAGCACATAATTCTGTCTGAAAAACAAAAGCACAGCTTTCGTAAGACATATTTGGTGTATGTATACTTTTATGGAACACAATAAAATTCGGCAAAGATAATCAGAAAATAGATTTGGCTGTCGTCGATGTCTCCTTACCAACCTTTAGTAATTAAAATTATAGTTCAATAAAAACAAGTAATATGAAAATAACACTCAAACATGTTATATAAAATAAATATCTATGGTATATAAAAGTATACAAAATGTTTAACGAAAATGTAGACTAATGGGTGTGAGATAGGGCCTGTTTGTGGGATCAAGTAATGGAGTGTCGTATGCAATGTGGGCAGAGTGTAATGGCTGGAACAGATGGGTAAAGAAACAAAACAAGCACAGGTTTTTTTTGTAAATTCAATGCCAAATTATTGATGAAAATTACGTTTACTTTAAAACTCGAGTTTCAATCGTAAGTTGTAAGTTTATGTAGTGTGTGTGTGTGTGTGTGTGTGTGTGTGTGTGTGTGTGTGTGTGTGTGTGTGTGTGTGTGTGTGTGTCTGCGCGCGCGTGCGCGTGTGTGTGATTGTGTTTTATTGTTTCTTAGTGACAAACACGTCAAAGTAAGGACGACATTTAAAGGACGTAGTGGGGGTAATAACGCTTTGACGAAATGAAAATAATCTGCAAGCAATGAGACAGGCGCTGTTTGGGCATTCCATCTTTTAATCAAACAATGAAAATCCATCAGCTTTGAAAGATAAAACTATACGGTGTAAGTATAATCAAGCCATTTTAGTTAAAAAGTATACCTTAATCAACATTTTCATTTGACCGACAATGTCATGCAAGAATTTAGGCTACTTTTAGAAAGGAAAAACGCAGAATCCGAACGAAAGTCTGAACAAGCATTGGAGGACCTTGAAAGGAAAGTCAGGCCGTCTATAGCACTAACCAATAGAAGACTAGAAGGATCTCTACGATGAAGATGAAGAGCTTAACAACCCATCTAACAGTCCTGGACACTATTAAAAGTGAGTTAGGTTAGGTTAGGTATTAATATGTTTATGATGTTCACGCTTGTTTAGTTTTGCAAAATTTTAGAAAGTTTTTAGAAAGTATGTAAAAAGTTTTTTTCCGTGCTTGCATGCATTTTCCGGCCTAGTAATACTATTATCTTTCTTAAGAAATTATTGTTTTTTGTTGATTACTCGGTTTATCCTTTGACCTACAGAAAAATTTGGACTGTTTTGTTTGTCGTATAGAAAAGTAAAATATTTTGTCTTACTATATTTACTATTTACAAAGTTGTAATGTTTCTGTGTGAAAATAAAATGTAGAATAGACGGAGTGCCTTTGTTTATAAGAACTCTTTATTTTATTTTACCAATAGCATGAACACATCCTGATAGTTTCTCTTTTATCATAAATCTCCCAGTAGAATTACTTTACTTTAAGTTGAAGCAATTGGTAACACTCAATGGTTGTAATGATTTTAAATTAATTAAAAAATGATGTTTTATTTAAACTCTTCCTTTGTGTCTAAAATTAAAAACAAGGTTGCAAGAAGTAAATTTATCTCAGATTGTTATACATCAACGAGATTAAATGCAATGCAATTATAAGCAGCAATTGCTCCAAGTACGTAGGATATGCCTACATGATTTAACTTCATTAAGAACAGTCTTATTTCGTGTGACGTGAGCAAAGTAGGGTGATTTAGGAAGCACTGGCGCTATAGAATCATTTAGAAGTGGAAAAGTAAACAATGTTATGAAGTTTAAATTACGAAAATTGCATAATCAATCATTTATGTTTTAATGTCATAACCAAGATGACATAAAGAGAAAGTGATGGGTCAAAAAATCGAAATTCTTCGTTTTCCGGATATCAGTTTTGAGGTCCTCCGACTTGGAAAAAAAAGTTTTTCGAATTATGTCGTCTTAGCCGTGCTTTACAGCACAAACGCGTAAACCGATTTTAATCAAATTTGGAATGTAGATATATTTTAGTTATATCTTACCAATATATTTTTCATTTTTCAGATAATTCAAAAAGGGGTAGCTCCCATAAGGAAAGCCACAAGATTACTATTTTCCAAAATTGAATTTACGAATTTGATCAAAATTTGCTCCAGTGTAGCCTCTAAGGACGCTAATAGAACATATAGGTTGCCATATTTAAAAAAAAATAACGGTTCAGGAGTTATTGGTAATAAAAAAAATAATAAAAAAAATAAAAATTTTAAAAAAATGGGGTTGTTACAAAATTCTCAAAAGATCATATTTTAATGAAATGTTAAAAGTTGTAAACCAAAACCTATGTGAAAAATCGCAAGTAAAATTCATGTAAAGATTCTGAAAAATTACAAAAATAAACGTAAAGCGCCGACTTTTATAAAATCCACTTATAAAATTTTTTTATAAAATCCACCAAAGTCTTTTATAAAACTCACTTATAAAGTCCACTTTTATTAAAAGTGGATATTAATAAAAAAACTATGTATGTTGAACACGTGTATATAGCACAACTGAAGCTGGTTTAGGCCCGTATATAAATATTTTCCCAACAACAGCGTCAATGATTCCTTTCAACTTTTCAGCTGACAACTGGGACTATTGTTAATGATTATTTTCCATTTGGCTTTGTAAAAGGGTGAATGATAAAGTTCATGCAGTGTTTTTGAACCATTAATTAAGGCACAAATAGCAACTCAAGCATCCACTTACCGCGTGTTCAAATATTCTCCCACACAATCTGACCTTACACAAATTATATGTTGATGCCAAAGGTTATAAACAGCTGTTTGTGCGTGAATAATACGGAATCAATACAAATCCGCGGCCTTGATCATTGCAACTCCTAAGGCTGAATAAACACTCACTGTTACTCTTTTAGAACAAGGTAAATATCCATTTATTTTATTTCCTGGAGTTTATTTTTGTTTCAAAATTGTAAAGCAACTGTTCCATTTAAAATAATTTTTTAACCTTCATTTTAAAGATCTCAACGCTACATGTCCATAGAAATATACGATTTCCAAATTATTGACTTTACATGTATATTTTGCCCATCTATGTTCTCGTTTGAAGCTTATATATTGAGGCTCTAGTGTGCCATCTAACGGTCCACTTGGTAACTTCAAAAACACCATGCTACACTAGTGCATTCTGTACCTTAACCCACAAAACTACATCAAGTTAACCCACATCCCTCCTTCACCTACACAACACTCCAACCAGAGATCCTACATGATCTGACTCTGTCCCAGCTAGGTATATGGCTCACTCTTCTCGCGATACATAAAGTTCTGCTCTTTTTCACTATATCTTCACGACACGTTCATGGAAAAAGCATACCAACTTGGAACATGGAAAACCATTCCTGAATACTTGTTCTAGACAATAGGGCTACCAACAGGAAGGAAGGTGATTATTAGTGAGCAAGAATCTCACACTATTGGGAAGCTCCCTTCGCCTTTTAAATATTTTCCACCTCTCCTACGAAATAAGAAAAAACACATTGAGCTTCACGTTCTAAGTTCTGGGACTTCTTATTACATATAAAGTTAATGACTGAATTGAAAAATGTATACATTTCATATACGGAGTGAAAATACAACCATTAATGCCTAAATCGCTACTATACTGATGAATACAACAAAACAGCTGATAAAAAAGAAAATCAAACAAATTTAGGTTAGGATGGAATTCCGGTCGGTATAATGCATTCAACTTTCTCTTAGCAAAAAGTTGTGACGGGTTTAATTCCCACAAAGTCCGAAAGAGTTTAAAACAATCCATACAAATCAAAAATAGGTTTGGATAACAAACTACATGTAAAAAAAAAGATGAAGTAAGATGGCTGACACTCTCGCAGATGGAAGGAGATGGTGAGGGATTAAAATAATCACGTGATTATATTTACTGCCTAGACAAGCATCTCTGCAAATAACTCTGAGACGTGAGGTTGTAGGCCTTCCAACTGGAGCTCAACTACAGTAGTTACGAGCGTGGGAATCCCGAGGTATATTGGGATGGATATACACTGTCTTTCATCTTTCCTATTAGGTCTCTCTTGACCCACTCTAGTTCTCTTACGACTCTGACCGCTGTTAGTATGGAATATTCAAGCTCTAGGAATCTTCATTTATGATGAACGAGATGTTTCTTGCCTTTAAACAAGAGAAACAAATGTTGCGCAACCCTGGGCATGAAATGTTTAGTGATGTAGGCGATAGTAGTAATAAAGGTTCCTACAGCTACAGCAAGAAACGAAAATGAAATGAAGACTGTAAACAAAGGATCATTTTAACAACCAATTTATGGAGTCAAAGAATGGAGGAGAGATCATAAATAGAAGAATTTTCTCACCTGGACAGGTTCAGTAATGACGAAGAAGAAAGCAGTAAAGGAGGTTTTCTTACCTATATCACGAGGTAACGGGGATTTGTATAAGGATTCAGTAAATATAGAAGTCATAAATGAAGGAGAGAATATAAAACGGTAAAGAATTTGTTAGCTCGAACATTTTCAACGAATGACGAAGAAGAGACTAGTAAAGAACATTTTCATGGCTATACCAAGAGTTAAAGGATGACCGAGTATATGGTAGGACGATTTGGAAAAAGATTCATTAAATATGGAGGACAGAGGATACATTATAAAATAGAAATAAATTTCTTGGCTCGGACATATTCACCGAATGACGAAGAAGAGAATAGTAGAGAAGATTGTTATGTATACACCATTAGGTAAGGGTTGATTGATATGATGGGTGGATAATTTTCGATGGATGTGAGAGAAGGGAGAAGAGGTCATAAAAAAGCAAGAATTTGTTGACAAATGACGGAGAAGAGACTAGTAAAGAACATTTTCATGGCTATACCAAGAGTTAAAGGATGACCGAGTATATGGTAGGATGATTTGGAAAAAGATTCATGAAAGATGGAGGACAGAGGATACATTATAAAATAGAAATAAATTTCTTGGCTCGGACATATTCAATGAATGACGAAGAAAAGAATAGTAGAGAAGATTGTTATGTATACACCATTAGGTAAGGGTTGATTGATATGATGGGTGGATAATTTTCGATGGATGTGAGAGAAGGGAGAAGAGGTCATAAAAAAGCAAGAATTTGTTGACAAATGACGGAGAAGAGACTAGTAAAGAACATTTTCATGGCTATACCAAGAGTTAAAGGATGACCGAGTATATGGTAGGATGATTTGGAAAAAGATTCATGAAAGATGGAGGACAGAGGATACATTATAAAATAGAAATAAATTTCTTGGCTCGGACATATTCAACGAATGACGAAGAAGAGAATAGTAGAGAAGATTGTTATGTATACACCATTAGGTAAGGGTTGATTGATATGATGGGTGGATAATTTTCGATGGATGTGAGAGAAGGGAGAAGAGGTCATAAAAAAGCAAGAATTTGTTGACAAATGACGGAGAAGAGAGTAGCAAAGAAGACATTCATAGATACAGTAAGGCAAGAAAGGGAAGGTGAAGATGATAGATGGATGGATGATTTGCAAAAAGATTTACGAAAGATGTTAATCAAGGGATTAAGGAGAGTTCAAATAAAACAACAAGAATTTGTTGGTCCGAGCATGTTCAGGAAATGACGGAGAAGAAAGTACTAGATGGAGTGAGGTAAGGGAAACTCGAGAAAATGGTGGATGATTTTGTAAAAGATTACACACATAATGGAAGTCAAGAGATGAAGGATAGGTCATGAAATATATAGAATTTGTTGGCCCGGACATGTTCAGAAAATGACGGGGAAGAGAGTACTAAAGAAAATTTTCATAGATGGAGTGAGGTAAGGGAAACTCAAGAAAATGGATGGATGATTTGGTAAAAGATTTACACACATGATGGAAGTCAAGAGATGAAGGATAATTCATGAATTATATAGAATTTGTTGGTCCGGACATGTTCAGAAAATGACGGAGAAGAGAGTACTAAAGAAAATTTTCATAGATGGAGTGACGTAAGGGAAACTCAAGAAAATGGATGGATGATTTGGTAAAAGATTTACACACATGATGGAAGTCAAGAGATGAAGGATAGATCATGAATTATATAGAATTTGTTGGTCCGGACATGTTCAGAAAATGACGGAGAAGAGAGTACTAAAGAAAATTTTCATAGGTGGAGTGAGGTAAGGGAAACTAGAGAAAATGGTGGATGATTTTGTAAAAGATTACACACATAATGGAAGTCAAGAGATGAAGGATAGGTCATGAAATATATAGAATTTGTTGGCCCGGACATGTTCAGAAAATGACGGAGAAGAGAGTACTAAAGAAAATTGTAATAGATGGAGTGAGGTAAGGGAAACTCAAGAAAATGGATGGATGATTTGGTAAAAGATTTACACACATGATGGAAGTCAAGAGATGAAGGATAATTCATGAATTATATAGAATTTGTTGGTCCGGACATGTTCAGAAAATGACGGAGAAGAGAGTACTAAAGAAAATTTTCATAGATGGAGTGAGGTAAGGGAAACTCAAGAAGATGGGTGATGGGTGGATGATTTACTAGAGATGAGAGGAAGAAATATAAGGTGACACATTGTCAAGCGCCGTTGGTCACCAAGAGGTTTTACTATGGTTAATTCATGACCATGACAATGAAGTAAGTCTAGTAGATTACCCAACACTTGCACGTTCCAGTTTGTGGTTTTGTTTGGCATTCTCTCTCTCTCTCGAGGAAGTGTTGGCGTCCTGCCCAAACACAGCATTGTCTTGTGTAAATACTTTTATTTATATCTAATCTCACTATATAAACAATCTTTATAATTAATATCACAAAGACTTGATTCTTGTTAATTGAAAAGTATCTGACTCTTGGCGTTGGCAGGAAATGGTAAACGTCGTGTTCAATTTCGTACATTTAGGAAAAAACTTAATCAAAAAAGTTTACAAAATTAGTGTTTTCAAAAACTTTTCAGGTCAAAAATATCTTTCATACTATAAGTATGAAATTATTCAGATTATTAGAAATAAAAAAATTAATTAGTTTTAACCATTTCTATTTAGTTTTTTCCTAAAAATCTCTGAAAATATCTGTCGCTTTTAACTTTGTGCAAACCTTTTGACAAACTAGTGTGTCATTATAGTATTAAAAAAATTTAAAAAATCTAAAATAGAGACCCTAACCCTCTAATAGTAACATAGTCGGAAGATAAGAGAATCCTGATAAGAAAAAGAGTGATCTAATCCAAGACTACGACAAGAAATGTGTAGATCCAGCTAGGCTATATCAGGATTGTTACACCCTAAGAGGTCAGTGCAGATAATCAATCTAGTTTGCCCTTTATTTCATCAAATATTTTGGTCACAGGGGACTTCAAAATGGATATATCCCTATAAAACTCGGCTTCGGAATTGACTTTAGTATTCGGAATAGTCAATAAAAACATAAAACAATTTCAAAATGGCGGTTGTTTAAAACGGGTTCTCTATTAGAAAGTTAGTTTTGGTTTACTATTCATAGAAAAAGTACCAAGAATAAAATCAGCTTACAACGTAATTTGTGTATTGATTTGTGTAACATTTTTGGGTGTGGGAAATTTGGTTATGATTTTTTATCATTCCGTGTATGCAAACTAGTAGCCTACTAAATAAAATTTCCCTTATTACGAATAGTCTATACGAATCCGTACAATGCTACTGTATAGGGAATTGCTCAAAGGTTTGACCGAGTAAATATGATCGGTGGAAACAACTATAAAAGTCAAGAAAGTAAAATAGTTCTTGAAACTTGATAAATCTGTCGTCCACACTGTTATCGACTTGGTTGCCATGGTGACGCCATCAAAGTAATTCTGTTCTCAGTAAAATGATCGGAAAGCATTCAATCAATTAGGACAACACCTACAAGTGTGAAATAATTACAGAGTGGACAAAGTAAAATTAATGTTTGTTCAACTCCCTTGAGATAGTAAAAGTAACTTTTTATTTGTGAAACTCACTTTAGATACTAAAATAAATTGTACATTTATGGAACTCACTTAAGATAGTAAAATAAATTATGTATTTGTGGAACTCACTTTAAATAGTAAAATAAATTATGTATTTGTGGAACTCACTTTAGATAGTAAAATAAATTATATATTTGTGGAACTCACTTTAGATACTAAAATAAATTGTACATTTATGGAACTCACTTAAGATAGTAAAATAAATTATGTATTTGTGGAACTCACTTTAAATAGTAAAATAAATTATGTATTTGTGGAACTCACTTTAGATAGTAAAATAAATTATGTATTTGTGGAACTCACTTTAGATAGTAAAATAAATTATATATTTGTGGAACTCACTTTAGATAGTAAAATACATTATATATTTGTGGAACTCACTTTAGATAGTAAAATACATTATATATTTGTGGAACTCACTTTAGATAGTAAAATAAATTAGGTATTTGTGGAACTCACTTTAGATAGTAAAATAAATTATATATTTGTGGAACTCACTTTAGATAGTAAAATAAATTATATATTTGTGACACTCACTTTAGATAGTAAAATAAATTATATATTTGTGGAACTCACTTTATTAAGTAAAATAAATTATATATTTGTGGGACTCACTTTAGATACTAAAATAAATTAGGTATTTGTGGAACTCACTTTAGATACTAAAATAAATTATATATTTGTGAGACTCACTTTAGATAGTAAAATAAATTATATATTTGTGGAATTCACTTGAAATTGTCAAATCAATTTTGAATTTAAAACTTTTTTTTAATTATGCACACACACACACACACACACACACACACACACACACACACACACACACACACACACTTTATAACAGCCAATATAAGAAGTAGAGGGTAAGTTTGGTAATTGTTAAAAATGTTGAATGATTCTCACGTTTGGTAACCGAAAAAGTCAGTTTCGACATACCGTCGGGCCATCATCATTGTCGTCTTTGTGTAAGCACGATAGCGCCCATAAAAATTAAGACTGGGGCGTTACTTTCAGTAGGACAGAGGACTGTAACGTGATCAAATTTTCCAATTGAAATTGAGGAAAATTGACTTGTAAATCTCAAAATTGCGCCCATTTAAAACAGTTGTATGTTCATATCTCGTGTGATATTCAACTTATAACACTTTAAATAAGATACAAATTTGCAGATTTCAATTCTCCATGTAACGGTATCGACCCCACATCTCAAGAATGAATAATAGTAAAGTTATTGTCGAAGATGTAATTTCAAACCCGACCTCCCAAGAAGACGTAAGATTCGGTAGAGCAACGAAACACCCGACGCGTGTAAAAGTAGTGATCATTTGTGATATACATGATTACGAGTTTCAAATAACCTGTGTAACAACTCATTCTACTGGATTGGTAATCTACCAATACACAATTTAAAAAATCCTACAAGAACGAAAAAACAATTTATGTGCATTACATTTAGAGTGACTTGTATTACACTGCATGATTTGGCTGGGTAAGCACCATGATTGCTTCACCTTAACTAAATTATTTTGAGATAGAATATGGATTCGATGGTGAATTCAGGCCATCATTTTTTTTTTTTTTTTTTTTTTTTTTTTTTTTGTAGATTGTAGACTACTTAATTCATTTTTGTTATTGATTCTACAGGTAAAATTTATTTTGAAAAACTATTTCAAAGAGGAGAACTGTCTATTATAAATGCAGTAACAGTAATGTTGCACTTAGTTTGTGACGTCACCCGGAACTAAGTCTATCCATCTTACTCCCCGGACATGTTGTCTTGCCATTTTTCAAGGGCGTGTTCGCTTTTTATTGACGTCTGATCGAGTCTTTTATCATTAATCTTAGTGCACGCTATTCCTTAGCTTCAATATTTAAGTAAAATAAACAAATGACGTTTTCCTTGATTTTTATACAATCTCTGTTCCTTCACACAGAGCACGTGCACACAGACGACGTAAACACTGATGCACAGATTTCCTCTTTATAAAAGTTGAAATAAAAGTTGTGAAATTATTGTACTATCTATCTAACACACACCCATCTATAAAACAAAAAAATAATTCGTTCTCAGTTTTCCAAACATTTTGAGTTACTTAAGAATACTTAGAAAATTTAACAAAAAGAAGTTTTTACTGACAGAATGTTTCCCTTGTATTTTATAGGGTACTACCTGTTACTAACGGCTTCGTACGCGAATATTTCAGATTCAAAATCTTTAGCACAACTCTAATACGTGTCTAATGCATAGCTCTAGGCTTCTTAGATCCAGAGATATGCTTTGGGGGTTAAAAACACCCTTGGAGTGGAACATTTGCAAAACCATTTCTTAGTACGCGTCAACAGAGCTACTCCAAACCATGATAAAAAATTCATAGCTTTAGGGTTCTTGGATCCAGAGATTTACTTTAGGGGTAAAAACACCCTTGGAGTGGAACATTTTCAAAACCCTTTCTTAGTACGCGTCAACAGAGCTACTCCAAACCATGATAAAAAATTCATAGCTTTAGGGTTCTTGGATCCAGAGATTTACTTTAGGGGTAAAAACACCCTTGGAGTGGAACATTTTCAAAACGCTTTCTTAGTACGCGTCAACAGAGCTACTACAAACCATGATAAAAAATTCATAGCTTTAGGGTTCTTGGATCCAGAGATTTACTTTAGGGGTAAAAACACCCTTGGAGTGGAACATTTGCAAAACCCTTTCTTAGTACGCGTCAACAGAGCTACTCCAAACCATGATAAAAAATTCATAGCTTTAGGGTTCTTGGATCCAGAGATTTACTTTAGGGGTAAAAACACCCTTGGAGTGGAACATTTTCAAAACACTTTCTTAGTACGCGTCAACAGAACTACTCCAAACCATGATAAAAAATTCATAGCTTTAGGGTTCTTGGATCCAGAGATTTACTTTAGGGGTAAAAACACCCTTGGAGTGGAACATTTGCAAAACCCTTTCTTAGTACGCGTCTACAGACATACCCTAATCCATGTAAAAATTTCATATCTCTAGGCTTCTTGGATCGAGAGATTTCGTGATCACTCAGTGGGTTTATATATAGATAGAAATTTTCCTTATCAAAATATTGTGATTTCTCTCCTTCCTTTGTGTCATTTAACTCGCCCTAAACTTAACTCATTTGATTAAAAACTAGTTTTAAAAGACGGTGTTCAAAGCTCATGTTTAGTTTCTTCATAATTATTACAGAACAGTACCTTTATTTGTGATTTGGTAATTTAGTTTGATCATATTATTTTAACGATAATTTACGAATCAGTATTTTGGAAATATACCTTCTTTTTGAATCCTTAAGAGTCTACATTCTCTGACGGCCCAAGAGGCTGCACTTCTGTAGCAACCACCCACAACTATATACCGGTAACCATTTAAAAAAATAATTTAAGTCATTCATTCACTATTTTCTTGTTCCCAAATTTATTACACCAGACACTCACTATAAAACTTTTTTAAATATATGTGTGGTGTGGAAGTGAACACTGGTGATTGCAGAACGAACTCCCACCCCTAAATTAACATGGTTATCGATTCCCCCTAGATCTACAATCGGATTAATTTGTTACTTTGATTGTTGTAGTATCCAGACCTGATGGGCACGATGCCTTACTTGGTAATCATTTCGTCTACCCGGGTGTTCCTATATGTAAACTCTGTGCTGCGCGGGGGCTTTAGAGTAGGGGGTGACATCTCGAGGTTTCACTGGTGTAGTCAGAGAGGTCGAAACCTGGCTATGAAATCAGGAAGTCACGGCAGCTGAACGGAGGTATCACGTATTGTGTACTCACCCAACCAACAGGAGGTATCTGGTGTTTGACCGGTCCTAGTTTATATATTTCAGTTTTCGGAGTTTATATAAACATTTATTATAGTTGGTTAATTGAACATCAATGCGGCTACCGCTACATGGAGGAGGTGGGGTAGTTGCCAGCCAATATATAAATTCATGGCATTAATGTCTCATACTTGGGGAAGGAAAGTTGGCCGGATACGATCTGCGATTTGGTGTGTAATTATTAATAGATAGCAGTAATTTTCATACTAGTTAATTAATAATAATCTCATCAAAGCTGGCTTCGGATCCAGTGTGAGTTTAGTGTGCCCGAATTGCCCAGAAATGATAGGTTTCCAATCATCACCAGATTTAGGTTTCAAAGTGTCCTCATGTTATAATTTCAAAGTTAAACAAAATCCCAGTAAAAATGAATACAAGCAGTTCCATCTACGCCCTAACCAAACCTACTTCTCTCTTGTACCTTGAAAGCTATCATAATCTTCTATAAAAAAATAAAAATAAAAAATAACTACCATCGTTGCATAAACAATAAAATATTAATTTGCAAATAATTAATTTTAAAACTGTTAGTAGCTGCTGCTCCATCAACACCCTAACCTGACCTAACCTTTCTTTAATTAAAACTGAGAGAATAATATTCTCAATGTATAAATGTGAAGCGAGATGTTACAAGGTGGAATGTGTACCTATATTAAACATATTAGTTAAAACGTACATTTCCCACATTCTTGTATCTCGGAGAGCAATGTAATTTACACATTTTATCTTATTCATGCAGTATATTAAAATTGTTATAGCTGTGATTTAACTGTTGTATTCCTGAAACGCTATAGATAAAATTTTAATAACTAATGGTGGTTTAACCAACAGTGATTTTAACGAAAGTAACCGTTAATCACTGGTCGAATTTTAATGAAATTAGAAACTAATTGAAAATTACAAAATTTCAAATAAACAAAAATTATCATTTATGACATTCCCAAGAATAAAAACTAATCTTGATTGGACCATTATCTTATATTGTAACTCGATTTCATCTTATATTATTTACGCAAGACGAATTTATGACACAAGTGATGCAAGATGAAATCTTATTTAAACACTAACAACAAATTGACATTTTCTGGTGATGAATAACAATTGTTATCTGGTTACTATTTTGGAAAGCTTGTACATGTTTTGCACATTTTATTTAGTAATTGTAAAGTATTTAAACGCTACAAAAATATTGCACAAACTTTCTCACACAACCTACAACAAAAACAAATACTAACCAAGCAAAACTATTTGTCACCAAAAATATCATGTTGTTATTTTGTCAGTTTAAAGTTAAATTAACTAAGTTCTAAATTTTCTTACATTTTTTTTTATTTTGTTTATTGCTAATTTTATTATAAAACAGTTTTTGTTAGAAGTTTAATTTTGCTTTGAATTTAACTGTATTATAATTCTATTAAATTATATACAGAGTGATTCTTTTATCGTGAACACTATTGGTATATCATAAACTATTAATTTGATGAAAAACTTTAATTTAAAATTCTGTTTTACAAACTAAGATAAATGGCCGCCATTTTCCAATTTGACTGATAACTTTTTAATTTCTTATGGGGACTCCTAGTTTTTATGGTGTTTTTAGATTCCGTACAAATTTTTAATGGTTTTTTATTCTTGGTTATTGTTTAATTTGATAAACCTCCTAGTTTAGGCGTTTAAAGTTTGCAAAATTTGACGTTTGAAAATTTTTTTAAGGAGACGATTTTCCACACTTCCTATTGTTGAATTAAGATACAAATGTAGGTAGGCATAGTCTAGGATGTGTGAATATTAATGTAGGACTACACATAAAACAAATTATTGTGCAACAAGTAAAAACTTGCTAGAATCTAGTGTAATTAAAAAACACAAACTAAATGTTAAACAACCTTTCTTTATTAACAAATGTAAGCTTTTTCATAACAAGTGCTCAAACAAACTACTAACATTTATTTTGTAATCTGGTATTCACTACCTAACATGTTTAAATTGTATTTTGAACCTGATTTATTGATAGAAAATATTATTTTCTCAGGTTATTAAATTTCTTACTTAGCTAACACTAGAGTATAGCAAGTTTTACTTGTTACTCACATTATTTGTTTTATTTGTAGTCCTACATTATTATTTATATATACATCCTAGACTTGTGCTTTTAACCTCAAATGTTCGAAAAACTTTAAACGTCTTAACTAGGAGGTTTATCAAACAATAACCAAATATAAAAAAAAAACTTTTCAAATTTTGTTCAGAATCCGAAAGCACCATAAAAACTAAGAGTGTCCATAAGAAATTAAAAAGTTAACACCCATATTGGAAAATGGCGACCTTTTTTCAGAGTTTGGAAAACAGAATTTTTTATTATATCAATGCGCAATCAACGATCGTTTATAATATTCACCTAACAGTTTCTAAATGGCGTACCAATAATGCTACCGTTAAAAGAATCAACTTGTATATTGTTGGTATTGTTTGATAGAGGTCGGGTGGAAGAGAGGACCAGGCAGTCCTGTTCTAACCTAACCTAACCTCTAAAAATAAATAATAATAATAAATTTATCCTAACCGTAAATCGCATTGGTCAAAGTTTGTTTACGTTTCTGTTACTTGTCTTCTGCACACTAATTTGAGTCGTTAATCTTTTCAATTTTGAGAACATACGTCTGTAATTATTGTTCCATGACCCATTATTACTTCTTTTGTATTTTGTTTGTTTTTTAGATAGTACGTTTTTAACTAAAAAGATGTTTTTCTGTAAGTCATAATTTAGTCTTATTTGTAGCAGCTATTTCTAAATTTTTAGTTAAGAATATTTTTTAAATAGTTCCAAGATATGCCACAATAATACCAGATGGTAAATTTAATAAAAATCTGTCCCAACGTTTAGTATGTACAACAGCACATAGCAGACAGACGACAAATATCATTCCAAAAATCAGGTAACCTCAAAACTGATACATTCGTAAAACATCGGACTTTCTTCGAAATTTCAACCCTACGATTTTCTCTTTTAAAAATTGAATCCCTTTCATTTGTCATAAATGATGTTCTTAACACTAGGTTTAGCAAGAATCATCACAGATAGGTTAGATTAGCTGGTTTTATATAACCGTGCATACCCGCTGATAAGCGATAAAGTCACTACAGATAACATGCATAACCAATATCAAAACAACTTTGTACTATGTTAACTTCCTTATTAATTTATTTCATTATTCTATATCCATTCTGAGATATCTGTTTAAAGAAACGCATTTCTGTGACTAAATTTCAATTAAGAACATCATTTTATGACGAATAAAAAGGATTCGATTAAAAGAGTGTAGTTGAAATTCCGAGAAAAAAATCAGCATAGCTTTTTATACCCGTCGTCTGATTTCTCTCCACTACCTACAATGTGAGAGATGAAAAGTGTTTTTAAATCAGTAACAACTTTTCTAACAGTACAAGTTTAGTCAAATTTGGCACATAAGCTACTTTTTACACACCAAATGACAGAAAACGTTCCACAACCAATCACTTTAATACAAGACAAATTCTTATCATTTTCTTCTCACCTTATAACATCAGTGTATATAGTTTGGTGATGCAGATATATTGATACTAATATCAAGGTCATAAAACAAGATAGACACTTATACAAAGACAAACTGGCAACATTCCGATAACAGGATAGCAGTTTCCATTGCAATAACCCTCAAGAAGCGTATCATAACATTGTACGGAGTGGTTGTTGCTAAAATAACAGTGAGGTTCCGGCAACTGTTATCGCTACATAACACTGTTACAAATACCGTTAACCTATTGAGATGTAAGTAACTTTGATTCCAAAAGATTACGGAAGACTCAAAACGTTTGTTTCCCAAGAGGATAGACATGATTATTTGTGTTGCTTTATATCCCTACACATTCTATCGTCTAATAGAAAACCACTTGGAAACCACAGGGATGGTAAATCAAAGAGGAAGCTTCTATGTGTTCGTACTTTAAAAAGATAGCCGAAGATGAAAGATGGTACAGCATATGAGTTACACTGTGGATCTACCCATATTTTGAGAAATACCTTACGATTGACAAGTTTTATTCAAGATTGGCTGTTTTAATACTTACTAAAAATAATTTTTACTTTTCAAAAACTTAAAATAAATGTGTGTTTATAAACCGTTTCAGTCTATGAGTTAATTGTTATTTTGTCACTTGTTTAAGTAACAATCAATTTAAATATTTTACTCTTTAAAGTTCCATCAGAGGAGTTGCGGTACTCTTAAAGGGATGAGTCTGACGTCCATACTTATCACAGGTTAAAATAAATCATGCGAGTTCTATATACAGTGTGTCCTGAAGGTAGAGTACCAAAATATCGAAACTGATTCTAGATTCAGATTTTCCCCCTTAACAACACGTCATCATTAATCTATAATGTATTTTGTACAATGTGGAGATCACCATATAAAAAAAAAACGTAGCTACTTTCAATCCGACACGTTTTGTTTTGTTATCAGTTATTTAAAATTCAAATAACTGAAGTTACATTTGAAGTTCAGGAAAATGTATTGGCTGCTTGGAAGACAATCACAACTGTCAATACACAACAAGCTATTGATTTATAAGCAGGTCTTAAGACCAGTGTGGATCTACGGAATTCAGCTATGGGGCTGCACTAGAAAGACAAATGTAAATATCATCCAAGTGTTTCAAAATAAAGTGCTTAGATGTATAGTGGATGCACCCTGGTACATCAGGAACGATAATTTGCATAGGGACCTGCAGATAGACCTAGTCAGTGATGAAATAAAAAAACAGGCAAGGAAGCATAAACAACGTATCATTCAACATGAACACCATGAGATACAGGGACTGTTGGATGTCACTCGGGTGGAGAGAAGACTGAAGAGGACCAAGCCTTCAGATCTGATGAACTAGAGTGATAGGGAATAACCATTGGGTCATATCCCTTACAAGTGTAAAAGTATGAAGTGTAAATTGCTAGATGGGTACATACTCAGTTGTAATATTAAATTAATAAAAAAAAAATTTTTTTTTAAATTATTTAAACGATTTAATCAAACACCTAAACTTTTACAGGACTACATCAGTCTTCACAAATTTCTTCAAACAGACCCATCTACTTTTGATATAATGTGTAGCAAAAATTTCACAAACACCATTTTAAAAATAAAATAACGTCTTAACGGGTCAAAACGACAAATCTTCGGAAAACAATACTGAAATTTTATCTCCTTCAAAATAATTTCTCTACTAACTGGAAGGTGAAAATTAACTGTTTTAATTTTGTTTTTATAAAAAGCTTTTTGTATAAATAATTGTATGAATATTAGTTTGCTATAATAATAAATTTGTCTGCTTAAATAAACTAGTAGTAGCCTACCCTCAGAGCCTTACTTATATTGAGCTTCAAGGGAAAAGTGTGAAAAGGATGAACAATCAACTATCTCTTAAAGTAAGAATTTTACATAAAACTGTTTCAAATATTCATACGGGGTTGGCATTCCCGAACTATACTATCTCGATCAACACTTTTTTAATGTAGTTTTGCGTTAGCTCCCTATCAGGACTAACTCTTGTGTCTATTGGAGCGTTCTAGACTAGAGGTATTTATTTTATGTTCTTTTCTTAGCGGTGATGACTGGTGGTTTTTCGCCTTTAAACAAGAGAAAAAATTTGAAAACCGACGTAAAATGTAACATTACACAAAGTCATAATTGATGTGGCCAACACATACATTGTAAAATATTATAATATAGTTAATTACCTTAGAGGTTGTCCTCAGTCCGTATAATAGTTATGGCTACAGCGCTGTTTCGCCGAACACTGTTTGCCGAACAGACATGGCTATAAAATTGCTCATCGAGCTTCAAATAATTTAAGCAACTTCCTCCAAACCAAACCAAACAAGAACCAAGACAAATTCACGAATAGTGGAATTTATAAACTTTCCTGTAACAACTGTGACAAGATATAGCCTATATAGGACAAACAGGGCGCTCGTTCAAGACTAGATTCAAGGAACATTTACCTAGCCATAAAAAAACAACAACAGACAGACAAAAATCAAATTATGCTGAACACCTAATTAATGAGGACGACACTTTCACGGACATAAACACAAATTTGCAAATATTATACAAAACCAATAAAGGCACAACAATGGATATATTAGAAGAATTCCAAATATACACAGAATATAAGAACAACCCGGACAACATGTTAAATGACAAACTGAACTTTTCTTCCAACCCTATATATGATATAATAACAAAAATTAAAATTAAATAAACATAGCAAACATGTCTACATTTCATTTCAACTAAACTCAATGTATCATACTGAATGTATCAACTTATCAGTATCATACTGATAACTGCTGTATAGATCCAGTACCATACCTGCAGCTGGACAAGTAAGACCTTATAATGTAGCCACAAATAATTGTATTATTTATGTACGACGAGTCATACTCTGATTTTATATGTGTTGTGTTACGTGTTTATGTGTTAGTGCGGGCCTGACGAAGCCGACAGTATTCGGCGAAACAGCGCTGTAGCCATAACTATAATACGGACTGAGGACAACCTCTAAGGTAATTAACTGTATTATATATTAAACAGTCCAAGGCAACACATTATACTTTATAAAATAAAATATTATGTCAAACTAAATAAATGTTTTAATTTCATCAAAATATAAAACATTTTGAAACCGATATCAAAAATTCACAAATAATATGGCTTTCAACACGTAAAAAATAATTAAAGGATTAAGGCTTACCATATTTTTAACAGTTTTAAGGGATGAAAGAGATGAACAATGTAGCGCTTAGAAATAGCATACAAACGTTTAAGATATTATGACAGCGTAACTTTTATAAAAGGTAAATTTTGATGAAAACTTCAATTTTTAAATTGTATAAAACAAAAATTATTTGTTTTTAATTCAGCTTAAAGTAGTATTTCCCTGTTTTATATAAAAAAATTATTAATATTGAAATATTTTAATTTCTGTGTTTTTTTCAAATGATAGTTTGAATGTTTATAAACAAATTCCTCCCTACTAAGGGCCGGATTTAGCATTTTGGCGACCCTAGGCCCAATAATTTTTTCCGCCCCTTAGTCTGGTTAAAGTTACTTCCCCAAAAACCTTTATTAAAAATTATATCAAGCCTATGTTGTAACGAAGTTGATGCGTAATGTTGAAAAATAGTTTAACTTTATCAACAATTATTTGTTCCAATGAACTTCAAAATCATAATTTTTTTTTTTTTTAATAAATTCAAAAAATATGTTAAGTTATGGCTATTTATTTTTATTTCTAGATATTTTTTAAAATATTATTTTTTCCTCTCGGCCTTGCGCCCCCTGGGAGCTTGCGCCCATAGGCCCGGGCCTTCAGGGCCTATTGGGAAATCCGGCCCTGTCCCTACTCATTTTTTATCTTTACATATAGGTAAGCGAATGGTAAGATTTACAGAGGTCTGTCCCATACTTTTCGTATTGAACTAGTTACTAACAAAAAACTAAGTTATTCCGATCAGCTGTTCGTTACGATTTCTTTTCACGGTCACCTATTTTCACCTCAACTCTTATCAATTTCATTTAAACTTTAATCGTTCCTTTTGATAACCAACTAGTAATTCAATAATTTTGTTTATGCCACACACGCCATATTTGTAATAATGAATGACAAAAATGTCATTCTGAAAAATACAACCTAGTCTGTGTTCGTAGGATTCAAAATTTTGAAAACCTTAAGAATTAATACTCGCACATCAAAATTGGTACTATACCAATTCAAATTTTCAATAATCATAGACAAAATGAAACTTATTCTATTAACGAAGAAAAAAATAATAATATGAAAACATTTTAAAGAAATAAAAGTTATAAATTTTTCAGTTAAGAAAAAAGATTCGATAATTTCGAAAACGGCAACACAAAAATTAAAGGTTAGGACTAATTGTGTTTTTTACATAATACCTACAAAATTAACTAGATAAAATACCAACTAAAATTAAATCATAAAATCATAACCACACTTTCACAGATAAAACCCACACTTTTCCAACAAAACACTTTAAAAACCAATTTAATTAAAATTTTTGATTATGAACTTTTCAAAATAGCTGTCAACACCACATTTCCAAGATCGTATAATAACGTTACGACACTACCTAGCGGACAACGTGACAACTAACTGACAGCGAGATGTGTTTCTGTAATTTGACGCGGTAGTAGAGCGCTCTATCGGAGAAACATGGACCTGCGCCGACTAAAGGTGACGAAAATTAATTAAAACGTCAAGAAAGATATCGTACCTACGTATAAGGTAAACAGAGTACGTAAGTGACACGTGTCGTACCTTAGTTTGAAGAATGATTAACACTGCACGTTGTACGAGAGTACGTTTAAATTTAATTATATTTTATTAGTGGTTTTTATAGCTATTGGAGACAGAACTGGGGCAATGAAATGTGTACAGAGGAAAGCATAGTCTGTGTGCATCCCGTTTTAAATCTTGATAACACATATATACACAATCAATAATTAATGAAAATCACTAATTTCTGCAACAATTAAACATCTTACAAAGATGACGTTTCAAAAACCAAGTCGTCATCCTCAATTAACACAAATATTTATTGTAACTTTTCCTACGGTTTAATGTTTGTCTGATTTTCACGAAACTAGTCAAACTTTTTGTTTGCCCTAAAAATTGCATGTTGCAAAGTTTTGTCAATTTTTACCAAAGATTCAACTCTAGAATTGGCATGTTTGCCAACTTTCTAAATACTATTATACCGGGGTTGACCACTCAGATAAAAAAAAAAAAATGTGTTCAAACAATTTGAGCTCGGAATATACGGTCATTTTCTTGAATTTGGAATATGAAAGAGGCACATATTGGAGGAAGGGGTCTAGGTCACGTCACACTTCTTTTGAAATAATTTTTTTTCTCATCTCATCATTTCAAAATAGTAGGCTAATATAATTTTAAAAAATGTTAGATTTTACATTTATCTGCATCTTGATTGTTCTTTTGGGAAAAAAAATAGTACAACTTAAACCAGTCATTAAAAAACTGACCATTAATTCTGCCACATTGCAAATTGTTTTCAAAAAATTACCCCAAACTGCCCAATTACATTTTTTGAATCTGATCATTTTTCACCTGACCATTTCAAAATGGCGTTCATTACAAATTTAAGACGAGCAAACTATTTACAAGGTACAACTATTTTTATTTTTTATAACGTTTAAAGAATATCCGAGTTATTTGTAAAAAACTAAAACAAAAAATCTAATAATTTACTAAAAACACAAGAGCTTTTCTTATCTCACAACACTTAGCAATTAACTTTTTAAATAGTTACCAACTTAATTATTGAGTTACCAGGAGAAGCTCTTGTAAATTATAAAGTATTTCATAAATTCCATATTGCCTTATGAATGCTTTATAATAAGTTTATTACTAAATTACTTATGTCTTAGCAATCTTGTGTTTAGTATTTATTTATTAATATTTCATTACAGCTGTTTCGGTATAATATATACCATCATCAGATGAAACAACACGTAAAGCAGTGAACAATTGACCACCACGTTAGAAAGATGTGGCTATATTATCTAAACTATTTAAACTTTATTTTATATTATTTTCGACTTGTACTGCAGTACCAAACATTTTATGTTTATTTATTTTTGTGAAATGTGTATCAGTGTGTTGTGTAAACGTGTTGTTTCATCTGATGATGGTATATGTTATACCGAAACAGCTGTAATGAAATATTAATAAATAAATACTAAACACAAGATTGCTAAGACGTAAGTAATTTAATAATAAACTTATAAAGTATTTGTTTGTTTTAGTTGTTTAACCATATATTGGCTATTTTTCAACGCACAATACAAATAAATATATCAATTTTTCAGCTTTAAAAGGATAAATATTTTGTAAAATAAATGGTTTCCACAATATGTGACATCAAGAATTTTTAATAAATGCCATTTTGAAACTTAAGTGAATATTATATAATTTACAAATTAACAGTATAAATTATTCTGCCAAATTTGGGAACGATATCTCAATATGTTCTGTAGTTATGTCTTATTTTGAAAAAGATAAGTAGAGTGACAGAGAGACGGGAAAAGAATTGTTTTTGGACATCTGTAAATAGTAAAGTGATTTTAAATTTCGACGTCCAAAATCACGTTTTAAAGTTTGACACTCACATATCCGCCCACCCTGTACATACAGAGTGATTATTTTATCGTGAACACTATTGGTATTATAGTAAACTATTAATTAATGAAAAACTTTAAATTCGGGACCATTGTTACTTTTTCATATGACTTGAGAATCTGTTTTGCAACTCTTTTAAGAGAATTCCTATTTTCGGTTTCTGTATTATTATTTAAGGCATTTTTATTCTTGTTTATTGCTTGAGAAATCTACTCGATTAGGAGAATTAGGCGGTTAAAGTTCCCAACATTTACAGAAAGCGATTTCCCACACTTCCTTTTGTTGAATTATGATAGAAATATAAGTAGTCAAAGTCTAGGATGTGTAAATACTAATGTGTAACTACAAAGCTTATTCTACCCTACTACCTTACTTAGTTCATTCTAGATTCTAGCAAGTTTTTATTTGTTGTCTTAAATTAGTATTTACACACCCTATTGCTTACTTACATTTTTATATTGATTCAATGATGGAAAGTGTGGATAATCGTCTTCTGAAAATGCTTCAAAGCTTAAATTTCGATTAAAGCCCCTAAACGGTTTATCAAACAATAACTAGGAATGAAGAAAGTTTTAACGTATGTTTTTGTACAAACACCATAAAATATTTTTAAAAGCCATCAGAAATTAAAAAGTTGGCAATCGTATTGTAAAATGGCGGCAATTTTTCAGAGTTTGCAAAACAGATTTTTAAGTTTAATGGAAAAGTAACAAAGGTCCCCCATTAATAGTTTACGATATACAATAGTGTAGCTAACAATCTAAAACTCGCCTAAAATAATAAAAAAATAATATTACTTTAATCTTAACGCTTCCTATAGATTGGTCGTGAAGTTTCTCAAGAAAACTTCGAAAAATTAAAATCGGGACCTAAAATGATTTGAAAACGTTATCTTAAAAACGTTTTTTTGAAATACTTGAATAAATTCAAATATCTATTTTTACATATTGAAATGTCTTGTGATGGACACAGCACTGTTATTATATTTTTTCATTCAAAAACAGCTCCTTGACAAAATAAATTTAGTTTTTTAATAGCTTAAAAGTGATGACTATCAAAAGGACTTGACATGAATTGCAAGCATTCGCGGAAGAAAATATCACTCCCTCGTATTATTCTGAGCACAGTTTCTGCACAATCCTTATTAAAAGCCTCCTTAAATCAAAGTCCAATGAACCCGTGCTTAACTAATTGACTAATTACAACTACGCCAATCAGCTATAGCTAAGCTTATTATTGCCTGCTTTATATTGATGGCGGGTCAATGTGTAGACCCTGACCTAGGGGAATAAGACAGTAGAAATATCCGTCTCAAATACTTGTGTTACTTGTGACAAACCTTTATATCCCTCAGGGGGCTCAGTATAGTAAGTTATAGTATGGGCGCGGCGATCCTTAGCTGGTTCTACGCCTCTTTTAAGTAGTTTTGGGTTAGATCCCTCTCTTTCATCTTTCAATCATCTCGAGGCGTTTTATCATTTTGTTGATTATTTAAATCAAAACTTCAATTTACTTAAAATCACTATCGATTTTGATCAAATTTTATTAAAATGAACCCTAAAAATACCTTTAGTCATTTTGGTTTTAAAGTTCTTTTATAAAGAAGGAATGTTATTTTATGAACATGGCTTTGTCGAAATTTTCCTATAATTTGTGTGTGTAAAAACACAACGTTTCAAGAGTATAAATCAACTTTCGTTTTCAATTTATAAAACCCTAAGTGGCTCACTTTACTAAATACGGACTTGTTAATCACGAAGGAACTTAACTGGAATCTTTACATGTAGTCTTAGGTTAGAACCCTCCCTTTCATCTTTCCTGTCGGGCCTCTCTTTACCAACTCTTGTTCTCTTGGTAAGATCTTGGTTCTCTAGGGTAAAGACGCCTAGGAGGCTTCATTTTATGCTGTTTTCTTCCTTTTTTTTATTATAACTGAGAGGTTTTTGTTTTTAAACAAGGAAAACTTGTAAACCACCAACGTAGCTTTAAGCCTGGATTCCATTCTTAGAACAGAATGTTATTCCTAGGCCATTGTCGGTGCTTTTCACGTTCTAAATTTATCACTTGATAACGACAGTTGATTTAAACTTTCGAAACGTCGTGTATTAGTTTGTATATGCACAAGTCATCATCTACTAAAACATCCCGGTCTTGCAGTTATTAAAAAGGAGAAAATGAACAATGAGTACTTTTGTTAACGTCAAAATCTATAAATAGGCGCACACGATATCGATAACATTGTAGTGAAATATAAAGATTTATAAATCAAATCAAACTGCCAAAATGGAAGTAAAATGAAATAATAGCGATTGAGTAATTTATAAAACATTAAATTACTGACCGCTATTTGTGATATGTCTTTACATCTTTACAAATATTCAAAATTATCAACATGTACACACAAGCTTTGTATATCGATTTACCATGTATTACATTTATCTACTGCCACAAATTGTCCCATTTCTCCAAGACAATATATCACAAGCTGTTCCCGACATTCTATCTTGGATATTATTTTCGTTTTGTTTAACAATGCACAACGAGAGACAAACGGAAACAACGGCCATTCAATTTATAACCGCCATGTTTGTCCTTATCCATTTAAGCCAATTAAATTAATGCCATAAATTTGACTCAAACAGTGATTCCTTAAAGCTCTCTCCTTTAACTTAGGCATGACAAATACGTCCCGAGGATTTGATCTTTTATATTTTCTCCTATAGTTAAATGTCAGGCAACCCTTCGTACACAGTGGTATCGTTTAATCTATACTGTCAAATGCAGGCGCTTCAATTTATATACATTGAAAACTCGATAAACAGTGAAAACACATAGCAATAACTTTCTCAAACACCCATTCACAAAACTAAAAATAATATTTGTCGCCGATCCTTACTAAAATGTCTGTATTCTACTTATAGTAAGAAAAAGTTTGTATACAGATTTTTTAATATTTTGCTTACGTATTTCTTACGGGGGATAAATTGGTATGGAAGGGGTCAATATATTTTGAAATATATTGATATTTTAATAAAGCTTAAGCTTGCTTCCTAGAACCATAAACTCGTCCAGAGCGTAAACTAATGGAAATCGATAACGAAACAAAATTAATTTTTTTTTCCATTTACTTTAAATTGGACTGACTGTATTTTCACATTCCACAAAAATTTCAACAAAATCTGTATAGCTGATTCTAAGAAATTATGTCTTTTATTACAAATAAATGGACGGACGAAAACAAAATTATCAATAGCGTTTCCAGAAAATCATAATTTTGAATTTGTCTTACGGCTGCTACCCCTAAATTTTGAGTTATCGAAAACTTTATTTAAAAACTCTCATGTTCAAAATATACCTACAAGTATTATTAAAAACAGCTTACTAGTTTGAGCATTAGATCGTTACACAGTTGACAGACGGACTTCTTTGGAAAAATCACTCTTTTAGGCTTGGGGAACTTAAAAATGATATTTCTACAGACACACACACACACACACATATATATATATATATATATATATATATATATATATATATATATATATATATATATCGATTAAGTTTTGTTTACCAATTGCTAAGTATATTTGGAAAAGTTAAAAAATAAAGAACAATAGTCGGATGAAAGACAAATTGTAATTTTTAATTTATAAATCTGATATCAACTTTTATGAAGAGCGGGGTAGCACAGTTGGAAGAATAAAGATTTTTCTCGCTTCAGTTCGGCTAAGATTACACAGGATCGATCCCGTTGATGGAGTTACGTTTTTCGGCGTTACTACTCCCTAATCTTCATCAGTTTAACGTGTTCATAAACTTCTTAATAAACAGAACATCAAACGGCTTATCGCCCATCTCAACCCTGACTTGATTTTAAGCATTGATATTGGTAGAGTGGTTTGATTAAATTACATATTGGTTCTAATTTAGCCGTAGAACCCTCTGATGATGACAACCATGTTATCGAAATGTACATTAATATGTTTAAGGAAATACTTTGAACAACAATTATTATGTTTTTAGTTGTTCTTATAATTTGTACGAAGGGAATTATCAATTAATGATAAGAAATATTCAATTAAGGGAAAGAAACATAATTTTCTACAATAAATACTATTTCTCTGTTTGAAGTTATTTGTTAATGATGGAAGGTCAATTTTATTATTATATATTATTATTATTATTATAAACATTAGAATAAAAGAACATAAAAACAATGTGCGGTTAGGCCTAGGCGATAAATCGAAAATTGCAGAACATATATGGTCCGAAAATCACAAATTTAATTGGGAAGAGGCAAAAATCATACACCGGGAAAGTAACCTATACAAACGTAAAATAATTGAAGCCTCAATATAAAACTAACGGACAATCCTATCAGCCAATCAAGTATAGAAGTAAGGCCATTATGGCTGCCATTATTT
The DNA here is from genome assembly GCA_963513935.1 of Aphrophora alni. Lineage (NCBI taxonomy): Eukaryota > Metazoa > Arthropoda > Insecta > Hemiptera > Aphrophoridae > Aphrophora > Aphrophora alni. The sequence continues at coordinate 80,267,820 of OY740775.1, read as the reverse complement.
AAAAAGGAACTAAAATTTGATTATAATATCCCTATTACTAATAAACAAGCTGAAATTTTACCTGTTAAATCGCCACAAGGGGTTGTAACCCGTTCTCGTGCTAGGAAACTTAATACAACTAACAATAGGCCACTCCCCTAATAGTTTGTCACGCCCTCTGAGCTCTGAGATGCATGCTTAGATATTAAGGTTGGTGGTATTCTTATTTAATTTTACTTCTTACATAGGCTTAGTTTCTAGTTTCATGTTTCTTTAGTTTTTAGTCACTTGATAACGGGAATTGATTCTTATTCCTGAAACTTCGTGTTTTGATTTCTAACACACACATGATGGCAAATGTCCGAAAAATGTATAATAATTTTTAAAAACACTATTTTTATAAACACTATTTGCTCAAGACGATGTTTCAATGAATGTGACAATATCACTGGTTAGGGACCGTAATCTCGATTACAATCTGGTTGCGTCGGTGAAGGTATTGTGGTGGCAGTGGAACACATTGGAAGCAAGGAGGGAAGCGGGAGAAGTGCATTGTCCGACCACTAGATAGGACTCGTGCAATTTCCTCCCATTTAATTAAGTTAATTTTATTCAGGAGGTTATAAGTTACGGGTATGGCGTTGTCGATATTCTCGGGACCGACGGGTAAATTTAAATAATAGGTACACACCTTTGTCCACCCATATAACCGTTAGTGTTGTATGCAGATAGTTTTAAATTAATTAATTACAATTAACACATTAAGAGCTGGTTAAATGGAGTTGTGGTTGGTTGGTCAGACGGGAATAAACGATTTAACGATCTCACAGGGTAAAGCACGTTTTCTTTCGTTAAGCCCCTGATACCTCAAATCTTATCCCCCCCCCCAATAACCGTAAATCACCGCAGACTGCCATCATCTCCAGTTTGTACACAAATCTTCTTGGCACTGAAATTCATGTTGTAGTCAACTGAGTTTGAGCCAGTTATAGTTTGATTATTGTAGCGCATGCATCGTTTACTGAAGATGGTGACACTGCGGTTGAAACGCGTTTGATTTAAAAAACGTAACTGCGTTTAAGATTTATTTTAAATTTAAACCACAAGTGTAGCTTTGGTGATTGAAGTTTTCACAAGTATTGTTCATTTCGAGTATGAAATATTCAAAATATTTGGTTTCGTAACAGTTTAAATTAAAGTTAACAGTTTGAAAATTTAACACTAACACCGTTATTTTGAAACACACTGTATCTAAAAATTAACAATAGTAATTTTAAAAGATTCTTCATTCGTTCATTTAGCTAAATATTTGGTTACTGTAACATTCTATTCCAAGTCGTTGTCATGTAATAAATGTGAGATACTTTATCTGTATATTGTACTTCGGGAACACCCTGTAGACCTATATAAGGTCATTTATCACGACGTCGCGCATATATTTCCTAAGATAACAAATCGACTGCCACTACATCCATCAACCAAACAAATATTGAAGCTGACAAGGCCGTAGTCAAAGTTTGGGGCGAATTATACATACACGATTGCGTTTAGTGTGCGTGAAAAATGTTCTGTTGATTTCTTAAATGCAAATACGAAAAAGATATTTGTTTAAAAATATGTTCCGTAAAATTTGTTTTTAAAAGACGAACAAAATTTTATTTTTTCTGTAACTCAAAAGGTTATGAACAGAAAAAATAATTTCTTGGCAATTGTCTACGTTATAGACCTGCAATTAATAATTTTAGGCTAATTTATTGTAGATGTAACCGGCAATGTTTGATACTGAAGTTATAGGAACATATTATCCGAATTTACAAAATAACAATAATAAAAGTGTTTTCTAACCTAATCTTAGGCAATTATCAAGAAATCATGTTATCAATTTATTTGTCACTAACTCGATTATTCTTTGATTTACAAAACAAAATAAATAAAACATTCCATTTGATTGTAATTAAAACAGAAAACTGTCTGCGATATTTTTGTATTTAATGGTTTTCCAGATATTCAACATTAAACGTCCGCCATTTTAAAAATAATACATATGCAGTCTTCATTAATGGCACACGTGTAAAACATTACATACCAAAATGTGTATGCTAAATCTGAACTCAATATATTATCTACTTCAAAAGCTATGTTTTATTGTAAAAATACATAATGTCGAACTATCTGAAAATAAAACGTTTTCATACACATGTTCATAGGAATGTTTATATATATTTTTATGTAAGGAATCTGCTTCCGATGCTTGTCAAAGTATTTCAGAAACACTCTGTATATAACTCGGTTATATATTGACCTAAAATTAAAATAAAGATATTGTTTTTATCATAAAAAAAATTAGTAGAAAGGTTTTTATTAATTTGTATGTAAACTGTTGAATATTTCACGAACTCTTTCTCTCTCTCTCTCTCTCCCTCACTCTCCCTCCCTCCCTCTCTCTCTCTCTCTCTCTCTCTCTCTCTCTCTCTCTCTCTCTCTCTCTCTCTCTCTCTCTCTCTCTCTCTCTCTCTCTCTCTCTCTCTCTCTCTCTCTCTCTCTCTCTCTCTCTCTCTCTCTCTCTCTCTCTCTCTCTCTCTCTCCTCTCTCTCTCTCTCTCTCTCTCTCTCTCTCTCTCTCTCTCTCTCTCTCTCTCTCTCTCTCTCTCTCTCTCTCTCTCTCTCTCTCTCTCTCTCTCTCTCTCTCTCTCTCTCTCTCTCTCTCTCTCTCTCTCTCTCTCTCTCTCTCTCTCTCTCTCTCTCTCTCTCTCTCTCTCTCTCTCTCTCTCTCTCTCTCTCTCTCTCTCTCTCTCTCTCTCTCTCTCTCTCTCTCTCTCTCTCTCTCTCTCTCTCTCTCTCTCTCTCTCTCTCTCTCTCTCTCTCTCTCTCTCTCTCTCTCAATATAAATCTAAAAGACACAACATAGAGTGCTCTCAGAAACATGATCAGTGCACACTACGACTGCAATACATTGTCAACATTTAAATCAGCTAAAAGGTACACTTCTTCCACGTCAACCTATAAAACTGATGCAAGTTTATTTCTCTCAAATTAGAAGGAAACATGCAGTAAGGAAAAACATCTCCAGGCATCGTTAAGAAGGAATTGTGTAAAGTGCAACAGACAATTTTGTTGTCTAATGATTTGTCAACATGAAACATAAACTCTCTCGAATATACTCTAACATTGTACATATGTTAGATTGTATATATGTTATTCTATAATAACTTTTAAAGAGAATTTAGAAACACAAAATTCTTAAAATGTATATTTGTACAAATAAAAATAATATACAGAGTGTCTCAAAGGTGTAGCATTCTGTAATAACTTTTAAAGAGAATTTAGAAACACAGAATTCTTAAAATGTATATTTGTACAAATAAAATAATATACAGAGTGTCTCAAAGGTGTAGCATTCTGTAATAACTTTTAAAGAGAATTTAGAAACTAAGAATTCTTAAAATGTATATTTGTACAAATAATATAATATACAGAGTGTCTCAAAGGTGTAGCATTCTATAATAACTTTTAAAGAGAATTTAGAAACACAAAATTCTTAAAATGTATATTTGTACAAATAAAAATAATATACAGGTGTGTCTTGAAAGTGTCGCACTCTATAATAATTTTTTTAGAAACACAAAATTCTTAAAATGAATATTTGTACAAATAAAATACTATACAGAGTGTTTCAAAGATGTAGCATTCTGTAATAACTTTTAAAGAGATTTAGAAACACATAATTCTTGAAATGTATATTTGTACAAATAAAATAGTATACAGTGTGAAATAAAAAATAATTAAATTTGATTTGACAACATCGTTCACCCGTCACACCACAACCCCAGTCCATATCCATTTTTATTCGAACTATAGATAGAATTATTCAGAATTCAATTCTGCATGTAATGATAACAATCCGACAACTTTACGACTGTAAATAGTGAAGTCAGTATGAAAAATATAAGTTCGAAAACGGACCTACCAAGAAAATCTGATATCATATCCTAACTATACACTCGATATCCGGTAGAAGTACGAGCGTAGCGAGTGGATGCCCACTAAAGGCGAGACACTAACAAGAGCGAAGCGACCCATCAACTTATTTCATTGTGTATTAAGGGTATTGCTGAAGCAACCCTTTGTTTAACACGGCCAATACATTTCATACAGTGCAGTAATGAGTTACAACTAAACTGCACTGTATACAACGCGGATATTGAAACAAATTGGACTATTTTCCGGTTTAATATAACAAGGCGTAACGGAGTTCCAGTGAAAGCAGGATACGTCCTGCGCTGTTCTGTCGGCAAGTAAAGTACCACAATGGTTTATTATCTAATGTGCACTGATCATGGTCTTTAAAACACATGGATCAAGACTTCAGACTGTTTGTTATTAGTGAATCTCTCTCTCTCCCTCCCTCTCCCTCTCTCTCTCACTCTCTCTCTCTCTCTCTCTCTCTCTCTCTCTCTCTCTCTCTCTCTCTCTCCCCCCCCCACTCTTTCGAAACGTTTTTGAGTTCATTTAAACGGAGTCCTACTTTATTTAAGTCTATGAGTGTGTGAGAAAATGTGTGCAATGTTTGTACGTAGTTTATTTTCTCAATAACGCCTACATTATTGTGCTGAGACTACCCACACTACAGCTTTGCTTAGCGTGACGTAAAGAAGGCGCAAGCGACTCTGGCATAGGGTGGGGCATTGTTCGTTTAGCAACCTTTTATTGTAATTGCATTATAGCACATACAATCAGCAAGTATATTGCAGCAATTTAATTGAAGGAGTTCTGATTGGTTAACAAAGGGACAATATTATGGAAAAATTAATTAAAAATATTAGATTATTAATTATTAGTTTATTAATGTACTTAAACATCGATTACAGATTTTTTGTTTAAATATATTTTATTTAATGTGTGTCATTTTCACTTTTTTTTTACAGATAACTTTCAAAATCAAATAGTTGAAGATATTGCGACCCGTTCATTTTGTTTAGATCCTTTTGGGCTACATTTTATCAAAGTTTGATGGAAATAGTTAAAGCCGATTTTGTGAAAATCCAAAATATGTATTTCGACATTATGGCAGTAATGTCAAACTGAAAATAATTTGGAACAAAATACAGTCTACTCACATACCAAGTATGATCAAAATTTGTCTAACCGTTTGGTCTTTAAAGCACTACAAACATATTTCCACGAAATATTCTATTTTTTTAAAAATTCACATAATTTTCACACGCTTACATGCACATGAGTGTCTCCTATTGGATAGGAAAGTTCAATCACCAGTAAATTAGTAAATTACAAAATTAACCCGACTGCCAATAGAAGTTTGAAAGGTTCGCAAATTTGTCTATATATTTTATGATCAAAGCCGCCAAAAACCGGTCACTTTTTGAACTATCATTTCCGAATCAGTTTTTTTTTTTTAATGTAATACATATACGCAATATAAAATAACCATTTAACGATTATTTAGTGTTTAAAATAATGATGGTAACTAAAAGTACTCTGTTACTGACCATTACTAAGAAGTTCTTTGCTTTTAACGAAGCTAATGTTTTAAATTGACCTAACATTATTCGTACTTCCGCACATTTTAAAATGACCTCACCGCAGTTCGAACTAGCGAACCGTAGCAGTTTCGAGCCCGCTTGATGATATTGCGTTTATCCGTGTGTTCTACTCTCCCGTTTTCATCAGCGTAACGGGTATGAAGTAAAAAGTTGACGTTAAGAAAGGGGGAGAAAAATCATTAAATCAATGTGCTTTGTATTTACCTATGTAGGAGCTATAACAGAAATGAGATAGAAGAATTCTGTTGGGAGAAATAGTGAAAGAAGGTGGAGTGTGGACGATAAAACGGAATAAGGAGGCGGAGAGGTTGCAATGAAATGCGTGGTCGCCTGCGGAGATTTAGTTTGAACAAGGTAAAAATAAGAATCTAACCGGGAAATATTGAGACGAGGTTAATATTTTGTATTCACTATCCTAGTTTAGTAGTTATTACCACCAAGTAGCTGGTCATTAACCAACTAGATTTGAGACTCCGAACACCTAGCCAGCTTTAATGAGACAAACTAATTACCACGTAGAAATATAGGAAATCAATTACCTCGGAATGCAACATTCTGAGAGTTTAAAACCAATTACAGCTTAAACACGCATACTAAAAACCCTGAAACACCAGCCTTAAAGTTTTGGACGTTAAACCCCCCCCCTCCCTCCCGCTCGTCTTAGTATGACATTTATTTTAGTATTTAATTAATCACGGACTGTGCTACAATTTCCTGACTCCCTGACTGTTTCTTACACACTGTCATTGCGGAAACAGTCACAGAGTTCTTATTTTTCAAAGTTACAGTTTCAAATACCGAAATGGTAGTTCAGACACTTGCCGAGTGGCGCGCTTCTAAATGATGAAATGGCGGTATTACAAACCACATTGTAGTCATGGATATTACTGGGGGTTTTAGATAGAATAAAATTGTGTTTGAGTGATTTTGATGGAAAATCTGGAGGTAGATATAGAAGCAATTGGTTAGGGAGACTAAAGGACTGTCATAGACTGTAAGTTTCGAGGATAAATGTATAAATGATTTTGATTACGTATTTGAAATAAAGTGTACTGTCTCCATAATAACAATTATTTAAAAATATTGTACTTTTTAAAGTGATCTATTTGTTCCGAAACTTTTTCGACACCCTGTATAATGTTCATAATCAAAATTAGAGTTATTATTAAATCAATGAGTTGTTATCGCTGGGAAGGTCTGATAAGATGTCATTATCAGTTGTACAATTTATCCAGCGAGAAACGTGATGGTCCGAACAAATTGCAAGTCCAAAGTGTAATTCAACATTTACTGATATAATTCCAATTAGAAACGGAAAAATTAGAGAAACTTAATGCAAGTTTGTTTCAAGGTGGTAAAAATGATTGAAATACGACGTTTTGTGTGTTTGTTTTGTACCTCTTGCATAACAAAATGTCGGTCTATTAAAAAGGTTGCCATTGATATTTTTAAAATTGAAAAAACTTTTTTCACCCTCCGAAGGTTAATCAGTGAGTAACGGGTATAGCCTAACTGGATTTACACATTTTTCATGTAGTTTTGCGTTAGCATGCTTTCTTTTATCTTTCCTTTCAGTTCTCAATTTTAGGCTATTATCTTCTTTTTCTAAGACAATAAAAACCGAGAGGTTATTCACTTTAAAAAACAAAAAAGAAAAAACTTTTCATTTGACCGATTTAAAACGAAATCATCAAAAGCGTTCTGCATTTACAGCTCAAAAACTAGACTAATTTGCATGCCTTTCTTGTGGTTTTAAACTTGAACATTTGAAAAACTAATTTTTGAATTCTTGTTTTTACTCGAGGAAAAAAAAATTCTCCAATTTTGTTCAAACTTGGAAGAAACGATATATTGCAATCTGTTCGACAAGGTCATTAAACAAAAAAATATGTTTGGAATATTTACAAAAACCGACGGGTTGAAATAGTTTTTCTCGATACTTTCTCACTTGTAAAGTCCAACAATAAAACAACATTAAACCAAGTAGTTTGTAGCACTCAGGGGCTCCCTGTAGACCGTACGGAGCGATTTCGAAAAACCTAGCTGGATCTATATTTTTTTCCACAAAATCTTTATTAAAATCATATGTATTAGAGAGCTAGGGGGTCTTTATTTTATGGTTTTTTCCTCCTTTTTTATAAAAAACCGAATGGTTTTCGCCTTTTAAAGAAGGAATGAATTTTATTTTGTCTGTAATTTTAAAATTTAAATCCAACTAGCTTTTGTTTTGTCTGTCTATCACAGGCAGCAACGTCTCTCTAAACGCGCATGAGCGAGTATTTTAATAAACACTGCAAAGTCACTTTAGATCAAATGTTGTTAAAAGACTCTGTTTTCACGAATTGTTCGACACCATTCAGTACACAAGATATCACGCCAACGTAGCGTAAGCTAAGCCGAGCTTAGCTATACGATACCTCTACAGCTTAGACGATGTGTCAGGACAAAGTCAGCTATACAGTGCATCTTCAGCAAAACAAATCTGGTTACCTTGTATGATCAGCGTGTTTACCCAGCCCTATCATTCAAGTTTAAAAGATTTAAATATAATTTTACACGAAGGTAAGTTTGGAAATCACACAAAAAATCGAACTGTTCTGACTAAGCTTCATGTTTCACGGCCTCGGGAAACCGAAAAATTTATTTTCGACACATCGCCGTCTGTACGTAAGCACGATAGCAGCCACGAAATAAGGATAGGAATATGATATTTGACACAGAGGACTATAGTGTGCTCGTTTGAAACCCTAGGATCTTTTCTGTTTGTGTCAGCAAACTTTGAACATTTTCTAAAACGAAACTAAAAAAGGAATAGTTGTTACCTTTATTCTGGAGGCCAGAAGGCGACCTAACTTAACCTAACCTTTATACCAACTTAATAAAATTCATAGAAAACTGTAACAGGACAGCACTGACAGGAAAACACCGCACCGCAGACTAGCACGAACTGGCCACTGGTAATTGCCGCTCGGTCCATTTCGTTATCTTATCGCAGAGGAAAGTCCAACCATTATGAACTGTTTTCGTTTGTTATGTGTAGTCATGATTAATGTTGCATTCCATAAGAAAGTTTTTTGTTAACGTACAGCGCTTCAAAAGTTTGCTGGTTATCTATAGAAATTGTTTAAAATTTGCTGACACAACCGAAAAGATCCGAACCCTATTGAAAAGCAGAAAATTATAAATTGAAAATTTCAAAATGGCGTTCAGTTAAATCAGAGTTTTTTGTTTATATCTCGTGAACTATTCAACTTATAACACACTAAATTATGTTTCAAAATAAACTTGCAGACAATTAGTACCAATCCCACAACGAAGTTATTATCAAAAATTTAATTTCGAACTCCGACCTTCCAAGAAATGTGATATAGTTACGAAATCCAGTCGCCTACACAAGCTTAGCGAGTGAAGACACCTTCACATGTACAGAACGAAGTCGCCTACACAAGCTTAGCGAGTGAAGACACCTTCACATATACAGAACGAAGCCGCCTACACAAGCGTAGCGAGTGAAGACACCTCCACATGTACAGAACGAAGCCGCCTACACAAGCTTAGCGAGTGAAGACACCTTAACATGTACAGAACGAAAACGCCTACACAAGCGTAGCGAGTGAAGACACCTTCACATATACAGAACGAAGTCGCCTACACAAGCTTAGCGAGTGAAGTCACCTTCACATGTACAGAACGAAGCCGCCTACACAGGCGTAGCGAGTGAAGACACCTTCACATGTACAGAACGAAAACGCCTACACAAGCGTAGCGAGTGAAGACACCTTAACATGTACAGAACGAAGCCGCCTACACAAGCGTAGCGAGTGAAGACACCTTCACATATACAGAACGAAGTCGCCTACACAAGCTTAGCGAGTGAAGACACCTTAACATGTACAGAACGAAAACGCCTACACAAGCGTAGCGAGTGAAGACACTTTAACATGTACAGAACGAAGCCGCCTACACAAGCGTAGCGAGTGAAGACACCTTAACATGTACAGAACGAAGCCGCCTACACAAGCGTAGCGAGTGAAGACACCTTAACATGTACAGAACGAAGTCGCCTACACAAGCGTAGCGAGTGAAGACACCTTCACATGTACAGAACGAAGTCGCCTACAACAGTGTAGCGAGTGAAGACACCTTCACATGTACAGAACGAAGCCGCCTACACCAGCGTAGCGAGTGAAGACACCTTCACATGTACATAACGAAGTCGCCTACACCAGTGTAGCGAGTTAAGACACCTTCACATGTACAGAACGAAGCCGCCTACACAAGCGTAGAGAGTGAAGACACCTTCACATATACAGAACGAAGTCGCCTACACAAGCGTAGCGAGTGAAGACACCTTCACATGTACAGAACGAAGTCGCCTACACCAGTGTAGCGAGTGAAGACACCTTCACATGTACAGAACGAAGTCGCCTACACAAGCGTAGCGAGTGAAGACACCTTCACATGTACAGAACGAAGTCGCCTACACCAGTGTAGCGAGTTAAGACACCTTCACATGTACAGAACGAAGCCGCCTACACAAGCGTAGAGAGTGAAGACACCTTCACATATACAGAACGAAGTCGCCTACACAAGCGTAGCGAGTGAAGACACCTTCACATGTACAGAACGAAGTCGCCTACACCAGTGTAGCGAGTGAAGACACCTTCACATATACAGAACGAAGTCGCCTACACAAGCGTAGCGAGTGAAGACACCTTCACATGTACAGAACGAAGTCGCCTACACCAGTGTAGCGAGTGAAGACACCTTCACATGTACAGAACGAAGCCGCCTACACAAGCGTAGCGAGTTAAGACACCATCACATGTACAGAACGAAGTCGCCTACACCAGTGTAGCGAGTGAAGACACCTTCACATGTGCATAACGAAGTCGCCTACACCAGTGTAGCGAGTTAAGACACCTTCACATGTACAGAACGAAGCCGCCTACACAAGCGTAGCGAGTGAAGACACCTTCACATGTACAGAACGAAGCCGCCTACACAAGCGTAGCGAGTGAAGACACCTTCACATGTACAGAACGAAGCCGCCTACACAAGCGTAGCGAGTGAAGACACCTTCACATGTACAGAACGAAGTCGCCTACACAAGCTTAGCGAGTGAAGACACCTTCACATGTACAGAACGAAGCCGCCTACACAAGCGTAGCGAGTGAAGACACCTTCACATGTACAGGACGAAGCCGCCTACACCAGCGTAGCGAGTGAAGACACCTTCACATGTACAGAACGAAGTCGCCTACACCAGCATAGCGAGTGAAGACACCTTCACATGTACAGAACGAAGCCGCCTACACAAGCTTAGCGAGTGAAGACACCTTAACATGTACAGAACGAAGTCGCCTACACAAGCGTAGCGAGTGAAGACACCTTCACATGTACAGAACGAAGTCGCCTACACCAGTGTAGCGAGTGAAGACACCTTCACATGTACAGAACGAAGCCGCCTACACCAGCGTAGCGAGTGAAGACACCTTCACATGTACATAACGAAGTCGCCTACACCAGTGTAGCGAGTTAAGACACCTTCACATGTACAGAACGAAGCCGCCTACACAAGCGTAGAGAGTGAAGACACCTTCACATATACAGAACGAAGTCGCCTACACAAGCGTAGCGAGTAAAGACACCTTCACATGTACAGAACGAAGTCGCCTACACCAGTGTAGCGAGTGAAGACACCTTCACATGTACAGAACGAAGCCGCCTACACAAGCGTAGCGAGTTAAGACACCATCACATGTACAGAACGAAGTCGCCTACACCAGTGTAGCGAGTGAAGACACCTTCACATGTGCATAACGAAGTCGCCTACACCAGTGTAGCGAGTTAAGACACCTTCACATGTACAGAACGAAGCCGCCTACACAAGCGTAGCGAGTGAAGACACCTTCACATGTACAGAACGAAGCCGCCTACACAAGCGTAGCGAGTGAAGACACCTTCACATGTACAGAACGAAGCCGCCTACACAAGCGTAGCGAGTGAAGACACCTTCACATGTACAGAACGAAGTCGCCTACACAAGCTTAGCGAGTGAAGACACCTTCACATGTACAGAACGAAGCCGCCTACACAAGCGTAGCGAGTGAAGACACCTTCACATGTACAGGACGAAGCCGCCTACACCAGCGTAGCGAGTGAAGACACCTTCACATGTACAGAACGAAGTCGCCTACACCAGCATAGCGAGTGAAGACACCTTCACATGTACAGAACGAAGCCGCCTACACAAGCTTAGCGAGTGAAGACACCTTCACATGTACAGAACGAAGCCGCCTACACAAGCGTAGCGAGTGAAGACACCTTCGAGTACCACCAGAATGGAGACAATGCGAGTGAAAACGTCGATAAATACTCGTCTACGAGGCTAGTTAGAGCTTAGTCGAAGACAAAAATGAATTAACATTACGAGATTCAGAAAACCTGTGTAAACAAACTTATCCTACTGGATGCCAAAACAATTTAACATATCCCTACAACACTATTTATTGGGCATTAAATTTAGAGGATCTGCTTGCATTATATTCTATGATTAGACTGGGTAGGTACAATGATGGTGACCATTATTTATCGACTTTAAACGACAAGGAAAAAATATGACATATTTGTCACTAGTTACATTGAGTTATCAATCAAAGAGTGAAAATTAATCCTGTTAGCTGTCTTCCAATGATGAATATATCACTTAATTGAATGCAATAAGTTAAGTCAAACTGTCAAACCGAATTAAAAATACAATTACAATTAATTTAATATTTTCCAATATTGTCGCAATTGTCATTTTATCTACAATTAGACTTGATCATCATCTAAAATTAACCCGAAATCGTTTGGACCGGTTTTGAGAAATTTCATCTCTAAATACTTCTATAGGTAGTTTTCAGTTTTGGAGTTATCGAGGAGATAGTTAACATCTGTTTGTGCACTAAGCGAATTTGATCAAAATCGTCCATGCCAAATATGAAAAAAAAAGAAAAAAAAAGGAAATTTGTATTTCATTTTTATGGCAAGTAATTTCAATAAAACTTTCTCACATCTTATATTGAGTGGACAAAAAGTCAACCCAAGGTAATATCTGAACGAGTTAGAGATGAAAAATCCTAACCTTCGTCAAATCTCAAAGGGTAAGTCTTTTCACTTTTTATGGAGAAAACATGATGCTGCACCCTTTTTAAAGTAAGATAAAAACGCGAGAACTTTATCTTTTTCAAGTAGCAAACCATCGTGTGACACATCATTTTGAAGGGCATAAAAAAGAAAAAAAATTGAAAAAGTCTCTTTGATATCTCACTAAATTATGGGGGTTAGAAGTGAAATTTTAAGAGTTTTCTATTTGTCATGGATATTAATAATTGTTTTTTTTAATACCAAATAAATAAACAGATTTATTTAAACTAAGTGAACACACTTTTATGTATTTTTCCTATTATAGCAAACAGGTTACAATTGTGAATGGGAAACCAATGGCGGATTATTTTTTCCTGTCGTGTGACAACAAATTTAGAGGGAATTGTAAGAGGAAACTGATGACGTACATAATAAGTCCCCATGACTACTTTGGTTGAAGTAATAAACTAACCCAACAAGAAAGAAAGCACAAGTAAGACAAAAATTAAAACTAATGCATTAAAAGAATTTGTATAAAATTATTGTATCCGTCATCAATTACCTCTGACAATTCCCTTTAAAATGATATGTCACGTGATGGGGAAAAATTTCCCCATTGGTTTCCCTCTTTCGAAAATTGGGATCGGTTTCCTAAAATAGGGACAATACATAAAAGTGTGTTCATTTAGTTAAATAAGTACACTGTTAGAATATTTAATCTGATATTTCAGATTCAATTTTTGCACAGCAGACTTATTTAACCTAACTCCTAACCTTACCTAACCTAACCTAAAATTACTCTACAAAATGAAATAAACCAAAATTGGTTCGTAAGTTTGCCCGCTAGGCAAGTATACGACAGAAAACTGAGAGACAAAATATTTTTTTTAATAACTCGGTGAATATGGAAATATAGATTTTAAATACGAGACTTTCTATGGCCGAGCGAAGCGAATGAAAGTCATAGATGAACAACAAATGAACGTACTTTCAGCAACAGGTAGCTATTAACCTAACCTAACCTAACCTAACCAAAACTATTCTAGCGTAACCTAACCTAAATTTACTCTACAAAATGAAATAAACCAAAATTGGTTCGTAAGTTTGCACGCTAGGCAAGTATACGACAGAAAACCGAGAGACAACATTATATTATAACGATACTTGCTATGGCCGAGCGAAGCGAATGAAAGTCATAGATGAACAACAAACGAACGTACTTCCAGCAACAGGTAGCTATTACATAAAGTTGGTTAAATAACTAAAGAAATAAAAACCCCTCCAGTCAAACTGCAAATATGTTTGAGCAATAATTAATTATATCCTTTGTGACAAACTATGTACAGATTTCTAAACGTCTAATTACAACTCAGATAGTCTTGGAATGAAAGTAAGACACTCTAAATGTATTGATGCATAACGGACACGGCAGTCTGTCCGTCTGTCGCAACTAAATAGACGGGGAACTTCTCCAAAATATTTCATTATAATAACAAAGTCAAAAACGAGGTTCCAAATCTAGCAATATTTTGTGATAATATACATTTTTAATTTAAACACTGTTGTAAATTAATTTGAAGCGTTCATTCATTGGTCCAATTGTAAATGGTGTAACTTCGGTTGGCATCCTTACTGCTCGTTTATAGGAATCAATGTTAGTTTCCTCGATGATAAGTCCAAGCATCCTCATGTAGTTGCGGCGATAAACATGCCTTCGGTATAAGTTTCTGTTCCCTTTAATTTTAAGCATTAAAAGTACAATGAGTAACAGTTCAATAAACTTAAATAACGTCATGGAAAAAAACATTGAAAAATCTATTAACAAACTTACAAAATCTTATTTTAAAAGATTGTATAAGTCAGTCAAAATGAACTGATAAATACCAAATTTTGTCAAAAACAAATAATCACAACACAAATAACAAATCATCCGTTATTTTAGTTAAGTAATTCAGAAAAAAATTATTGTATTTTTTATTTGCCTCATCGAGCCTATGATTAATCACCTGTCCAATTGGAAATTTTCGACTCTATGCCCTTCCACTTCCTAAAGTCAAAATTAAAAAGCCATAGTAGCAGCCCTTCATTACAAATAAAACAGTCGCATACAGTGTTTAGATATTTTAATTTATAATAAATTTAAAGCGATGTGCACCTATGTTTTCAGCCATCCTTGTATATCAGATAAATAAGTTTATTTTCGGATTTTATATATTAAAGCTAGGAGGAATGCTAATGCTCCTATGTTATGTAATCATAAGATAACATATAACACGCATTTCGAGTCTTGGCAAACAATACTATCGTCGAAAACGGCTCTTAACGATTTTGATGAAATTATTATTTACATGTGTATGTATAGTGAACATAAAGTCTCTTACCCCCCCCCCCTCACTTTTCCCCACAATTTTTGTCATAACGATTTCGGACTAAATTAAGTTTTAGACAACGTTTTGTGATGGGTTAAAATTTTCAACCGCCATCTTGAATACGCCATATTGGATTTGAGTTAATTTTTATAATAAATGATTTAACATTGTTTTTCAATCTTGAGTTCAGTGACATAATTTGATTTGTTGATATCTTTCACTTATCTCCAGTTATTCACAAAAGACAATAGTAAATGTACGAAATATTTCTTTTTTTGAATACTATACTTTTGATGTTTTAATTATGTGAAACCAATGTTACTGCACCATACTTTGATTTTCACCGCAATGGAATATTGTAGAACTCATATTACATCATTCAAAATGGTTTTAAACTGCTTTTTAAATAAAAAAATCAAGACACTCTTTATTAATGATAAATCAAATTATACTGACCTATTTTTGTAGATGTCCATTGAGGTTAAAATCAAAGTCTAGTACAGTAACATGGCTCTCACACTATCAAAACATTAAATGTGCAGTATTCGAAAAAAAAAAATCAAATTTCATACTTTTCCTATAAGGTTTAGTGAATAATTGGGAATAGATGAGAGATATCAACAAACATACTTATACCACTGAATTCAGGCTTGAAAAACGACGTTAAACACCATGTTAACATTAACAAATTGACTCAAATCCATAAATTGGCTGCTGAAATGTTACCACAACACATACCGTACTATAAGTAGCCTAATAGACAACTGTGGGAAAAATGGGGGGGGGGCAAGAAACTTTATGTTAACTCTATATACTAATTAACGTTTTACATGTTTTCGGGTACGAAAAATCCATTGGTGAAGCTCCCATCATCGGGGCAATTATGGGGCACCTATAAATGCAATTTCCCCATTTAAAACACATAGCACAGCTGATGGAAAATTTTCAGTGCTAGTACAATAATCAGCTGTAATAATGTATTAACAACATGTGAAATGATTTGTAACTCTGAGAAAAGGAATATAACGACGAAGTCGCAGATGAGAGTTTACAGGGATGGCCGTAAGAGCGCAGCTATGTTTATACCTTTTTACAACCATATTTGTTAATTACTACTTAATTATTAATTTAAGTTAAACAAATATTTTCTTTCTTTTTAAAAGAATGTAATTTAAAAAAAAAAAAAAAAAGAAAAAAAAGAAACTTACAAATTGTTAACTGCAAAGTGGGTCATAAAAAAAATCTAATCCAATTGCAGTTTATTTTAGTATAACGACTAAATACGGGCTGTCCCTCAAGAGATCCCTATTTTTCAATTGAGATGCCGGACATACAAACTTTACACTTTACAGTTATCTTGTAAAAAGAGTACAATCAAGTTTCATTTGTTAATGGTCAATCAAAACAAAATGGAGGAATAACAATATAACGGTAAGTTTTTGGTAAAGTGATTTTATTCGCATAACCATTATAAATTGAAACATGAAATTGTATAAAACTTAATACAGAAAAATAACAGTAATAAGTTATTAAAGATCTTTATTTGATTTTCATTCGAATTAAATCAATAGCTATGCATTGATATCAAAGAAACAAAATAAGACTCATTACCGCTTTAAAAAAATACTAATATATAAACAGTAATTCTTCTTCAATCATCCTCATTAATTCATAGTCTGTTGCTATAGGGTGAGAATAAATTTTTTTCTTTCAAAAAGCATCATACGAAAGAATTGCAAACAGTCAAGTCTGGAGATATTGGAGGCCAGTCCATAAACCTACCCTAACCTAACCTATCCAACGGTTAGCAAGATCTCGATCTAAAACTACATTATCATAATGAAAAAGAGCACCTTCCTATTTGAAAAAAATTCACTCATCTCCGGCTGAGTAAGATGAAGAACTATGTTATCAGTTGTTGGTTCTTATTTGTCCCCAGTCATTTTCTGATGAGATATGTCATACGATAAAACATCATCTTTGGTGATGGAAGCTGAAACACACCCTTTAATTTCAAGCCTTTTTGTTCAATTAAAAATGTCATTGTTTCAAGATTTAATATCTCACACGCATAATCTCGTACACTGATTGAAATTGTTTCATTGTTGTGTGTTAACAAAACAGCTGATCAAGATTCAACAGGTGCCAATGCACATTTTAATTGCATTTTTATTTTGTTTTGATTGACCATTAACAAATGAAACTCAAGGTACTCTATATAACATAACTGTAAAGTGTCAAGTTTGTAGTGTTCCACATTGTCCAGCATATTAATTCAAAAATAGCGACCTCTTCGTGGTACACCCGTTGTACAAAGCACAAATTAAATATTGCCATACAACCTCTATTTAATTAAGTCCTGATGGTTTTAAAAGTTGCTAAATGTATACAGTTGGGAGTTCGGATTACAATTTTTCAAAGTTTACTTACAGTAAACAAAATGTGTTGTTATTTGAAAACATTTATATAATTAACTTAGATTTGTTTTGAGGTTAAACATCATTGACAATTTTGATAACGTTACTTTTTTTTCCCCTTTGTTCTTGAAAAAACTATTTAGGCCTAAAGAGAACTATAAATGTCTATATTTTGTCGAACAAACGTTGGAAAAGAGAATGATAAGAAAGAAGAAAGAAATCTAAAACTGGCTACAACAGGTAAAGATCGTCGTGAAAAGGTATTGTTGAGTATTTTAATGAATATTTATAAGTTAATTAATTGTATTGAGTAAACAATTTTAAATTTAAGACTAATCAGCCACTGCAAAGCGTGTAGAAAATATAACGCCTAAAGGACGTCCATGAAAACCATATTCACCTGAAAACTGAAGTGAGAATTTACAGTTAAAATCTATTGCAGTTAACACATGATATGCTCCATGTGACATTTTCTAGAGTTTAAAAAACAAATACTTTAAAAACTATTTGTGTAACAAGTGTGCAAAGTTGGTCATTGTCGCACGAAGCGATCGAATTGCGGCAATCTATCAAGTGCGACAATGACACTTTTCACTAGAATTACACACAAGATTTCCCTACACTTGCAGTTAATAGAAAGAAGGAAAATTACAACATTATAGTGCACACTTTTATTTGCATTCACAAATAATCACGAGTTTAAACGGGCTTTATATTTGTTGTCAACAATGCTGATTGTACCATCTCTTATCACGATATCTAATGAAGATACTGAATCAGAATTTTGAATTTCATTAACCCATGAAGCGAATATGGAAACGCTAAGTAAGGTTATGTTTAGATTATATCGGTTGTTATGACAACACCCACTAAAATACTGAAAACAGTTTGGTATTTATAAAACAAATATCCCCGACTGAGATAAACTAAATTTTTGCCACAAGAATAATGATTAAACGATAAGAACTATTAGATGTCGAACATCCAGTAATAGTTGTTAAAACGGATATAACATCCTGCGAGATATAATATTACTAGGTTTTTACAGCTGATTATCAGTAGTGATTGTGAAACGGTGGGAATTGTTAACACTAGCGTTGAGACAGATTGGAAATAAGTTTTGGTTTAAACAATCGAATGCGTTGCATAACTGGTGTAGGAAAAGTATTACTACGAGCATAGGAGAGAATTCACGTCACACGAGAAAAGCACTTTGGAAAAAGGTATTAACAAGACAACTACAGTAACTTTAGATGTGGAACTCTCAAGAGAAAACTTTCCAAACAACTCGTTTTCAGCCTATTTACAAACAGCGGTACTTACGTATTAACGCCACCGCAGCACAAGTTGCGCTAATGCGCATGCGCCAATAAAGAGCAAACTGGTTTAAGGGAAGCAGAATTCCATTTTTTTCAGCTCTGAGATTCATATACTTTCATTTTATGATTTGTCGCAAAAATTTTAGGCGTAGATTGGCGGCACTTCACTTTTAAAGCTCATGTTTATCCATGATTTAATTTCAAATTATTAACTTCAATAAACTTACGAAAGGTTTGGCCAGGTGATTATATATATATATATATATATATATATATATATATATATATATAGGCTACCTGGCCAAACCTGTCGTGATATATAATTATATCGCAAAGTAAGCAAATATTGGCCCATGCTCATTAGCAACTTCTGCTGCGGTGGCGTTAATACGTAAGTACCCAAACAGCTATGAGATACAAAAAATTTTTTTTTAGAAATGTATTTTAAAACCTCACAATTGAAACTGACATACCAACTATGATTCAAATAATTTTAACTTTTATTTCCTCATCACTCCCAGAGCAAAGTTTGTTATTATTTCATTCACTTACATCAAATACTCGATTAAGGTAAAGACATAAATATAACTTAAAGTGGTATCAGATTCCTCTGTCAGGTAGGTACATCCTACAAACTAAACCAACATATGATTTTATTTAACAGCTGATTGTTGTAAACTTTGAGGTTATGTTTACACCACTGATTCCGTGGATAATAAATCGTATCCCTTACTTGTGATATTCCTGAAAGTCGTCCAAAGTGAACTCCTCCCAGTCAGTTTCTATCGACGCTGCTGACCCGGGACGTGGGCTGTTTGGCAGAGATCTGTGCTTGCGTCGAACTGCTAAATGACGTTCTCTGTTCATTCCTTGTCCTCTTAGTCCCATACCAAAACTAACTATATCTGAACACTTTGATGGCACTACACCATTAGAGGTCTTAGAGCAGATTAGATTGGTAAAGTCATATATCTAATACAAATTATGATTCATTTCTTCTAAAACTTCATTATTAATTTACAGTTTAAAATTATCTATTTAATATAGTATTTGTTTAAGCTTTTAAACAGTATATTAAAAGCTAAATCCTTATTGGAAAAACAACTTGACGCTCTTGCTATGTAACACATTTAAGGGAGTTTGCACAGTTGTAAACTACAAAGTTGAAACTTTTTGGAGTTATTAACTACATTTTTTCCTAAAATTGTTAACACAAACTAATTCAAAACGTTGCTTAATTAATTGGATTTAAAAAAAAAATTCGTATCCTTGTTTTTATAATTAATAAACTAATTCTTAACACCTCCCGTTCAAACTGAGCAAGGAGTTTCTAATTTAAAAAAAAAAAAAGTAGAATTAAACAGAACTTTCGGAAAACAGGATTTTAAAATAGCCATTTTTTTTTAAAGGCTATCCTGACCGTTATTTAAACTCAATTTTAACCTAATCTCAGATATCTCAACAACTAAAAGAGTTAGACCTTAATTTGTTTAAAATTGTAAAGAACGCTTTTTTGTAGTTCCTTGCAAGTTTTTTTTTTTTTTTTGGTGGAAATTATTATTATTAGGTTTTTATGTTCCGACCGAATTCCAAACAATACGTTCTAAATGCACGGAAAGCTTAAAAAACTCTATTTCCTTTACCCCCCAAATGTCTTAATGTTGAAAACGGGAGACGTAAATAGAATAATAATCAGCTAAAACAAAAAATATCGCCTCTGAGACTACCAATAAGTTGTATTCCTAAAACGTTTTGTAGCTCGTATATACATCTGCAATCAGTTGCAATTAGTTTTGTAATAATAATCCGTTTGCATATTTTTCTGAACACCCTGTATCCCACGTGAATCTGTGTAGATCATGTATTGGGCGCCTGCAATTCCCTAATAACTCTGTGTATAAATCATTACGGAGGAAATCAATTAATTGTAGGATCATTAAACTTTACGATGTCTATAATAAAGAAAGTCTGGATGACCACATTTACGACCCACTCTGTAATAAAAGCTCTATTATATATTTAACCCGATTTGCGCAGTCACGGTACTTACTTAACCCTTTCCTGTAATCCCACTCATTACCACGGGAATCATGTAACTTACCCATTGTCTCAACCCTGATATCTTAGATTTATCATTTTTTGGTACAGTGTCGATAAAGTTGGAAACAAACTGTAAATTTCATGTTTTATAGAGTTACTGACTTACAAAATATTAGAAATCGCACTAAATTTGTAAATGTTTAACAGCTATAGATTCAACCACTAATTGATATTATTTCCTTAAGTTTTTAATTACCTTGAACTTTATTTGTGACATAATTATGGAATTTCAATTTCATAAGTTTTCGCATACTCAAACATTTTATTTTTATTTGTTATCTTTGACTTACCGCCAGCAATCCTTGATTAATTTTTTTTTTCAGTTTATATTGTCATATATTTCATTACACTACACGTGTTTCGGACGTCCATCGTCGGGTGATAACACTTAGTTAAAACATTCAACACAAAATACAAGTATACACATAACTTTCACGCACAAGAAACACAATATATATTTTTTAATGTTTTAACTAAATGTTATCACCCGACGATGGACGATAATGTCCGAAACACGTGTATTGTAATGAAATATATGATAATATAAACTGAAAAAAAAAAAAAAGAATTAATCAAGGATTGGTGGCGGTAAGTCAAAGATAACAAATAGTTATTCAAGCATATCCGGTTACTCTAGACTATCATTATGATTTTATTTTTTGTTTTTAAAAACTTACAAAATTGAATATCAAATTAAACTCATTACAAACTTAAAACAATGACGCCCATTCTCTTCGTCAAATAGTATTTGATCTACAACTTTTTACTTTATCAATTTTGTGCGATTTTGGCTTTTTTTAAACTCAAAAACTCAATTACCAAACATCTAAAATTTTGTATTTTTTATCCAATTCATAGGTACGACGTATAAAAGGAAAAAAATCTTGAAAATAAGATTCTGAAAGGTTCAAAATATTTTGTTATTGGTTGATTTGACACGAGTTATATCAAAAGATTCCAACCGCTAACGTAAAACAAACATTAGGCTAATGACTAACCTGGGATTAATGAGGAAAGATGGCAGACTAACCTATAAAATCAATAACACCAGTAGACTAGTTGAACAAGATTAATAAATTAGATTTGAGGACTCAACTAGAAATCTCACACCACACGCACAAGTCCGGACACTCTGCCAGCTGTGATGAGACTTAAACCTATCCCTTGATAAAAAGTAATTTACTCACGAAAATTTAGGTCAAATTACTTGCTTCGTGCTGGATACTCTGGGAGACTGAAATTCTATTTTAACTAAATTTCAGCTGTGTGTCCCCCCCCCTCCCACGTATCTCAACACTAAAGGCTGGTTTTACTTATAACGATTCTACAAACAGCTACAAGTACTAGACTCTGTGAGATCTGAAATGTGTCAGTTGACGTATACTGAACTTCTATTTCAGACGCTTTCCGATTGTCCCTCTCCAAAATGGTGAGATGTGAAGATCGGTCAAAAAAATATCTAACCTTATAAACAATTCATTCAAATTTATTACAATGTTTTGTGTACATTTAACTTCATCAGACTTAGTTTATACGTTCGACAGTTAAACAAACTTAGGTATTACAAAACAAAATTGCCGAAAAACCGTTTCAGACTACTGCCATTTTCAAATTTTGCGACCACTTTTATCAATCATATTGAAGGAACAGTAACACTGAGGAGCTTACTATAGTGAGTATGTGCGTAGCAATCACGTTGGAACCGAACAGTATTTACACGTTTTCATGCAGCTTTGTGTTAGATATCTCACTATCATCTTTCCTATCAGGTCTCTTGACCAACTCTTGTTCTCTTACGACCTTGATTCTATTAGCGTACTCGAGGATTACAAATTCTTATTTTATATTTTGCCTTGATTTATTAACCGATGATGACCGAAAGATTTTTCGCTTTTAAACAAAAAGGAAAATATATACACGTTAAAAATCTGGCTTTGATGGAACAGCAGTGTATACAAAAGAAATGATAAAGGTGAGAAACCACTAAGATAAGGTACAAGAATAAACGGTGAAAATGATTGTACAAACTTACAAGCCGAATAAAAAACCAACAAAAAATAATCATCATAAAAGAAAAGTCATTTCGGTACCTGTGGGTCAAACATCGTTGGACGCGAAGTTTATTATTTTTTTAAATGTTTAAATAATCCCCTAAAGTTGCTTTGCTTATACCATAAACGCGTTCTCATCGAGGTTTTAACTACAACTTTCAGAGTTCATTTTGGTTTTTTGTTAATTACACCTGAAGCGTAATATTTTACTCGACATTTTGACACTTGTTTGGGTCATTACTAAAGTTTGGAAGAAATCGGTAAAACATTTTCTGGTTTACAAACTTATCCAATGATTCACAAGACCGAACATTCGTACAAAATTTAAAAATCGACCAAGGTTGGAAAATCCATGCGATTTATATAGTATTGTTTCATATGAAACTAAAAATATCACAATTCAAACGTGTATACAGAGTGTCGCCGAAATTCGACGCGGATAATTTGGGTTTACTAAAATAAGTAAACATGTTCTTATAAACGTATGTCCGAACACGATACGTGTTTCGTCTGTCGATCTGTATTTAAATTTATAACTTTGAAAATTTTATGACACATTGAATCGAATTTGTTATATACATTTTGTATGTCACTGTTGACCAGTATACACAAACTGTTATAAATGCAAGGAACATAATATTTTGATCTTTTAAGGACAAATACGAAGGTCAAAGGATAACCTAGTATAAACTATTTTTTTGGTAATTGACTACAACATTCAAAAGTTCATTAAACCAGAAGCTATTCCATATTTTACTGGGTCAATTCATGCTAAATTCTGGGGAAAAATTAAAATCTTATACTTCCGAGTGTCCTAATCAATTACCAAGAAATTAAAATTTAGGTTTACAATAATTAGGACTGACAATAAAAGATATCGTCGTATTTTTGTTAAAACAACAAAATATATCGTATAGTTTAAATAACTTCATGAAAAATATAACTCATTTTGTTTTTTAGTAAACTGCTAAAATGTTACGTAAACTATTTGTAGGCCAAATCGTAACTCGTTATTT
The DNA here is from genome assembly GCA_963513935.1 of Aphrophora alni. Classification (NCBI taxonomy): domain Eukaryota; kingdom Metazoa; phylum Arthropoda; class Insecta; order Hemiptera; family Aphrophoridae; genus Aphrophora; species Aphrophora alni. The sequence continues at coordinate 80,243,878 of OY740775.1, read as the reverse complement.
TAGAAATTATAAATTTATTTAGAAAAAAAAAACAGACAGACAAAGCGTTTGGAATTTTGTTTATAGAACATTTTTTACTTATTTTCATGCAGATAATCCTGTTAAAAAATTTCTCCTTGTGCATTTCGAAGACATTCTGAAGGTACTTTAAACAGCCCAATAAATACAAAACGATTTTAGCCAAAATCTATTCCATTCGTGGGAAAAATCCTCGTAAGCCAAAAAAAAATATTTGAGAAACACTATTTTGAAATAAAAGACGATCACTTTTCACAAATCAAATCAAACTCAAAATTGACGACAAAGCAAAATTTTAATCTTTTTAAACATCAAAAGCTCTGCTAAAATGTTGTTATTTTTTATATAAAAGAGATAAATTCACACTTGCAATATACCTTCTAAAGAAGAATTACACAACAAGAAAAACAAAAGAAACAACAAAACACTAGGACACTGCACTACAGAACGACCGTGAGTAAACTAACTGCAAAGATGACAATAAAGAAGCTTTCAGTCACTGATAACAGTTATCAATGACGTCAGCACTGATAAGAGCATACCTAGGCCACCACAATTCCTTTATGTTCTTTCTCTGGAATTTACTAAATGATATTGATAACAAATTGTTGGAAAAGTAAAGATTCAGTGATTCCCAAAACGACGTGTGTCTAATACGCGGGCGATTTGTGTTTGTCTACTCGTTTAACGACGTCAACCTTGGCATTGATATAGGGTGTTTCAAAATCAGTTTACTAAACTGTGGAAAGTCGGTCTGAACATAAAAAATAGAGAAAATACTGTCCTCATAGTACTTACCCAGCCCCGAAATACAAGCGAATCCTCTAAATGTAATGTCCAAAAGAGTTGGTTTTTTTTTTGAGAAATGTGAAATTATTAAGGGGACTTTTCCAGTAGGGTAAGTTTGTTTAAAACAGTTGTTACACAGGTTTTCAAAACTTTATAATTGTGAATACTTTCTTGAGGTAGGCTAGGCCCTAACGAGTCTCGTAAATGTCTATATATTAAAGATTATCACTCGCTTCGCTCGTCCCAGAGTTTCGGCCATGTTGGGCCTTGAGACTGTACATATTGTGACACTCGATTCGCTCGTTTTGGTAGCTCGGCCCTGCCGGATATCAGAAAGTTCAGGATTCGAATTTTTTTTTTTTTTAATAATAACTTACGTTAATTGTTCTGGTTGTTTGTTAATCGATAAACAGCTGACATCTGCCCTGTGATAGTTTACGTTTTGATTTATTTTCAAATCGATTACGACGATAAATTCAGAAAGAGAATAATGAGAAAAGAGAAAAAAGGTATTCAACATTTTCTAATCTAGAAAATTATTTGGGTAAAAATATAAAATATGAATTTTATAAAAGCACAGGTAGTGCAACGTTGAAGAAAAAAAATAACATCAACTAAAATACTTACATATTTTTTACACATACACACACACACACACACACACACATATATATATATATATATATATATATATATATATATATATATATATATGTATATTCATAAAGAACAAACAAAACTCTACATTGATAAAAATATTTTCAACAATTCAACTCACTGTGCACACTATTATTGGCGCAAAGAGGAACTACACGGAAGCTAGCTAAATGAAGCCACAGAGATAAAAATATACAGTGATAGTTTACGTAAAATTTCTTCTCCTTTTCAAAATGTTTTGTATGTATGGGTGCAATATTTTTGAGAGTGTGAGAAAGTATTTACATACAAATATACATAAGCCTATATACAGAGGTATATATAATGCAGCGTGACTGGACAATGGACCGTGATGCGTTACGGATTTTTGTGATGACTGTGCGTGACGGGATAATCGATAGTGATGAGTTTGTTTCCGTGCAAAATGTATAGCACTATAACATGCTAAAAGAATTTCTTAGCAATTTATCTTCCTTACAAAAAAATTCTATAGATACGTATATAAAATTTAAATCGTCAAGGAATGCCTAAGGAAGCAGCATAGGGTGACCCAAAACAAAGGAAATCCTAAGGAACGATTATAAATACGGGCCTAAGTGTTGGACTATCAAGAAAGGCCCTTCGTGTGTTTTAGTATCAGGTTTACCAACATCTCGGCAAACAACGAAATTAAAGATATCATTTTTTTTCAGCAAACTTAAGAGTGGTTCAATAAGAACGCCGATAATTTTATCTGGCTCGATCAATGAAATTTGTTATAAACTTCAGACGACATTGGGAATCTCTTCCTTTAGTTGTAGTATTGTTCGGGGATTATCTTGATAAAGTTGTGATTTTAAATACCCCCCAGAGGAAGAAGTCACAGGGTGTTAGGTCCGCCAGTTCTGATCGCCGTTGCGTGAAAACACTCACCACATTTGTAATGTGTTTTCACAATTAATATAATTACTTCCATGACAACTAACCTCAAAATATACTGATTAACAATGATATAAATAAAACGTTGCCGTGGCAACAATGCAACAATAGGGTGCAATTTAAAACAAGCGTTCTTATTGAATTACCCTATATTTTGTGAAATCAATATTTTCGAGATGTTTGGCATGAATAATTTTTAAATGAACGCCTTTTTGAAATTGTATATAAGAAATTATTAAATGTTGTGGTACAATGCATGGTAATAGAGTCAAATATAGTTTTGAATAAATTGTGAATCCAGAAATCAGGAAGATTTTTAGAGTAATAAACAAAACATCTAAAAAATATTTTAAGCGTAGCATCGGAAATTTGACTTTATCTTGTATAAGTTGTGTATTTCATTACATGGCCTTTTTCGTTGCACAATTATCGAGTTCCGGAAAAAAACACTTTAGGAATTTTCATCAAACTGCAAACACCAGAAACCAAAAAAATAATTACTCGTAAAAAACTTGTAATTTAGATTAACGGTATTATAATAAAAAAACAATAAATCAATAGAAACAATCAACATTTTTTACAGGTCAACAGCGTTAGGTATAAAGGCCTACTTTTCAAAATTACAATTAATATTAATAATGTAATTTTTGATTGTTTTTTACTGATAAAATAGTAATGCTTTGTTTGTAAGACCAACATTTACGATAGCAAAGGCAACTTTAAATTACCTTGTACTGGATTGTCAGCGCAACTGGCGGTGAAACGCACAAGTATAAAGTGTACGTAAAAAAACGTCAGCCGATAAGAGATCGGATAATGGAAACTTTCGCAGTTATCGAAAAATAGCTGCTTTCGATGCAATATGATGAAAAGAACATTTTATAAGTAATAAAAATATGTTTTAAGATTGTTGACTTGTAAAAAGTGTTTTATTTACGAATTGAATTATTAATAATAATTTGTATTCCTTTTCTGTCATTCTATTTACAAAAAATTGACATTGATGTTTCTGACCACATTATGGAATAGGCCTATTTATGATCCGAATTTGACCCGTAGCGTAGTTTAGAGATTTCTCAAAACCTTTTATTCTTCCCGTTTTGAATAACCCAAAATTTGTGGATACCTACGATAAGAATTTCCATAAATTACTTTTTCAAATTATAAAGTGTAACCCCCTCCCCACCCCAAATAGGAATATATAGTGTTCTTCCACCATATTTAAATGCCATTAACTTCGCTAAAAAAAAACCTGTTACATAGTTCATTTTCATCTATTTTCCAATTTTTTTCAAACTTTTTTTTGGTCTGTGGTAGATTATTAACCTTCACATTTGCATACAATTTAATCTAAATCATTAGATGCGGTTTTGAGAAACACTTGTCTGAAAGTCTCTTGTAATGGACACCATAACACATTACACAACGCGTACGTAACTGTTACCATTGTCATTTACGTTCTCTCCTACTTTTTTCCTTGGACAGTTAAGCAAGTAAGACTTTCCCATTGCTGTCAATCAACGTCCAGACACACAGTGCAATATCCAGTATCATTGGAAAAGTAGACCAAGATGACATACAATCCTAGCATTGTCTTATTATTTATTGTCAACGCGTTTCGGAGTTCCGTCATCTTCAAGACCCACTTAAGTACTCAAAGATACGATAAAGTATGTCGAAAAGGGTGAAGGAAGTCAGAAACACGTAGCTCCCTCCTAACAGATATAATTATTATTACAATATGACTTTTTTCTATTTCTTTTAATTTTTTACTTTCAATTTGGCACAAAAGTTATGGTTAAAAATTATTCACATCGAAATCCCATCACCCGATTTTTAAATATTTCATTTTTTCACCATTAAACTAAAGGGTCTTTTTGAACCGCCTTTTAAAAGCTACAGACATTTTGTTTCTGCTTTACCAAACTAGCCAGTGACTTGTAAATCCAAGCCTAGATATATTAAATAACGAATCAAAATTTCAACATGTACAGAGTGTCTAGAAAATATCGTCCCAAATTTCACAATATCTTATACAACGCAGTGATAATGGTATTGTGAGTATGCGGAAAATTCCTGGAGTTTTCCAGCGAGTGCGGAAATCTATGAGGAGGCGTTTAACTGTTTTGTTTGTTATTAAAAAAAAGTAACTTTTTTTAGTTTATAAAATTTTTTTGTAAGTTTAGTTGGTTTAAAGATATTTGACATTAAAAATTTTAAATGCCCGCCATTTTAAAAATATACAAAAGAACGTTTTGTGGAGGTGTAAAATGTTACGTAACAAATACGTACGCCGAATTTCAGTTCAATATCTTATCCAAAGATATTAAGTGTTTAGTAAAAACAGAAACAAAATGGCGGATAATTCAAAACTAAGGATTTCCAGACTTATGTTTATTGGAAATTTTTTTATTATTTTCACCCTGGTGAAATTTTGAACAAATTTTCTAGACACTCTGTATATGATATGGGCACTATAGTAAACTGTTAATCTGTTGAAATCTTTAAATGGTGGACCGTTGTTACTTTTTCATATAACTTGAAAATCTGTTTTACAAACTTTGAGAAATGTCCGCCATTTTACAATATGGCTGCAAAACCTTTTAAATTTCTTATGGGGGCCCATAGCTTTTACAGTATTTTCAGATTCTATTCAAAATTGTGTTGATATATTTACTACTTTAGGAGTAATAGGCTTTTAAAGTTCCGAACATTCTAAAGCTTTTTTAAAAGGCGATTTTCCATAACTTCCCATTGTTGAATCAAGACAAAAATGTAAGAAGCATAGTCTAGTAAGTGTAAACACTGATGTAGGACTACAAATAATTCCTTACTACCTTACTTAGCTTACACTAGATTCTATCAAGATTTCTCCGTTGTCCAAATCATTTGTTTTATGTGTAGTCCTACTAATGTATTTATTACACATCCTAGGAATATCGCCTCCTGATAATGCTTCAAACGTTAAATATTCGAAACAAGCATTTATTACTCCTATACGAATAGGTTTACCAAACAATAACCAAAAATTAAAAAAAATCTTACACTCTTCGAAAACAATAAAAAATAGGGGTCATAAGAAATTAAAATGTTGACAGTCATATTAGAAAATGGCGGCCATTTATCAGAGTTTGCAAAAGAGATTGTTAGATTATATGTTTACGATATACCAATACCGCCCGCGATAAAAGAAATGCTCTAATATTTGTTCACAATTGGCGTTTCATTATTTATATTCGCTTTTTGACTGACAACAACTGAAACGCTTTGGTTCATTGAACGAGTGGCAAAGTTTCTGCAATTTAAAAAAGTTTATTTTCAATTACAAAAATTCCTAATTGTCAAGAATAACTTTCAACAGTTTTTCCTTGTCGAGTTTTATCTAAGTTAGGATTTAACAAAAGTCGATAATGCAATGTCAAAACAAAGCTCTTCAAAAGATAAAAGATAACCCTTAATTGGAAGCTATTGGGTTTGGACTTACAATAATTATTAATTATATTGATTTATCTAATACTTTTATAAAGAGATAACTACTGGAACTCTTAATTTGATAAACTGTTTTGTGTTTACAGAATTTAAACGAAATTGTCATCATCATCGGAGGAATGTTAGAATTAACTACGCTTGCTTCGTTGATTTTCGTTATTGTGTAACTTATTATTTAGTACTGTAAAATTTCTGATTTATTTACACAAATAAAATGTTAGTATACTACAAATACCTGACAGCTCAACAGTATTGAATGAAAAACTGGATTTATAGAGCAGAAAACATCTCAGTTACGTTCAGCGACCAATTCGTTACCTATAGTTTGTTACCAGATGGCGGAAGGGTCGTCTCATTAACACGTACGCAGCTTTCACTCACACAAACACTGAGGATTAGATTTGGTTATTGGCGGGTAACCTATTGAACTCACCTTATTGCAATAGTACATTTCATCACTAGGACCAAAAGTGAAGCTTTTCAATACAAGCTCAAGTTTAACGGCTGAGGCCGGAAAATGAGCGACGATCGAAAAGCAAGTCCAAGTGATGAAATATATTTTTCGTTATACTGCAAACAATATAAGAAAACAATTTCACAAAAACTAAAAATGTTATAACCTATTTATCTTCAAATCGATGGTAACAGCTGTTTTAAACGGTTATTTGCAATCGAGAGTATCGGTTGTTTTTATAGATTCTTTACAATCGTTAATTAATTCGTATAAACGTATAAAAGTAACAGCTGATGACCTCGACCTCAGCTGATATGTTTAGGTCCTAGGACTAAAAAGAACAACTTTAGCATCTCGATGTATGTATATAAAACAGCTGATTTTGAAGCAGTGTAACGAAAAATCTATTTTTTACCAACTTAATAAAAACGATACGTAATAACAAGCAAGTTCAAGCAATCCCTCTCCTTCGCTTGTCTTCTATTAAATTCTTGGTACCATTTTAACGGTTTATGTGTTTTAGTCTAGAGTGTGTACAATATTACAATATTATTTATAGCTTGATTTTGTTTATTTGACGCGCGGTATTTTTCTAAATCATGCTAATATTTTATATTTTTGTTGTTCTATAATGTTGTTATTTGCTGATATTGTATCGACTGAATTGTTATTTCGAACGAGGTTTCAGTTTAAAAATTGGAAGGAAGCAGGCTGTAATTTTTAGTGTTTTGATTTTTTATTTTCGTCGTTTATGTAATTATTCAATATGGTTTTATCAATCATATGATAAATAGATTCTTTCTTTACCATTCTACTTTTCTTTTAATTACATTACTTCATGTTTGGAGTCCTTTTCTATCGAAAGTTGTCTTCATTTTATCAAAAGAGTTTGCAGTGGTTGAGTCACTAGCCATATTGTCTAGGACAAACGTCTGTGAGTGTGCGTGCGTGAGAGAGGGTTTTATCACTTTACCAGCCGTCTTCGTTCGTTTTACAAAACTCTCATAAAAATCTTAATACAGTCCTTTATCCAGGGAATCCCGTTCTCAAGTTTAAAATGGAGGCTGTTCGAAATTTAAAACAAGTAGATTGTGCAAGAAAAAAGGCACTAACTTTCTCTCTCAACCATACCCTAGTAAGACTCTTTGTCAACTAAAATGTCAGTCAAAAGTTGAAATATACAATGAACACAATCTTTATATAAAAAATAGGGCCTCCTTACATTTGGATGTGACATCGAATTTGGACTGTAAGTAATACAACTAATGAAGTTAACGGCAGCAGTGTAATCATCTCCTAAGGAGACAAATAAAGGACAGTGATTGTTTGAAATTTGTTGTTGTGTGGTATCATGTTTCTTAAAATTTTGCGCAGCATCAAAAACAAAACATTCTTGTCTTTAACTTTGCACGGTAAAGAAATAGATTTTACATAGGGTGAGTCCAGGAGGTACTTATGAGTTAGTCCCACTAGGAGGACAGGCATACCTAGAGCTTTTCGGTACGTCACCAAACCCCCCCCCCCACTCAGTAAGAAAAGAGCAATCTACTACTAGCACACCATTACCACAACAGGAAACCATTCCTGAGTATGCTTCCAGACGCCGCAACATCTGAACAGGATGAGCACGCTCCCATGGTACTCATGTCACGCTAGATGAGTCACCGTCAGGGTACGCGATGATACCCTCCTCCATATCACCTACCGAGGGCGGCGCCCAATACCCACCTACATGGGATAGCGAAGCCCACCAACCGAAGCTGGAAGCCGGTAGGACATGCCAGTTAGCTTCCCCCATTTTTCTTGAGCAGAAACCGTGGGGTGTCATACACGACTTGATTTCTAGAAGCCTCCCTTCTCCTAAAGCTCATGTTAGCAAAGTAATGAGTGCCCGTCAGATCGTTCATGCGGTAGCTTACCAAGGCCGTTACCCACCTACATGGAATAGTGTACCTCACCAGCCGAAGCTGGAAGCAAATCGGTGCACCAGATCGCTCCCCCCCCCCGGGTTTTAGGGGCCAACACAGTGAGATACAATGTTGACCCAAGTGAATCACGACGGCTAAGGGACAGATAGATTGTAATCAGCTGTTTGTCTTATTGAGAAGACCTTTCCACAAGACGTCTTCGTTTTACAAACTACAAACTTGTTTTGTTTTTGTCATAAACGTGTCCTCATATTAAATTGTACTTCATTAATTAACGACGGTGGAAAGATTCTTTTTTTTCTAATTATTCCTGAACTGTAACATTGTCAGACTTTTAATTTCAGAAAGGGGTTTGGATTATAATATTCACTTTTCACTAAAATTTGACGAAATCGAGAGCAGATTAAAAAAAAAAGTTTTATAAAAAAAAAAAAAAATCCCAATTTTTTAAATTAATAATTCGTGAACTAGTGTTTTTGTAGAAATGACGACCAATATTTTTGTAAAATTTGATCCTAAAAGTCGATCTTAAAAGTTGAAATTTTCCCTTACTCCAAAATTTTTAATGCTTAAATATCAAATTTTATTAAAATGGGTTCACTCATTTCGTCTACACAGGCGACAGACAGACAACCTTCCCAAAATGACTTTTTTTGGATTCAGAGTAACTAAAAATGAACAAAGTTTTTTGACCCATCACACACACACTCTCTTTAAGCTAAGTACGAGAGACATTTTGAAGCCAACTATTAATATGTTAAGAGAATCAAAATAAACACTAAATGGAGAACAATTGGCCAATGCATTTTGATTGTTTCCGCTATAACTTCTATTTGTGGGCGGATATTTATAAACCGGTAGTTTTCTATATCGGGGACACCATTTTATCTTGGCAAAGATAACTCAAACAATCGACCATTCAGTGAAGGAATAGATAAGGTATTTCTTATCTATATATAGGGTGTTCGGTAAGTAGGGTACCGTTCTGAAATTACATCTTGAAAGACGAAATAGGCGAAATACGAAGTATTTTAAACATATCTTTATAGAAACATTTTTGTGTTATAATTTTGATGTTCAGAATCACCTCTTAACGGTGGCACCTATTTTACTGGACATACTGTGTATTTTGTAAGCATAAATGTCTGGACAGAGTAATACATTCTCACTCTATATTGGGGGGGAGGGGGGTAGGAGAAATTTTGAGATGTTCTTGAATGTATTTCATTCCTTCAGTAAAAAAAAAAAAAAAAACTGTTTTTACACAATGTATAAGATACAGCAGTAATTTCTCAAAAACCATTCGACCGATTTTTTGTTACTATACGATTATAAGGCCGAAAATTACAAGTTAATATTTTTGCCCTCTAATCATGAAAGTAAAATATTACTACCGTACTTCAAAACAAGTTGATGAGAGCCATCATGATGTTTACCCAGCCCGGTATAGAATCAGATTCTCTAAATGTAGTGCTCAGAAATCGGTTTCTTGGTACTTGTAGGAAATTTTAAATTGTATTGATCAATTGGTTTTACCCAGTAGGGTAAGTTTGTTTATAAAAGTTGTTACGCAGGTTTTCTAAACCTCGTAATTGTGTTACGCTACTTTCAACGTCGAATAGGCCCTCAAAATCGTGACAAACTTAAAACTGAGAAGATAAAATTTTGTTTTTAAACTTTTTTTGTTCTTCATAAACGCATAAAATCCTAGTTATTCAAACAGTTTTTTAAAAACTTCTTGAATTTGATTTTTAAAATTTTTTATTGAACATTAAAAGGCAATTATTCAAAGCAATACAGCAAAGCCTACAGGTAGAAAAGTAATCACACAATGATTCATATAATCTGAGATTAAACATGGAATAAAATCCATTCTTTATCACTATAAGCGGAACAATAACCGTAAATTTCAATAGGCCGATAACAACATTTATTGAATTTTTTACGATGGCCTTGAACAAAATATCCCTGCTATTCTTTAATAACCAACTATTTGAATTCCTCAATAATATTATTATATATTATAACCTCAAAAATAAGCATACTAATTTTATTTTTAACCTAACCTTTCTCGTAATTATAACCATTCGGTACCATTTGAGGTATTTAGGCTACGGGAAAAAAACGGAATATAAACATTGCAATAGTATTGACAGAGGTCAATACCTAAAGGAATAAATATTCCTTACTCTGACAATTTTAAATCGGTAATTGTCGTTCAATAAACTTAAATGAACAGGCTAGGTCTGATATCTCGAAACTAGCCTAAACTATTTTGGTTGTATTTTATTGTAATTATTCAATTTTATAATATTTTACGTAAATCAATGTACCAAACCTCAAGTAAAAAAAATTGACTAATAATTTGGAAAAAATGACCCTAACCTGGTTATGGTGGATTTTGATATTTTCCAAATTAGTCAAAAACCGTAACTTTCTTTTACATACAAGTTAGGCACATTTATTTAGTTCATAAACCTTTAAATTTTACAACAAATTGACTGAAATCAAAAGTGACGAATTTTGAGATTTTCGCCTTTAGTGCTCCATACTTTTATGTATTAATTTTGTAACATACCACTCAAAAAATAATTTTTGATAAGATTACGAACAATACATTTTATTTGGGCAATTAGATGCTAAATGTCAGCAAAATTTAATGAAAATAGTTTAAGCCTAATTTGTTCAATTAAAATTGCATTCACAACAAAATAAATATTATTCTCCAAGTATAGTCAATTATTACCAAAGTTTTGTAGAGTTATAAATAGTCCATTGACAAAATTACTTAAGGTGCATTTTTTAAAATTTACTCACAAACTGTAATTTTCTTTTAAAATTATTTAGACACATTGATTTATTCATAAAAACCATCACATTTCAGCAAAAAGACATTTTTGGGCGGATTTTCAAACATTCCAACTTTAGACTTCATCAATTGTTTTCACGTTTTGATTTATAACTCCCAAAATTATATATTTAATAAGATTGAGACCAACATATTTTATTTTGTTGAGACTAAAAGTTTTATAAAAATCGTTTAAGCCTATTTTGAGAAAATTACAAAATTGAGTAGTAGTCTTTAGGTAGTAACTAAAGATTGAGGTTATCTTAAATTGGTGTTTAGACTATAATAAGTACACACACTGATGATATACAACATCGCAAACAACTGTTTTTGGAATCAGGGATTCCAAAAACTTATACAAACTACAATTAAGTATATACGTGATATAATACTTTATAAGTAACTAAAAACAAGATTGTAGGCCTACAAACAATAGTTTTTCACTACTTCTGTATAGTAAACGATTACAAAATTTGTGTAAGCCTAAAACTAGTTATCAAAAGCACTTAGATATAAACCCACCTAATCTAATCTGCTATGAATCCTTGTCACAAAATATACCTCGCCACACTAACTTTCAATTCGAACACACTGAACAATACATAAAACAACAAACAATACACAACAATTGCCGCAATAGTCGTCGTATAACATGCAAGACACACACAAACAAATACTTCCCCCAACAAATCCATACCCGTTACTGAGTCATAGATGATTTGTCTTATCAGATAAGGTCAACTCATCCATGGCCAACAGAATCTGTCGTGTTCAATCTGTGTTTGACAACTAAGTTAGTGCCACAGATACAAATGTGAAAACCCCTCCTCTTCCAGAGGAAATCAGCTGTTTGCATAAAAAGCGATAACGCTATCGCGTCAAGTAAGAACATTGTCTATAAATGAGTTTTTTTTAATGATTGAATTTTAATTTCTTTGTAATGTGAGATTATTAAACGATATTATTAGCACGGGTGACGTAATTGTTACGATCGGATGAAATTACGGAAATTTCTTTTGATTTTAGGATCTGTAGGGGTAAATTGAAGGACCACATAATATAGGAAAAATATAACGGTAACAAAAAAAAATAATAACTTGGGGAAGGTAGGGGTTAAAACCAATCGCGCTGAATTTATTTTTTTTTAATAAAGTTTAGGGTATCAAACAAAACTAGAAATTATCCTGATTACGAATATGTACGATTATTATACAAAAAATTAATATGTTGGCGCTAGACCAGCTACATATTTATGGATTACCCCTCGGCATTGGTTAACGACTAACCCATACCAACATTTTGATTTTATATTTTTCACTTTTCGGGATGATTATTTTTATGATTATGATTTTATTTAAATCAAATGAAGTTCTGTTCTAATTGAATTTTATAAAAAATAAACAACTTTCATACAGAGTATACATCAAAACAAACTATACTGCAATTATAGCAGCTGCAGTGATTTACAATCAACTGATTCCAGTGTTGATCTCGTTACGTTACACTGGTTATTATTAATTATAGTTTGAGGTTAGTTTACGTTAACCCAAGAAGAAGTGTTTATTGTAGAGCAGTATTATCGTTCATAGGGAGCAGGTCGTTCAGGTGGTCCTAAAGTCCTAAGCACTAACTGCTATTGATTTTCAAGAACAATTCACAAGCATCCGCCAATAATGCTGTAATGTTGAGTTGATGCAATCCCGTTTTATGGGTTGTTTTGACAAAGCGGAGAGGTTCGAGTTGAGTTTCAAATAGAACTAGTTACTAGAACTAGAAGGGCGGCGTTACTAATGCCTTTTCGGCTTACCACCAACCCCCACTCAAAAGAAGAGTAACTGGGTGTAATCTCACCACTAACACCCCACTGCCACCACGAAACCATTCCTCAACGCACGCTCCCAAAAGCCGAAGCTTCTGGACAGGCCAAGCATGCTCCCATGGTACTCATGTCGGCAAGATTACTCAAGCCACGTTTGATGAGTCACCGTCGGGTCGCTTACGCGATACCCTCCCTCACACACTCACCTACTAAAGGCGGCGCCCGTTACCTACATACGTAGGATTGGGTGGCCTTCCCCTAGTTTTCTTGGGCCGGCACCGTGAGGTAAAATACACGACCCGAGTGTAGATGACACCCATGTTCACCTATTCTCATGTTAGCAAGGTTCCCCAAGCAACGTTGGATGAGTCACCGTCAGGTCGCTCACGCGTCCCTTACCTCACAATTATTCCGAAGGCGGCATCCATTACCCATATTCATGGGATAGGGCAGCCAACCCCCGGTTCTAGGGGCCAGTGACGTGAGGTACACCACTGACCCAGTGACAAAGCGGACAGTGTATACTGGACCGTTCAACCACTGTGACTATAAACGAAAACCATTGTAGCAAGTCTTAGTTTCTGAACTGATTTTCCATCCCCGCTGCAATCCCCTGATCTCTCACACCTGACGGATACGTTAGACGATCCATCGCAGAACTTCAAGAAAAGATAAAAATAAGTGTTAAAATCATAACAACCTATATTACCAATATGTTTCAAAATCTCCAACAACGCTAAGATTGTTACCTAAAACTCAATGGAAGGGATATAAAACATGGTCTTGTATAACACTAAAAGTCTCTGATTACTTTCATATTGCACCTTTGTTACAAAATAAAACAACTGTACATCTATAGATTAAAAAATTATGTCTATTAGGACTCATATTTTCGTCTTTCTGTAAAGATTCAGTAAATAGGTGTGCTCGTCAAAATCAAATTTTAAATGTAAAAAGTTGCAATCAGGTACAGTAGGTGGTCATTAGTTAGGGTCGGGTTGCACTTGAGAGAGTGTATGTGTGGTACAAGGTCCATAGTCCGCATGACGTTTGGTGTAAGTCCTTAGATACTACACTCGCGCAAAATGTTATCAAAAACGTTGGAACCGATAACGAAAAAATCTTAATATTCGTTTCTTTTGACAGCTACCGTCAAATTAACAGTTATCTAAAAATGAGAAACATCCCGACCTCACATACAAAATTTAATTAAAATTTCTCCACGCCCTTAAACTGTAGAGTACTTTTTGGACTCACGCTTCCTCATAACGGATTATGAGCCATCACATAATTGTCCCTATACTAAGCGCATGAGAGAAAGTATATAATTGCCATCAACAACTGATTTTATTAAATAAAGTTTACTTCCGTAGTCCATTCGTCCAGTTCCAAGTATAATTGTATGATTACAAGCATTTCTTATCAGTGACGCAAGAAGATATTAACTCGCGGAGTGATCTCAGTAACATACAAGTTACTCAGGTAAGATATAAATAACTTGCAATGCCGCCGATAATGTCTTAATGTTTAACGACTAGCCATTGGTATATATAAAAGGTGAGTCATTATGAGTGATGTTTCAGGAACGGGTGAGGGTACAAAGTATTCAAACAAATCGATGGGTATCAATCGTGGTAATTATACAATACAAGCAGATCCTTGGTTCGTTGTATTGGTAGATCAAGGGTCACACAATTTAAAACAGTTGTTACACAGGTTTGTCAACCTATAATTGGCTTTATCACTATTTTCGTCACGTCTGCTAGGCCCTGACACTCCTCATACAAAGGATGGAATATATAACAAAATCTTTAAAACGACTGAAAATAAAAAGTTCGTTTTTTGTATATGTTTATAAAGTTTACTTCCAGTTTTGATAGTTTTGAATTTTGACAGCAATCTTGAAGCCGCCATCTTGAAATTAAATTTAATTTTAAGTAGGAACAGGGTCATGTGACATAATGTATTTGTATTGTTTTAAAAAAAATAAATAAATATATATATATATATATATATATATATATATATATATATATATATATATATATGAAGAGAACAAGATTTGGGCAAGAGAGTACTAATAAGTAAGATGAAAGAGAAGCATCTGACAAATAAACAACACGCAAAAAAGTGTAGATGCAGCTAGGCTATCTCCGGATTGCCAACCTCGTACTTACCGAATAGAGCCCCTGAGGTTAAATTTTAGTATCAATAACTTATTTCGTTCTGGAGCTGTATCTTGTTTTTTTTTTTTTTTTTTTAAACAAAGAAACGGAAATTATCAAACGTACATTAAACTAATTTTTATTTTTATTTTGATATCCAGAATCACTTTCCAAGTTTGACACCCTATTCCAGTAAATATACTGGACTCTGTACAAAACCAACAGAAATCCCGCTATGTCAATGCACCACCTGCTTTATCCTGTATTCCACTTTTTCCCGCATTGCGTGCTTAAGTCGAAGAGTGTGGCGTGATGCGTATGTGCGTGTACGCAACGTCGTGCAGGTTAGATAACATATTGTCAACAGAGTTATTATCATCTGCTCAGTGATAACATACATTCAATAAACACCACAAGGATTTTAATTAAAATGATGAAAACAAACTATTGGTAGGATATTTATTAGCCAATATTCTAAACTGAAATAAATAAATCAAATTCTTCATTAATTTGTTAATTCATTACAAAAGATTCTCTGTGACACGCACATGTTAGAAATACCTCCGCTATCTAGGTTTGCCATGTTAAGTATAGTTTTATTCGTAAAATATCTGTTGTATATTTTTTTATCCTGTTGTTTAAAAGCAGTAAACCTCTCGGTCATCATCGCATTAAAAAAAAAAAGAACGAAAAAAGTACAAAATTAAGTCCCCCTAGCTCTCGAATACTCATCAAGGTCGGAAAAGAAAACGAGTTGGTCAAGAGAGACCTGATAGGAAGAATGAAATAGAGTTATCTAACACAAGACTACGGAATAAAAGGTGTAAATCCTGCTAGGTTACCTCGGAATTGCCAAAGCCGTACTATCTATAATGAGACACTGAGTATTGGTTATGTGGAAACAACCAATAAACTATGAATTTGTAATAAATACGTTCATCGTTCAATAAAATTAATTCATAAATAGAAAACTATGCGACTAGAAACTGAAATCGAAGTGTATAACTGTATGGCCTGGATGACATTGTCTGTATCTGGAGGCAGATACGCAGCAATAACTGATCACATAGTTCCTCATCTTACTCAGCCGAAGATGAAGAACAGGATGGAGATCCTCCACATTATGCTAGTGTGGTTGAAGGAGTTTTAGATCGAGATCTTCTCAACGGTTGGATAAGTCGTGGCAGCAACTTCATGGACTGGCCTCCAAGATTTAAAGACTTAACTGTTTACGATTTTCCCTTAAGAGCTTTTTGATAGAAAATTTTATTCTCACACTATAACAACATAATGATGAATTATTGACGATGATTGAAGAGGAATTACTGTTTATAACTTGGCAATTTTTCAAAAGCGCTTACGACACTTGTTTCTTTGCTATTAGTGAATAGCTATTGATGGACAACAGTTCGAATAAAGGTCAGATTTGGATCATTAATGACTTATTACTGTTTTTCCTTTACTTTTCTGTACTAAGTTTTACACATTTACATGGACCTGTAATTCAACAATTTGTAATGGTTATGTAAATAAAATCATTCTGGTGAAATCGTAACATTATTTTGTTATTCCGCCATATTGTTTTGATTGACCGTAAAAAAAATTAACTCGAGGACACTTGTTTTACATATCTAAGTAACATAACTGTAAAATGTAGAGTGTTCCATAATGATACCTCCGGCATATTAATTCAAAAATAGCGACCTCTTCATGGGACACCCCCGTATATACTTAGTATAGAGAAAGTGTTTTTATGATAAAATAATAGTTATTTAGAGTATTTGGTATATATTACTCTGGTACTCCATGTGAAAAAAAGGATGATGTTTTGTCTACGTTTGCACTTACTAATGGTCTTACTAAACTCTTTCGCCGATTTTTATCATAATTCCCAACGTCATTAATTTCCTAGGCTACTAAATACTAAAACTCAAAACTTATCCCCTCACTCCATTTGGCCAAAATTTACAAAATTTTGGTCTAGTTACAGCAGGGCCGAGTCATTGACACGAGTGTAGGGAGTGGAGGCTTTTTAACATAATATGTTGCGGCCACAAAAATTATGAACATGAAATTTAGTATAGAAGTACTGTAGTGTGCTCGTATAGAACTTCATTGAAATTTAGAAAAATTGAGTTGAAAAAGTCAAAATAGTTGTTTTGTTCATATATTATCGTGTGTTATTAGATAGAAATTTCAATTCTGCATGTTATGGTACCAACCCCCATCTCTCTACGATGAAAAATAGCGAAGTTATTGTATAAAAAAATTAATTTTGAACCCAGACTTCCGAAGAAAATGTGATATTCCTATAGTACGAAGGCAGAGTCACCAAACACAGCTTCAAGGTCCGCTAAGACCGACACCGATACGAGCGAAGCGAGTGGAGGCTCTTCAATACATACAAATCTGCAACACCCATTTTATGCTTAATGTTAAGTAAATAGTCATATGCACAATTACGAGGTTCAGAAATCAACTGTTTTAAACAAACTTACCCTAATGGATAAGGCCCCTTGATTTACCAAGACCCAAGAGACCAACTTTCTGGTATTACATTTAGAAGATCTGCTTATTTTACATTGTATAATGACGCTGGGTAAGTATATATACTCTCTCTCTCTCTCTCTCTCTCTCTCTCTCTCTCTCTCTCTCTCTCTCTCTCTCTCTCTCTCTCTTTCTCTCTCTCTCCGTTACAAAAAGCGTAAATATGTCTTCTCTGCTCGGACATAGTTTAGAGTCGATGAACTAGAAAAGACAAATTTAGACCTGAAAGCAATAAACACAGAAGGATTGACACTAATAGTGATATATTACATTGTATATGCTCGTACAAGATGTAATAGCGGTGAATGTACTGCTGCTCTCAGATATCGTCAAGTAAGCAAAACAAAATGGCGGATGTGTCGTGTGGAAATGATTTTTGTAAATTATCACAAGACAAATGATTTTCACAATATTGTTTGAACCGTCATTTTCCTTAACTTGATATTTTATATAGACGTTTATGTCATTTAATCCAAACACTTCACTAGAATTTTACTGAAAGCGGTTGAGACAATTTTGAGAAAAATGTGTTTTTTTATTACAAGCCATTGGCGATTTTTCTTTTCTTTTCTCTATAAACACTGGAATCGATATTTTTTATGGGAAATGGCGACCAATACATTTTGTTAGAGTCTGTATTTCTAATCGATTTTAGAAAAAAGGGAATTTTGTGTTTGGGTCTTAGGTCACCTTACTCCCAAGTTTTGAGTAAGAATAAAAAATATTAAAAAAATTAATTCCAAAAAAGGTTACAATTTGCTCCACATACGAAATTTGAAAAATCCGCTCACTAGTTTGGGCTACATAGTTTCTACACAAACGATAGACAGATATTAATTCCAAAAAATTGCTGAAGAGCCATCGAAAATAGATGTATTTGAGAATACTCATCATTGATTTTTTGAATCACCAAAGTGAGTACGGGGGTGGTAATCCCGACGGACCCTTACTGGACGTAACATTTTTCATGTAGTCTTGCCTCTCTTTCATCTTTACTATACATTATCTCTTCCAAACGCTCAATCTATCTAGAGTAATCGAGGGCTAGGGGGTCTTTATTTTATATCGTTTCTTATTTTTTTAAATTTCTTCAATACTCCCCTCAGGGCAAGTACGGGCGGGACAATCCCAAGGGATTCTAGTTGGAACTACAACTTTTTAAGAGAGGAAAAGTGCAGTTGGATTTTAGTTTTAGGCCGCTTAAAAGACTTCGACTTTATAAAACTAACTGTCCCTATATACCTAAGATCCTAAGTTGTGTAATTTTGCACACGCTTGACTTTTTTATTTGATTTATAGGCAAATACTCCCAAAAAGTTATTCAATCAAAATTTGCCAAAGTTCCATATTTATATCAAATTTGTCCACCCATTCGGATTTTAACGTACGGCACAATCACTCAGGGGCTCATAACCCCGAGGGAATAGAGTCTTGAATTAGATACCTCTCTCCCACTCTTGTTCTCTTCAGATCATCACGTTATTAGACTATTCAAGGACTATTCTTAGTTTATTTTGTAAGGCGATGAGGACGGGGAGAAGTTTTTTTCGCCTTTAAACAACAGGGCTTTTTTGACCTCAACAGATATTTTAATAAACGTTACAAAATCGAGTTATTTTCCCAATCACATTTCTACAATACACAAATGTGATAAATGAAAGAAACATTCTCCACAAAGTCTACTTCAAAGTCCTGTAAGAATAATATCTCAATAAAGTTAACCAATCAAAGCTCTTAGCGCTCGGCGTTGTCATAGCAACTGCTTAGTTTGTTTAGTGCATTTCATTTGTAATGAAACTTGAGTGAAGATTTGATTAGATAGGTAATCGTTTTATCATCTGTTTACTATTTATTATAACGTTTAATGCTAGCTTTTGTGATCCCCCGAGACCATGAAATGTCCACTTCTTATTTTCAAAAATAATTCAAAGTGGTAATACCAGACCGTGAGGAACGGTTAGAGGAAAGGATCCCTTTATCCTTGTGGAGTTGGAAATGTTAACAGATGGCTGGGATACAGAGAGGCAGATCTGGGTAGAAAATATTCCTGCCGATATATTTCAGTACGAAATTACAACTCTAATGAGATTTAGATACATGTATTTATACAGAAAGTCAGTAGATCAAAGTTGGGTCTATCAAAGTTGGTTTACCACATCACAATTGGAGGGCTTCATTAATGTAATACTTTGTTGGATCTCTAGATATGGTGAAATTAGTAGGAATAAGATGGCTAACAAGACGTCATCGGCAGTTTGGATTAGAAAGAGCACGAGAGTACGGGGAGGAAGAGTTCAGAATTAATGATGAGGAAACATTCACTTCTTGTCCCAAGCAAGTTGCATCTGACATTCTTTCATTGGGTAGGTGGTGTAATATAAGGAAGATGGTAGGCTTAATCACAGTATACGATCACTACGGGATGGGCATATTTACTGTGGAGCCTCTCATAGAATGTACACAAACGGTCACATTGTGGCAAAAATGGACAGCTACCTTTACGAGACTACATTAACAATGTGACATCTAAGAGGAAATTGTAGGGCCGTTGACCTCCGCGGGTTAATCTCTCGGTCAGAAATGAATTGAGACCTTACAAGAGGAATGTGTAAGAGAACCTCGTCCATAAGACTCTAGGGTTCATAGAGCTTCTGAGGGATGTCTAAGATGTATACACCACCTTATCTTATTGTAGCATTCAAATTCAAAATTCACATCTGCAAAATAATTTCATTAACTCGTTTTCCACACATACTACTTCCGTCGCTTGACAGATGCTGCCACCCGGCGAGACTGTCCAAAACTAATCATCGTATGACATCGGAGGGCAAAGTACAACGGCAAGACAGCCTATCTGCTCTAATACCCGCTGGCTAGCCTACCTGTAGTCACTCACAATGCCTGACATTCTTACATAGTTACGTTAGATATAATAAATTTTTTTTTCTTGGTTCTCAAAATTTTCAGCTTCAGTTTTCAACGATGTTAATATACAGTTTGTGCGATTTAGTCTAAAATGTCAAATAAATTTTCGTTTTCACGGCGCAAGCTCACGTGGACTGCGACAGGATTTTCCAGGTACTCAGCCTTACAGATTTTATCATATTTTAAATTTTTGTTAATGCTTTAAAATAATTTATTAATTATCACGTATTCTTTAAAATATGTATTTCATGTTTTATTTAATATTCAATGTTCTTTTGAAACTGAATGATTATAAAAATTTACTTTTTTAAAACATACTTTACAAAACCTTGCAAAGGCACATTTTGAGTTTTGAACAATTATGTGAAATAGGTGCAAACTAATGTTGAACTTTAAATGATCAAAATATCTTATTGAACATGTCAAATATAAAACAATTGGAGAAATCTGTTCTAAATCAGAAAATTTCGTTTTACAGACTTTTGCAGATCTTTGCAAGTCTTATACAAGCTTTGTTTCAAACAAAATTAAATATATATACAGTAAATAGATTTATAATCATCTAAGAAGCTTTTAAGTACCATCTTAACGAATTTCTGTTATACAATCAATTTTCTTTAATTTTGACAAATAACCAGATATTTACTTTAATAATGAACATTAATGCTACAACATGTCTGATTTTGTTCAGACGCTAAAAAACATGTTTTTTTTGCTATAGCTAATATGCTGGTAGAAGAAATACAGCTAAAGATCTAAACATGTTTCGTCCTGTTAACAAAACACGTTTTGTTCAACATAGCTTCAGAGTTTCACGTGCACAAAAGTGATGTTACAAAAAAACTGACTTTATAGAACTTTAATTAAACTCATATTGTATATGTGCCTAAATTTACTTCAACGAATATGTTTTTCTTAAAAACTATTTTTTTTAGACGTAGACTTGTGTAATTAATTATAAAATATATAAAATTTTCGGTCCTATTATATAAAACTGCATGCAAACTTTCGGTCCTAACAACCTCCAAGAGGTTATTCTCTAAATTAAAATAATTGACGTCAATTTAAAAATTTAATATTCAAAATTTTCTTTTCTTTTCTTTTAAAATAAACTACTCTTTTCATAATAAATCCTTTATCTAAAACATATATATTTATTGGCCAATATAGCATTTAAGAAATTTATCAAATAAGTAATATTATGTAACTGTTTTAAAAAAAAAAACTATCTTTTCATAAAGTCAAAAAGGGGGGAAATAAATATCAGTATCTTTTCATCTTTTTTTTATTTTGTAATTTTTACATTTAAGGGCGTATAATCTTTTTTTTTTTTTGGATTAATTATAATCCTGTTAATTGTTAAGCTGTGCTCATTGTCTTTTGTTAAATTTTGTAACTATAAAATATATAAACTAAAAAGGGGGGATAAATTTTCAGAATCTATTGATTAATTTTTTTATTAAATTATAATATTTTGCATTAAGGGCGTATAACTATTATTAATTATAATATTGTTAATCATAAGCTGTTTATGATAATTTTGTCTCAGGATGTCTTTCTCAGTTGTAAATGATAAAATCTGAAACGTCGAAATTTCTTTGTTTCAATAAACTTGAGCCTTGTTAATCACTAAATTTGTTTTTGTCTTTTTAATTTTTTTTTAATTTCTAAACATTGTTACCATTTTGGTTCCGCCTTTCTTAAATTTAAGTCCCCTGGTAACATTATTTAGGAGGAAAAATAAGCCTTTATATCTGACATGATATAGGGTTAAACCACCCTAAAACCAGAAGAATGAATATGATATTGAAATCCATTTTTTTTTGTTTTTTTTTCACATTTAATTTAAATACCGAGATGCTCAAGAATATAACAGATCATCCTACACCAACGGTAACAATGTGGCAACATTGCAGAACAAAAGGCAGCTACCACCTTCACTTGCATACTAATAGGAGATAACAAATTGCAGATAATCTCACTAGCAAATATAAATGTTTGAAGAACAGTTTCTTAGTACTAGCCACATAGGATAGGGAAATAGTCTACGCTTTACGGGTGCTGTTCGTCACAAGTTTGACACACAGCTATCAGAAAGCGCTTGACTGTACGCATCCCACTTGGTTGAGACTGTACAACTGTTGACCTCTCTCTCACAAACCTTCTCACTTACTTCCGTCAGCATAGTCAGTGTTGTCAGTTCGTGCGCTGAGATAAGCTATTCTCGACCTTCCCTCGCATCTCTGGTCCCATATGTGGCATCAGTGCGTTTTCTCTTACCCGCCTGAAACATTGTTTGACCGTAGAGCCACCTAGCGCCAGTCACATCAACTTCAGATTCTCTAGCAGAGCGACCTAGCGGGTATTGGTCAACTCAAGAATAAGCGTAGAATATTTAACATGGCCATGTCGTGTCTTATAGTATTTATGTAGTCATTGGTACTAGTTAATAATATGGAATTATAGTTGTGGTTTAAATACAGTTTTTTAAAGACTATTTCAACACATTTGAAAACCTATTCTAACATTATTTCTACTATGTTCAGTGGTGTGAAAGGGAGCGTTACTTTAAGAATAACACTGTCATAAACAAGTTGTGGGCACTATGATAGTACCTACCCAGTCCCATTATGCAATGTAATACCAACAGATCCTATAAATATTATGCACAAAAATTGGTCTCTTGGGCTTTAAATGTTGAATTGTATTGGTAAATCAAAAGTTCTTACTCAGCAGAGTAAGTTTTGTTTAAACAGTTGTTTCGCAGGTTTTTTAAAGTCTATAATTAATTGTGTATATCACTAATTTATTGACGTCGACTAGTTCCTAACTTGGCTCTTAGATATAACCTAACCTAACCTAACCTAACATAGCCTAACCTAACCTAACCTAACCTAACCTAACCAAACCTAACCTAACCTAACCTAACGTAACTTGGTTCTTATATATAACCTAATCTAACCTAACCTAACCTAACCTAACCTAACTTGGCTCTTATATATAACCTAATCTAACCTAACCTAACCTAACCTAACTTGGCTCTTATATATAACCTAACCTAACCTAACCTAACTTGGCTCTTATATATAACCTAACCTAACCTAAGCTAACCTAAAATAACCTAACCTAACCTAACCTAACCTAACCTAACTTGGTTCTTATATATAACCTAATCTAATCTAACCTAACCTAACCTAACCTAACCTAACCTAACCTAACCTAACCTAACCTAAACTAACCTAACCTAACCTAACCTAACTTGGCTCTTATATATAACCTAACCTAACCTAACCTAACCTAACCTAACCTAACCTAACTTGGTTCTTAGATATATATTAAACTGTTTTTATTTGTTACGTTTTTCTCGTGGATCTCGAAGCTGTGCATATGTGAACAACCCTTCACTTTCTATGTTAGAAATTACATTTTACACAATAACTTTCTAATTTGTCATCATAGAGGGGTGAGGTTAGTACTATGCAGAAATGAAATCTGCAAATTTTTACAAACTATATTAATATCTGAGTAAAAAACTAACACGGCTGCCATTTTGACATTTTTATTTTATTTTTCTCAATTTCAATAAAGTTTTACATGAGCACACTATATAGAATTTAATGTTCCTTTCTTACTTTTTGTAGCCGCTTAAGTACAGACGGCAGAAAATCACTTTTTTCTTTTTCCTGAGACCACGAAATGTGAAGATCAGTCAAAAAACGGAGACTGAATTTCTTTGCGAATACCAAACCTACAAGAGATTATCCTAACTGATCATGAATTAAAATAAATTAAGTAACACAATTATTATCTTGTATTACCAATTCAACAATATAATCTTAAATGTTTTCACCATATTGGAAAAATAGCGGACAATAAAAGTTTAAAATATGACTAAAACTAGGTAATAAATTAGAGCAGTGATAAAACACTTACTCCAATCACCTTGAACATGAATAGTAAACGCTTTAAAAGTGACAAATGAAAAAGAGAGAAAAGACTGTAGACAATGAAAGATCATCCTAAAAAGAATTGATGAAGGTACAGGAAAGTGCTTGAAAATAAAGAGCTGACAGTAATGGTAGAAATCAAAACAGATATGTTTTTGTTAAATAGACATCTCTGATTCATGAAGATCTGTATGTAATCAATGTAGGCTTAGGGAACAAATGAGTATTGTACAGCAGTCTGTTTGTGTTATAGTAGAATGGATATGAATTGCTTGGGGAAGACATGTTGGTAGCTTACTGAACTGATAACATACGTTTAAAGTTAGGTTTAGTAAAGGGGAATAGTGGTAGTGATGTTGTGTGAAGTGTACTGCTATCTCTAGACCACTAATAAGGGTATTGTGCCCCTACTTCTTCTAAGACGGGGAACTCCTGTTTATAGAAGTCCTTCCAGCCCACCTCTTGAAGAACATGACGAAACTAAAGAGTAGTAGATCTCTATTCTACATTAATCAGGTAACCTAACAGACATCTAGTTCTTTTGTGCATTACTGTATAGCATTCGACAATTAGCTGGTGTGGCTGTCTTCTCCACCTCTGCAGATCATTTTCCAATCCGGTCCTAATTTGTACCGCGAATCTACCCTGTTCCGATAGAAACCCTGACCGCGTTTTTAGTTACTTACTCAGTCTGATGCAAGCTCTCGAATTCCTGTTATCCCACAGGACTTCTTTCGTCTGTCTTAGCTCTGGTATTATTTACCATAAGTGGGCTGTTCTTGTTTCCTTATTACTTCTTGAAGTAATCATCTCCAATGCTACAAAAGGTTCTGAACCAATGAGAAGAAGATGGTTCTGCCTTCACTCTAATAAAAGAGAAGATATTATTGTTTGGATGGAATGGTGTCTATAAGGTTCCACAGGAACTTGAACTTTCCTCTATATTTGGGCGCAATCGAGGCTATGAATCCCCTTCTACTGAACCCACAGGACTTACTATAGTGACGTAATGTCCTTCCCATTATAGAATAAAACGTTCTAAAAGTCACATTTTGATTAAATTTTATATATTTTAAAATTTTGAAAAACTTTGTTAATAAAAAAATCTGTTAAATGGCGGTTGATAATAAAAGTCGTTACAAAAATTTTGTTGAGAGTATTTGTCACCCCTGCTTTCACAATAGCTCATATTGAAGAAAACTTCAATTCTAAAATAGTTATGTCAGTTGGTTTTTTTCAACTAATTTATCCTCCTGTTCATTTATACAGAGTGTTCAAAAAGTGACGTGCCACATTTTAAGTGGTTGTTATAAATGTCAAAATGAAGGAAAAACGTTCCTATAAACATATGTCAGAAAACGTTTAATTTTCCATTAGTCGGCAATTTTGTATTTTTGAAAAAAAAAATTATAACTTTTGAAATTATTACAATTTCACATCAATATTTCATAAGCACATTTTCTGTCCAACTGTTTATCATTATACCAAGAATCAAAACAGTATCTGATAATTGTTTCAAATTACAGCTATTTACATTTTTTGTAAAGTTTTTTTTAAAGATATTCAATATTAAATTTTTTTAAAAGTCACCATTTCGACAATTTATAAGATAAAGTTTTGATTCTTGATACTGTATACTGACAAAAATGTAGCATGAAAAATGTGTCTATCAAATTTCGATTCGAAATCTTAATAATTTCGTAAGCTATTAATTATTTTTTAGAATCAAAATGGCCGACATATGGAAACCGATGCATTTCCAAACATATGTTTATAGGAATTTTTTTCTTTATTTTTACCCATATAGGCGTAACCAACGCTTAAATGTTTTGGCGCGGCATTTTTTGAACACCCTGTACAAATATCATTATGTAATATTAACAAAAATTAATTTTTTTTTAAACTACAAAACATGATATTTTCAATGTTTATGAAGAAATTTCGCATTGATGTTACTCCTTAAAAAAAAAATTATAATTCTCCATTCTGTCAATTATAACAGTTCCAATGTAAAAAGCTGTTTTTGTGTGTTTTTCACAGATATAGGAATGATAAAGTTTGTGAAAAACTAATTATAGAGATTTGTAAAATTAGTTTTTCAATACGTGAGAGGTGATATCATCTAAGACTCCTAATGCAATACCATAAACTTGAATATAAAACAGAAGCAATACTTTACTTGAAGATTTGTACAGGGGTAATTTCTGCAATACACCGGGTGTTAGTAAAAGCCTATACTATAATGTCTAGGCGCATTGCTTTATAACAGACAATTATAATCTAAGGGATGCAGTTACTCTTAAAAGGAGTGAAGGTCTGCAGAAACGGTTTTCCTTGTTATGTTGTTTAAAAATGAAATACCTCTGTTATCATCCCCTAAAAAAAAAGAATAAAATAGCGTAAAATAAACACTCAAACTCTCGAATAGTCTAATAGCGTGAGAGAACTAGAGGGACCTGATAGGGATCTAATCCAAGACTAAATTATTGGAGAAAGTTGATTATAAAGCGTCACTCGGGTTTGCCACACTCGTACTCACTACTAATGAGCACCGGAAAGTCAAAGCAGAGACTTTTTGTAGACTTTGTTTCTGAAATACTTTGATAAGCTTCGGGAGCGGAGTACTTGCATAAAAATTAATGAAAAAGTTCGTATAAACATGTGTCCGAAACCGCTTCGTTTTCAGACAATCCACTCCTGCTTTGTCAAACATAGCTTTTGAAGTTGAGTTCCAATTTGGCATACACATTTTTTTATGAAATAGTTTGCAACTATGCAAATGAGGACTTTGTATTATTTTCGAAATGGTGGCACTTAAAAGTTTTAAAGTTGAATAATTCGAACACTACTAATTTTCCAAATAAATTACAAGAGAAAGTAAAGTTTAATCTTTTTACTATAAATTTCCATTTTTTTCTGTTAATTCAAAGAAAGGACAGTCGAGTTATTAACAAAAAACTGAAAACCTAATTTTGTGTTAGTTGTCTACAACACTAAAGATTTGGTTAAAAGCAACTTTTTTGTATTCTGATAATTTTAAAAAAAATGTTGCTTCTAACCTAATCTTAGGTGTTGTAGACAACTAACACAAAATTAGGTTTTTTGTTGTTGTTGTTTTTTTTTTTTTTTTTATCAATAACTCGACTATAATTTGACTTAACAGAAAAATAAAAAACTCACTTTATTTATAATTAAAAGAGGAAACTGTCTTTAGGGATGTTTTTTTTTTAATTAATAGTTTTCGAGATATTCAACATTAACAATTTTTAACGATAGCCATTTTGAAAATAATACAAATACAACCTTTATTTTTTGCACACTTGTAAAACATTACATGAAAAATGTGTGTGCCAAATCTGAACTCAATGTCTTGTCTACTTCAAAATGGCGGATTGTATGAAAACGTAGCGGTTTCAGACACATGTTTAAAGGAATTTTTTTTTATTCAAGTAATCCTCTCCCGATGCTTATTATTATTTCAGAAACACTCTGTATATTCTATGATTGTTCCCAATGTAACTAAACGCTTATTTCGCGCCAATATTTTAACGCAATTCTTTTGAATGAATGGTATTAAATTCAAAAAAGGAACTTTTCGTATATTCAAAACCAAAATTGTAAACTTACCTTATCAAACACCTAAACCTCGGCGATATAATGGAACATAACCTCATTATATTTAACATCATCGCCCTTGATATAAAATTGATGAACATTGTGTCGAAGAAATCTGGGTGATAGTACACTTCATTTGCAACAAAATTAACCCCACCCTATTTCGCTTTGTTTCCGAGACATAAATTTATTCTCCTTTTTTCAGGAGAAACGCAGTAAATTTCCTACAAGACAGAACCAACATTGTTTTTTAAAAACTGAGAACATGCATTATTAAAGTTATTGTTTTTACAAACAAATGACTACAAGCTTCCCAACGGTATAAGCGAATTGCTAATTTTATTTTTTCATTCATAAAACTAACTTTTTGCGTCCAGAAAGTCAAAAGTGGTGATTACATATGACTGTATATTAGATCTTGGTTCCCTAATGACACTCAACAGTGGTTAAGTATAATATATATATATCAATGAGAGTAGGTTGGTAATAACTCTCTACAAAAGAAATAAAATACCAACATTGTCAGAATTAAACATTATCAAGGTTACTGATCGGGCCAATAATGATATGACAAGCAAGCAGGTTAATTTGTTTAATAAGCTCTCTGTGGAATTAAAGAGGTTTAAAAGTGCTCAAATTAAAGTGACCGTTTTACATAAAGATATTTACAAACGTAAATAGGAGTGAATTTTAATTGTTTTTCTACTGAAATGTAATTGATTTTAATTGACTATCTCTTTAACTTTATTTGCTATAGGTGCTATTTTTTATAAAGGCATTACTGTAATGTCCTTTGCAATATCGTAACTATTAAATTTGACGTTTGTTTTGTATCTGCATAGGATGGGTGAGTAATGTAATACTTGGAATTAATTAGCGCCGTTAACAATTATTTATACAGATTAAGTAAATTATAAACTACACAATTCCTCGTTATAAACCAACAGAGTCTACACGTAAGCTGCATGATTCGAGTTGTTCAGTTTATACATTCACTGAGGAAATCAAATTATCCGATGTTTTTACCTAGAAATCAACTCCACGAGAATGAAATCATCAAAGTATACACGCAGTTGCCGGTTGCTATGGCAACGCGCTGTACCAACAAGCTGGCAGATTAAATTTTGAAAACAAATTTACAAATGTATGCAAGTTTTAAACTATCATATTACTATTTCAAAAAAAATCCCTCAAGGGCTTATAGTGGTGGAGGATGTGAGGGATCATCCTACATTATAAAAATTAAGTAATTATTTTTACAAATGTCATCGTATTCGTTTATGTAAACTTGAAATTCTTATGCAATCAAACTGTTAAACCATATCAATGCTATTACTTAGTATTTCATAACAGCCCCTAGACCGATTTTCTCCCTTTTTTTCTTTTTTCTACCAACAACAAAGTTGAGTTTGGATCCGTAGGAGCCAGTTGCCGCCACCAGTGTGGACGTATCCCATCCTGGTCGTAAATATTACCCTAACGATCCAGAATAAAGAACAGTGTGGAAACGTCAACGAAGTAATACAATGTAATGCAGTCAAAATACATGGAAAGGGTACACAATCATGAATATGAAGACTTCAGAAGAATAAATGAAAATACAGTGATTTTGTGAAGGCTATAATGGTACCAAAACTATAAACTTGGTACATTACATTACATTAATTACATGTGGAAGTGGAATGTGCATTGCCTTATTTTTTATAATTAACTATTGGATTCATTTTAGATACAAAAGTTATATATTGAAATAGATATTACTAGATAATTATTAAATCAGTTGTAATAACAATAAAAAAACACGTCTTAAAACATATTAAAATAAAAGGGACAAGTGTGTGCTAAAACAGTTATTTTTATACAGTCGAAGTCTTTTAAGCTACAGTTTAAATTGTATAGACAAACAGAGAGAAAGACACGAGCGTGAAATTATAAGAGAAATCAATAAAAAGCAATCCAGCATTTATAAGTTATTCAATTGTTTGTCTCACATCTCACTAAAACTGCTTTTAAAACTTATACGCTATGCATTTATCATTGTGTGATTAAATTAAGTTTTATTTATATGATTTCGCAATAAAGTTTAATTTCAAAACCAAATAATTGGGGGGGGGAGTGATATCTGACACTTTAAATTTGACCAACATATTACTTTTTGCGTAAAAAAACACACACATATTAGTAATCAGAATAACTTCTAGTTTCATTTGATTTAAATATATATATATATATATCAACACGATAGTTTTTGCCCCTTAACAACCCCAAGATTTTTTTTTGTTACTGCTATATTTTTCCTATTTGTAGGGCAATACAAAGAACATAAATGCAAAGATAAAATATATAGGTTTTATCATCTTGTCTGTGTAGTCTGGTTGCGACTTTTACAAACAGACTGACAGATGCGCTCAAGAAATTACGAGAGTCCTTGGTTTTACCTACGGACCCTAAAAATGTCAACTACGCCCAAATTTTAAGTTATCATAAAGTTCCTTAATATATCATGCCTATATAGAAATTAGATTAAAATCGGTTCACACGTTTGCGCTGTAGATCATTGCATACATGAAA
>OY740775.1:79380046-79612988 GCA_963513935.1 Aphrophora alni | reverse complement strand
CCGAAAGGTTAGAAGTTGTGAAATATGTGCAGTGAGCAAGCCCAAATCAAGTTGTCTGACTTACTAATGCCTGCCTTTGTCTTTCTGAATGCAGTTATAAACTGGTCCGAGAATCTGGGAAGAATATCTACCGCAACATCTATTAAGGAAATCTCTTAATCAAAAAAAGAGAAAAATTAACTGTTCAGTGTGTGAAATGTAATAAGGCAAATCAGACTTTTAATTTTATTTTATTTTATTTTTTATATATCTAGGATGGGACATGCTAGCAATTTTTCGGCTTCACGACCCCAAAGGGGTTAGTTCTCTAAATTTACAATTTTGACGGCAAACTTTTTTGGATAATTTTCTTTAAAATAATTTTTTTTTTTTTTTGGTTGGCCAACATAATAACAAAATACATGTACTCATATATTTTTTTTTATTTGTATTTCTCTTGTTAATTTAATCTTAAAGTAACTTTGTTCAACATCAAAAATCATTTGTTAATATTATTATCACAATAAAAACAAAAATATTTTTCGTAATCTTAATTAAAAAGGGGGGGGGGTTGCTAAATTTTAATTTTTTTAATTTTTGGAGTGGGTTTTCTTTTTAATTGTTGTTAAAATTTTCTTTAAGGGTTTTATTAAATTTTTTTTTCATTTCAGGGTGTATTAATTTTAATTTTTAAAAAAATAAATATATATATTCTGATTCTTGAGATAAATAAATTGATTTGTTATTTGTTAATCTGCTTTGTTATTTTGTAAATGGTGAACTCAGGTAAAAAGGAAGGTAAGCTCAGGAACCGACCTAACTTAAAGGTTCCATCACTGAACATGATCGTTCATTTTTTTGTTTTTCAGAGCTCAGCACGACTATCTAATCTTTCAAAAAAAATTTCTTTTCACAAACGGTAGTATAAAATGTATCAAACATTGTTTTGTTATTACTTAGGGATAATATAATACAAAATTCCATTTCTGGTGTATCGATCATAGATGACCTCATTTTCAGTAGGGGGACCCCCTTGGTATTTATGACAATGTTTTTCTTTAACACTTACCAATTATTTTACCAATACAAACAAACAGACCATACACAATTTATAGAATCCACAAATTATCACTACACCATGTAATTAAATAAATTACAAATAAGAATGCGAAAAAAATGTCCAAATTAGGTCTTAGTTTTCACACAACTTAATGCTGGACTATAGATTAAAAGTATGTAATTTTCTTCTCAAAAAGTCTATACAGATAATTTACAGATAATATTTTTTTCACAAGTTAGTAATTTTGTCCCTTACAGAAAATAAATGTACTATTAGGTAATACCAAGGACCATTTTCCAAGGTAAGCCTGTCTCCTCTCCATACAAAATCTAACCAAAGAAAATAAATTTAGTAATAGTTATTTTGTTCAAATAATGGTTTATTATTAACTAGCTAATTACTAGTTTGCAAGAGTAATTATATATATATATATATATATTAAATAGAAATAACCAATAATAAGTGTTGCAATTGTGATAGATAAAATGTTATATCATGTTAAGAAAGTAGGAATGGTAAATAATACTTAACTTTGTTTATAAAATTAAAAAATCTACTGCCAATAATATCATAAAAGACATGGTTTTCTATTTTATATCAATCAGTGCCAACAGTTCCCGAATTTAAAACAAATTATTAATCTCTGTAGTCCATAAAACATTGTGAGTGTTGGTGTTGTAAATTGTAACATTATCAGAACATGAAAATACAACCACAGCCTGGCATCAATGTACCTAACTGGATATACACATTTCTTGGGCTAGATCCTTCTATTTCATCTTCCCTAATAGGTCTCTTTGTCCAAATCTTGTTTTTTTTCTGACCCTGATGGTATTAGAGTATTCCAGCGATAGTAGTCTTTCCTTTATATTCTTTTCTTCCGCTGTTTATAAGGCAATGATAAATTAGAGGATTTCTGTTTATAAACAAGTAGAAACAAAAGTTCCTGTCACTGTACTTCTAGATTTCCTTACCAGACACTTCCAAAGAGAAGCAACCTGTTTTCTTCTGTTCGGCAGTTCATGTTCTAAATTTATAGACTCAGTGTGAAATTAAGTTAAATTATTATTAACTGACAAAATTCCTTTTATTGAATTCATTAAAAAAAAAAATTGCTGTTTAAATATGTTCTGCAAAAAACATAATATGCATAGTCATCTTATCCCTATCTTAAGATAAGTAGTTACTTTTCCAAACTAATTAATAAGTTATTATGGAAGTTTTACTGTCAATAATTCACCATGGCATTGTTTAATTGGGAGATAAATTTGATTGACTTAATTCAACATATTACCAATAAGACATTCCTAAGCTTTTTATAGTGGGAGTGGAGACACATCCAATATTAAAAATCAGCACTTAACAGAAAATACTGCCAATGTGAACTCATATATATATAGGACAATAATAAATTTTGCACAAATATTGTACAAACTTTCACACTCGCTCATCCTCAGAAACAAATAAAAACCTATCAAAATTATTTGTCAACAAAAATGTAAAGTTGTTGGTTAAAATGTGAAAATAAACATTTTATTTAGAGGAGAGAAAAAAAATTTTATGTTTTTTATTCTTACGGCAGCTATCCTCAAATTTTGAGTTAGTATTTGTAAATGAAAAGAACGTTCAAAATATATCTATTTTCTAAATTTGATTAAATCAGTCCACGTATTTGGAATGTAGAGCAATGCATATAGGACAGACATTTTTATAGATCATTCCAAAAGCCACTTTTTTGAATCGGGGGGGGGGGGGACACCTCAAAACATAGGATTATATATATGCTAAAAAAACTTCACGTAATTTGTTTTATATCATACTACTTCAATTTCAAGAACTTTGAATATATACATTTAGTCTGGAAAACATCTAATTTCAGAAGTGTCCATTAATAGAAACAGTTGATTTCATAACATATTATTAGTAGAGAGGTTACTAGCACATAATGAAATCAGCTGTTTTTTAGGAGCATTTGTTTATAACAAAAAAACTTCAACACTTATAGTTTTCACATAGCACTATTGAAGATGCATTTTGACGAGGAGTATAAACACTACGTTTAAATAACTGTTATTTAATAACTTGATTTGTATTAATTATAGTGTTAATTTCCTTACGTTTAATTACTTGATTTTTCTAACTTTTTATTTTTTTATGGAGTAGTACGAGTATGATGTAAAATATCGAGACTCGTCCGAAATGTGTTTTCCGGACTCGTATGATAATTCAGCGCTCAACTCGTGTCACACGGG
Source organism: Aphrophora alni (assembly GCA_963513935.1). Lineage (NCBI taxonomy): Eukaryota > Metazoa > Arthropoda > Insecta > Hemiptera > Aphrophoridae > Aphrophora > Aphrophora alni. Next base: position 79,609,697 of record OY740775.1, on the reverse strand, counting down.
AACATTACACTCGCCCGGAAAAACACCTATTTTCCGGACTTGTAATGTAATATACTACCAATCATATAACTTTCTCTTGCTATATGTACGTGGCAACGTAAAAAAGTAATATCTAGACAGTTTAACATTTGGCCTTTGAATCTTTTTGAAGTGAGTCATTCAGTCAACAAGGAAAACCTTGGTATAAGCCAATTTGGTAACCGTCAGTGGAAGTTTTTGTTATAGATGATATTTTATCTAAAACTTGACAGAAACACTAAGATCTAGGTTCCAAATAATATAATAGATGTGTCAATGTACTTTACGAAGCAGTAATGCATTCAAAGATGAACAAGTTGAGTCAAGTTGAAAAAACCTTATAATTTTTCAATTATTTTCGAAAAAGTTAACAATTTATTTAATTGTATAAAAGCTTACAAAGTTTATATCCTACTTCATTCTTGAACTGCATCTTTACATATATTTGAAACTTTGACACACATAAACTTTCATTAAAACAAAAATTAATTTTTGTTGTTTGTTTCAGAATACACAGCGGACATTGTCATCTCAACGAAGATTCCACCACTACTATGGTTTTAACTCCCTAATCTTATTCAGTTATATTATATTAATATATTATTTCACAAAACAAAACTTAATTCAGTTGAATAAATTGAAATTATTATTCTATAAAACAAAAATCTAATTATATACATGTAGAGCTATTTTTTTATTCAATCCATTAATTGCAAATTCCATTATATTTATTAGTCTTTACAAAGTTTATATTTTGTTATTAACTTTATTAGGTGTGAAATTAAATAGTGTGGGTCACCACTAGCAACCGTGCAGAAGTTCTGCCGCCGTTAAAAACATCAGGTAAATATCTCATTCAAAATTTAAATAATGATATAATAAAGATGCAGTTTCGATCATTCTGTAAGCTTTCAATAAATAAATGTATTGTTTTATTCTGTTAATTAAATAACTTAACTGCATGAAAACTGGTTTTATATTTTCTAAATGAAATTATTCAACACAATCTGATTTTCCTATGATAAACGTGCGGTGTGATCGAAATAATGCACGATCGAGCCTTGGGATTGTTTGTTTGCTGAGAAACTGATTACAGTTGACACTTGAAATTATATTTCCCTATAAATTGATGACAGTAAGAGAAAATGAGTATCGTTTATCATCCAGATTGTCCGCGATTGCATCTTAATGTACGAAAGTTCTCAATGACAGGTTTCATGGGTGTTATATTAAAGAAATGGTCCTGTTTTGAATTCAACAAGAATCCTATTCTGTCCACTATAGTCTTTTACTTTGGGATCATTGTCTATGCTGAGAAATTTCGGAATAGAGAGTTCTATGGGAGGAAATCATTGCTGAATCAACCACTGTTATTACTGGTATGATCGAGCATATCTGGGCAGAGATGAACTGCCGCCTAGATGTTTGCTTAGCACCAGGTAGTGATCATGTTAAAACTTACTGATACTGTAAGAAACTTGATTAGATTCTAGTAGAGATCCGGGCACTTTGGCACAAGAATCTTGTGGGGGATGGTGGGGGTACCCCCCCTTGCCTCCCCCTTCCCCCTCCTCTTTGGCCCCTCCCCTTGGCCCCTCCATCTAGGCCCTTCCCCTCCCCCTTGACCCCTTCCCCTGCCCACCTGTGACATAAATTATTGTTGTCGACACACAGACGACGTCATACACTTATTTTTTTAAATACTAGTGGGATTCGAACCTGTGAAGTTCGGATTTGAAGGCGGACACGCTACCGACTGAGCTATCGTGCATAGTATTACAAGTTGTAAATTTAACGCGGTATATAAGTCGCCATGTTGTAACATTTGTTAAACACCAGTACATTTCGTAGAAGTTCGGACTCGAACCCCTTACCGTAAGACGTATCGAGTTTTTACCAAGAAGTATATATTTACCAATTTTATAAATGGTGTAACCTAGAACACTTATTTACCAACCCTATAGAAGGTGTAACCTGATGTACATATTTACCAAATTCGCAAAATTAAATAATTTTGAGATTTACATAAGTGTTTATTAGTATATATTTATATAATGTGTTAAGATAGTTAACCTAACCTATGTATGAAAAGTTTCTTACTTTTGCCTATGTTCACCACAGCCTACTTGTATCAGCTGGTACAATTAATGTGTTATATATTTATATAATGTGTTATATATTTATATAATGTGTTATACATTTATATAATGTGTTAAGATAGTTAACCTAACCTATTATAATGTATGAAAAGTTTCCTACTTTTGCCTAAACCTATGTTCACCACAGCCTACTTGTATCATATAACAGCTGGTACAATTAATGTGTTATATATTTATATAATGTGTTATATATTTATTTAATGTGTTAAGATAGTTAACCTAACCTATTGGGGTCAAATCCCTTGGTATGTACCTCTAGGTTACTCTGATGTACACAACAAATCAATATTCAAAAGTAGTGTCCACAGTCGGTGGTTACTCCATCAACTACCAGAGTGTAGCACCGGTCAACCACCCAAAGTTAAAACAAGGTGACTCACACGGTTAGAGCTACTTGCCGTGAAAAGAACTATGGAGCCAATTTACATTGTTTCCTCACAAAGTAGGGAGGCGAAAAAATTTCGTACTCTAAGGACTAAAATTCAGTTTAAATTTCATCCACCACCCGAGAATGTCACGGAAATTGATTGGATAAAAAGAGGCTTTGAATGTTTGGTGGACAAAATGAAAAATGGAACAGCTGATGGTGATCTGTTGGGCTTTACGTTTACTAGTCTCAATTTTAAAACAAAGACGCCTGGATACGTTGCTTTTCGTAAAGCTTCCGACATCTCTGTCGATCTCTTATGGACAATTTTCGGTGGATTAATCCAAAGCAACGGTGAGGCGGGAACAAGCAGCGATAATTTCGAGATTACCTGCACCAGAGTATCTCCACGAAATAAATAGTGCCACCAAACTGTAAACACACTCATTTACATAATGGATGTAAGGCGAGCCATTGTGGCGGAGCTCCACAAGCCCGCGCGAAGAAATTTCAAAACACGTAGTGTGACACTGAAAGGAGTTAATGACCTTTATCAAGCCGATATAGTGGAAATGATTCCATATGCTAAAGAAAAACATGGCTACAAATATATACTGACAATGATAAATTGTCTGACAAAATTTGCGATTGCAGAACCATTGAAGACAAAGTCTGCTCTAGACGTATCTATAGCGTTAAAACCGATACTGAAAAAACATCCTATGAATAACTTTCAGACCGATCAGGGGAAGGAGTTTTTCAATATGCACATGAAGAGATTAATGAAAAAATACAATATAAATCACTACGCCACTTTTTCAGACAAGAAAGCGTCTATGGTGGAGCGTCTGAACCGTACTTTGAAAAATATAATGTGGCGTGAATTTACGGCACGCGGTAGTTACGATTGGTTGGAGCTGTTGAAAAACGTAGTAAAGACTTACAATAACACTGTGCACAGTACTATCGGCATGAAACCCGCTCAAGTGTTGAAAAAGCATGAGAAAATGTTACTGGACAAAACAGCACGCAAGAGTACAAAAGCACTGGCGCGATTTAAAGTGGACGACAAAGTTAGAATATCAAAATTTAAAAAGACTTGCAAAAGGATATCTACCCAACTGGACAAACGAAGTGTTTACCGTGTACGCTTTTATACCGACCAATCCTGTAACATACATTCTACAAGACTCAAAGGTGACATTCTGAAAGGAGGATTCTATGCCGAAGAATTAAGCGAGTCAAAGATCGGCTACGTATATCTTGTTGAAAAAGTATTACGCAAAAAGGGTAACAAAGTACTGGTGCGGTGGTTAGGGTTTGACAAGCAACACGATAGTTGGATTGATAAAACCAAGCTTGTTGTTTAGGTTTTGTATTTAATAGGATAGCACTGTTAGTTTTCCACAGTATTTAGACAAACGTTGAGCAGCGTAATGCGTTTAAAAAACACAGCGGATAAACTACGTGTAAGAAACTTTGACGTTGTTGCAGGAGGCGGCTCAACAATGCACTGTCACAGTTCTTTATTGCCAAACACAGTTCGATCTATAGTGTGTGGCCCATCAAACAGTGGCAAGATTAACGTGCTATTTAATTTGCTCTTCAATCCAAATCGCCTGAAATTTGCCAACGTCTACGTATTTTCTAAATCACTCCAGCAGCCAAAGTACAAGTTTTTGGAAACTATATTGGGAAATACCAAAGAAATTGGTTATTACACATTCACGGACAACGAAAATGTCATCCATCCTAGTGAAGCGGAGCCAAATTCGATAATAATTTTTGACGACATAGCTTGCGAGAAACATGTCAATATACGTAACTATTTCACCATGGGACGTCACAATAATATAGAATCCTTCTACTTAGGACAGACGTACAGCAGGATTCCCAAACAATTGATTCGAGACAATGCCAATCTCTTGGTCCTTTTCAAGCAGGACGATCTCAATTTACGACACATTTACAATGATCACGTAAACACTGACATGGTGTTTAGTGCATTTAAAAACATTTGTGCAACCGCATGGAAAGATAAACATGGATTCATTGTAATAGATAAGGACAGTGAACCGGAGAATGGAAGATTTAGAATTGGTTTTGATCGAATTGTAACAGATTTTTGAGGTACAAAAGGCGTGATATTTGCAACAAACGTCATTCTACAAGATGTCTGAGAAGAGAGAGCATCTAACGCTGGAGATAGCCAGATTGCGCAAGGCTATAAAGAAAAAGTACAGACAGTTGAGGTACGGAGAGGCCGAAGAGGAACGAATGTATACTAAGAAATACACGCCAATAATTAAAGAGTTGCAGAAGAGTGGAGTGTTTTTGCCGAAACAAGAAATTAAACCCGAAGAAGAGTGGGATGGAAAGACGGAAATAGCGGATGAGTGGAGCAGCGAGAGTGAGGCAGAGAAAAATGAAGAGTGGACTGCCGGGGAAGTACCGGCTACTCCCAGTGTTGATTTTGTGGATACCAAAATAATTGCAGAGACTCCGGACCGACCGCAGCCCAGTGTAAGGGAACTATTGTCCACACCTGTAGGGCAAAGTGTATCTGAAAAATGGGTAAACAGTACTTTCGCACATCCGCTGGCACGAAAATATATGCTCAAAATGATGAAAGATACCGCCGGTAGTCGGAATATAGATCACAGTTACGGACCGAAAATCGGAGCCGACTCTATGACGATCGGTAACAAGACTCTTCAGTTGTCGGACGATGGTGAAATTATAATTGACGGAGTACACTATAAAGGGACGCCTGGATTGTACGAGTTGGTGTTTAAGCGTATACCCGATGATGAAATATATACCGAGGCCGATTTACGAGCGTATAGAGATATCTGTGTGAGATCCAGTGCACACAAAAGATTATACAATCCGAACGGACACGTTAATCGTAACAAATCTATAAAATATAGAAACATTATAGAGCATTTATTCCCACCTAAAACAGTTAGCGGGAGAGGATATTCATACTGGGTCGATCCGAATGAGTTGTGTGACAGACTGAGACATTTGTTGGCATCTCACGATGCAGGACATACGGGACATGCAAATGAGATAGCTTCTATTATAGAAGAACTAAAAGAACTAAAAGAAGATGGAATTATAAAAGGCGCGGGAATTGCAAAAATTAGAACATTAATACGATGAGTGTTGACAAGTTTGGACATTATAAGAGTGGCGGCTCCAACAGAAAAATAGGTCCTAAAGGTGTAGGGTTTAACCTTACACCAGAGGGAGACTATGATATAGGAGGTAAATTGTTACATAATGTAGCTACAGCACGCTCTGAAACCGATGCGGTCACCCTTAACCAATTAGAAACAAAGTGTTTAATGTTTGATGATAAGAGGAAACGATATGATGCAAGCTGGAGACCTATAGGTGGTTTAGCTAAACCGAAAGACAATGATGATGCCGTGACAAAAGAATATCTCGAATCGTTAATTCCAGTTAAACTTGATAGTGGCTATGACTTTAAAAATTATTGGCTACAGGATATTGGTACTCCGCTAGAGGAAGGCGATGGCTTAAACGTGAAATATGCTAGAATGTACTTTATTGGGAAAAATTGGCACAATAAATTTGACGCTCAAAATAGCTATATATGCAACGTAAAAACCCCAATACACACGGAAGACGCAGCCAACAAATACTATGTGGACAGCAAGGTAATACCGTTGAACAGTAACGGTTGGAACTGTGGCGGTAAAAAACTGACCAACGTGAAGGATGGTACTAGCAGCTTGGATGCAATCAACTTTCAACAGCTTGAAGAATTGAGTGTAATTATAGATCATGCTCTACTCAGAGATAAAACAAAAGACTGCTTTGATGCCTCCTCAAAACGTATTTGTAATATTGCCGACGGTGTTACGGATAGTGATGCCATCACACGAGCCCAATTAGTACAGGCTATAAGAGCAACTGAAGCTGAAAGATTAAAAGCATGCAGTAAGAGAGTGAACACATTAGACAACAAATGGCGAAGGGAATTGATTGATCTCGCACATACGATTAAAAAGCAATATAGTAAAGTCGATACTCCTAAAGATACATTTAGTCATTGGCGTATGGTGTGGAGCGATGACACTGAACAACCATATACCTGCAACTAGTACAGCCTATTGTCTGATTTTACACGACTCGCATATTGTGTACAATCTCCTTACGAGCACAGTGAAAAAGGTTGTGGAATAGATGCGCACGCGCACACAGTATAATATTATCGATACACAGGGATCCAATCATTCGCGGACGAGACACCATGTGCTACACATACCCAGGAGTTGTTCACGCTTTCCTCAGGCTCGTGCCTAAGGATAGGTTATCCGATTTAGATGATGTAATTGACGAGGATAATATCTATTCATTCGATTGTTATATGATCGAAGAGTTGTTGAACGAAGCATTCATCGATGACGGATTGTTCCACAACAAAAGTCAGTTTCAAGTCGATGAGACACAAATATCAAGACACATCTATGCAGCGTTAAAGAGTCGGCTATCTTCGGATAACATCGGCTGTGCTACAGATTCGGTATACGTTTTAGTGGGTGCTGTAGGAGTGGTTTTTCGTTCCCGATATTGTGAAGCTTGTGAAGATGTCGAGATTGATGACGTGATATACTATCAATTCGATATCGACAACGAACCACGATTACACGAGTTTCCTCTTGTACAAATCGATCCGGAATTTGACAACGATTTAACTAAAATTACTCGAACATTTCAACAAAAAATGTTACGCGGTGGGAGTGATAGTAGTGATAGAGCAGTGTGCTCACGGTTCAGTCGAGACCATGGATCCGAGCAAGATGGATGTGGAGCGAACTCCTACTAAATGTCAGGTACCACCTAACCTCCCTTTGGGAATTTTTCTTAAATCCGTTCATTTCTTAAATAAAGAGTGCACTAAATTCATAGCAACCGGTTTATTCCAGCATACAGGTTTCACTCTCGGACTTTTAGTACAGGAAGGTAGAAAATTTGTTTACTTCAATCATCATCTACTTGACGAATTGTCGATTCATTTACAATTTATAACGGCAGCTCTCGGCAACAAGAGTACGTTAAAATTCAACATGAGTATCGGTGACGTAATAGTGCGGAATACTTTCGGTAAACGTTACGTTCAATTGTACGCCGGCCAGCATTGTATGACCTTGACCGCTGACGAATGGAGGCTATTCGAGGAGAGTATGCCGCTCGTGTCCAGACGTGTCGCCGAGTTGTTTTATATCGAGAAAGAGTTACGCTCCTACATCATTGAGATCTTGGCAAGTGACGAGCTCGTATCTAGCAGACTCCCCGAAGCGGACAAACTGTACGACGAAGTCAAGTTGTTTAAGAAACATGCAGGCGGCGGTAGTTGAATTTCACGCCTTTCGAGACAACGACAACAAGTATATAGTCAAAGAATTGGCAATTAATTGTCGGTGATCAATTTCAAAGTGTTACAGTCTTTAAACAGGGTCTACAGAATTTTTCTCCTTAACGAAAAATCTCAAAAATCGGCTCGCTGGTTACAATCACGTTTTCACTATATCAGGTGGGATGAAGGAGGTGTACCTTACAACGAGGACACGATACGCACTTTGTGCAAGCCTTTTGCAATCATTTTCACAAAAGGATTGGAAAAGGCTCAATTTCTGAGACAATTTCATCCTCACGTCATGGAATTGCCTCAAGAAGAGAAATTCACCTATAAGAATAACATTAACTGTATATTACCTCAGCATAATAGTAACGTAGATAGTAAATGTGCACTAAAAAGTGCTAAAAGTTATTACGATTTACTTCTAGCCAAATTTGAGTTGTGTGTGTGTGTGTTTCTCAGGTTCCTAGCGAGGAGTTAATTCTCTCGTAAACCTGTGTGTGTGTGTGTTTCTTAGGTCCCTGGCGAAGAGTTAATTCTCTCGTAAACCTGTGTGGCTTGAAGTAAATTTGTAAAAAAATTTTAAAAATCAAAAAAAATTTTGGAGGCCACAATTTTGTAATGGAGTGGTGGTCACAGGAAATAGCGATGGATTTGGGGCTATTTCCACAAGGGGTAAAGCCTTCTGCTTGCCCTGGCTTGTAATGTGAGCACGAGGAACAGCTTCACTGTATCCGTGATGGTTCCAACCCGGTGAAAACACAGAGGACAAGTCTATTTCGTTTCAGTTACTAGTTAGAAGCGCATGTGAGAAGATGTGGTGGACCGACTGCATAAATTTAGAAAATGTATACGATTCCCGATACTCGACTTACACGGCACGGCTACAGACCTATTCAAATTGGGACTATCCCTTGTCAGCGGAGAAATTGGCGGAAGCAGGATTTTTTTACACCGGTGTTTCTGACCATACAAATTGTTTTACCTGTGGTTTGGATCTTGGCGATTGGGAGCCACATGAAGACCCTATTGTCGAGCATTACAAATGGACATCTAATAGATGTAGATATATAAGAGCACTGAGAGCACTGGAACGAGTTCGTAGTAGCACGTTACATAACAGCAGTATTATAGTAAATAACAGCAGCAGCCGTCCAGCCTGCGAGTGTAGGCTATGTAAAATTTGCTACCAATCGGATATAGAAGTTTGTTTGTTGCCTTGTGGTCATTTATTGGCTTGTACGATTTGTTCACTCAAATTAAAGCATTGTGGTCTATGTAGAGAAAATATAACTGCCACTGTACGCGTATTTTTTACATAGAGATACATCGCAGGGATTTGGCCCCAACATGGGCTCTTATGGAGTTATTCTCGACCAATCGAAATCGTCCATTTGGTCACGTGACCACTTCTCGTCCAATCAGAATGCTTCATCTTCAATTGCACCGCCGCTTCTCGTCCAATGCTCAGTTTTGTCACTTCAACGCACACACGCAGACCTGGTGCGCTCTGGTGGGAGGTGGTGGTGGTGGTGGGGGGGTTCTCCCAGGGCAGTGGGGGAAGCAAAGTCTGTACTTGTAAAAATGGCTGGATGCAGGCAAATCCATCGGTCGCTAACAGGTATATCGGTTGGATGTTTGGGTTGACAAATCGGTTGCTAAAAGTATATTTTGGTTGGAAAATCGGTTGGTAAAAGTATATTTTGGTTGGAAAATCGGTTGGTAAAAATATATTTTGGTTGTTAAATAGTTTTTCCGGCCATAATAAGACTAACACCCGTGTGGGCTGTGGTAAGCATAGGTTTAGGCAAAAGTAGGAACTTTAATAGACATAAGTCTAGGTTAACAATCTATGGTCATAGGTTTTAGGTTTAACACGATACATAAACACATGTGCTACACCCTGGTAGACAACGGAGGAAACTACATTATATAAATATATAACACATTATAAAAATATATAATGATACAAGTAGGCCGTGGTGAACATAGGCAAAAGTAGGAAACTTTTCATACAATAGAGATAGGTTAGGTTAACTATCTTTGGTCGTTTTAGGTGTAACACGATACACCCGATTGACACGTGCTACACCCTGGTAGCCAACGGAGGAATCTACATTATATAAATATATAACACATTAATATTTATATTACAATCACTTGCACGAAATGTACTTAAAATGAAAAGTTTCCCTTAACAGCTTCAACTTGGAAATGAAAAACAGGTGAAAGCTAAGTAATACAAAAAGTGTTGACGATTAAAATGCAAACTTTGAGAAAAACTTTGTGCAACAATGTTTCTCCTGATTAAAGAAGTTTGATTTGAAAACGAGGAGCTGAGAGGATCAAAACAGAATGACCAGAGTAAAATTAAACATAGTATTTATAAATCACAATTTAAACTTTTACATACATACTTCACTTTAAATATTTCCAATGGAGCTATCTTTCGAACAATAAAACTAAATTAACTTCTGCAGTTTGGGGGAGTATATCAACAGGAATTGCTTTGGTCAGTCTAAATGGAGGGAATTCCAACGTCTCATTCAAACATAAAGCAACAAAGTTGTTAACAGAATTTGGATTGTCAGGCTTGCCGGTGATGTACACTAGTCTATTTATTTGGGGAGATCTGCGTATTACTTTTATAACATCCATTCCTGGAAAATATAATGCTGTTATTAGTATAAGTGATTAATATGAGGATAAACTGGAGAAGGACGAAAGAAAGTAGGATCATGGAAAAAAAGGTAGCAAAGAAAGAAATGTACGAAAACAAACAGAAGAGGTAAATGGAAAAGAAGCAAAAGAAACTTGGTCAATGTGGATAAAGTGTAGAATGAAATATATAAAAAGACATTATGGAAAGGAGACATGAAAACAATACATTACATAGATTATAAAAAATATTATGATACAATTTTTTTCCCACAATCTTGAAAAGAAAAACAAATTGTTGACCTACTAGCCAAATTTAGATGGTTAGAAAATTTCTGAAGTAGTAATAATAACCACAACAAAATTACAACAGAGATCTGTTCAACAAAAATATGAAAAAAATCTTGACAGATTTTTTATGGTGTTATTGTGATGAACATTAATTTTTCTTTAGTTTTCGTTAACTAAAGAAATATTAATATTAATGTAATAGGGTTTTTAACATTTGTTTGGCATCATTTTGGCTCTAAATAACATTAAATTTTGCTCATTTGTAAAGTCATCAATTGTGGTAAGTTGGATACATATTCTTCTGAGTGCATACCCTCTTTGTGATAACTGAAATATAGTTGCTAATAAACAAAACTTTGATTAAAGTATGTTCATGTTATGTAAAAAATAAATTTGCTTCAATCAAAGTTTCAAACTGTCACACAAATCTATTCTTTTTGGTGAAAAAAAATAGTATTCTTTTTAAATACAGAAATATATTCTATTAGCTTATAGTAGATAAAAATAATATTTCATAGATAAAATCATATATAGTTTTTGTTTTTTTTTTCCTTTCTTCCCCCAGTGATTATTATATTTCTGTTTTTCCAATCTCGTTAGTATAAACAAAAGTTAAATCCAATTTGTGTTTTGTCCAAACTTTCAGAGATGAACAATTTAAATATTAAGCTGAGAAGTGACGTGTGAATAAAATATTATATTATTGGTAAATGTATAATAGTTAAAATGTTCACAAATTAGATAAGAAGGAAGGGATGAAAAACGATAAGAGCTTCCCCCTTCTTTGCATTTTCCCACAATTGGGTTCAGTACGTTTCTATTGTTCACGTCGTATGTACATTTGTGCATACTGATGTGTATTTTATTAAATTTTGCTTTTTATTAAAGCATATTGGTCTGTTCTACAGAATGTCAGTGAAATGAAAGTATAGGACATTGAGTGTAGGGGAAAAACAAAACCTATTAAGAACTATAGATGATGGTGTGAAGAAGAAAAGTGAAATTACAAAGGACTTTGGAACCCCACCAAACACCTTAAGGAGGATTTTTGTAAATGGAGAGAAGAATGAAAAATCAAGTGGGTTGAGCAAATTTGTTAAGAGGGCAAAAGGTGGTGATTTTGAGGATATTGATGAATGCGTCCATAAGTTGACTTCATTATTACACGATTACAAGAATAACAATGTAATCAGAACACACTGCTGAACTAAATAAAGGACAGTCAATTTGAGTCCTCTATAATTTGAAGTCAGTGATTTTTGGAGTCGGTGACCCGAACCTTGCTATCTCGATGTATTTATAACTCGAAATGTTAGTAATTTCCTTGAGATTTGAGTTGTCAAGTATCCACTGTATTTACTAGACCTTACTGTGTACATATAATAGTACTGTATCGGAATTAGTTTTGATATTTCGATTGACTTAGTTTAAAAAAGGTCTTTAGATGAACTTTAATTACTTGTTAGTAGGCCTTTACCTAATCCTTCATGCAGGATCTCTTTACAAAATTAAATATAAATCTTAGTTTTATTTAAATTTTAGGTGTATTATTACTTTATGCTATACAGTAGAACCCCTCTTAAACGGTCTAGTCGGGACTGACACCCGGGCCGGTTGCCCGTTTGGCCTGTTAATGCGAGGTTGCCATAAAAATTCGGTTTTCGTTCAAAGAAATCTTATTTAATCAGGTAGCGCTAAGAATTGTGCAATTAATATGTTATTGCAACTCATTTTATTGTACATAAATGTATCGTATATATTATGTTATGTATATTATACATCAAACATGAAAAAATTAAACACTACAAACTGTTTTAAACATTTTAAAAACTTACATAATACAAACACACATCACTGTTTGAAAAAATCAGTAATTTTGTTTGTTTTTTAGATTTTAAAAGGTTTGCGAAAGCCTTAAATTCACTACCACCTGATTCATTTGGTGACATTTTTTCACCACATATGTGAGCGAATAGAATCCCATGATGCTTTTTCCAACGATCAAGCCATCCCTGGCTAGCAAAGAATGCTGGTGCATTCTCAATTTTACCGTGAATTACCAGTGCTTTTTCAAGCAAACTTGAACCACTAATAGGGCTTCCTCTCCGGCGTTCTTGGATAAACCAAATCCAAAGAGCTTCGTCGACGATGTCACAAACTGGTTTTTTGTTAGTGCACCGAATTGCAAGAACTTTTTCCGACTCAATTTTTAAACAAATATCTTCAATCGATTGTCTATTTCGTCGCCAATCGTTGATGCTACTTTTTCCCACGTTAAACTCGTCACAAAGCTTTTTTACAGATTCCTCTCTGTCAAGTCTTTTTAACACATTTAACCATGTCTCAAACGAAACCAACACACGCTTCCGTTTTTATAACTCGCTCATTTTTATTTATATACATAGATCATAACCGGTCAAAGACAAGAAGAAAACTGAAAAGAAATGTTATATTCTCCATAATGTATTTACTAATTGATTCGTAGAAAAAAAAGCGGCCCATCAAACGATTTTGTCGTGTATGTCTACTATACCGATGGGCGCCAATGCCTCGATGTTTTTACACCGCCGACAATGGGATACCGCTATCTACAAAGTCGTTTGACTTGCCGCCACTTTGGTGTTTCAATTACAATTTATTTTCGGACACTCTCATCAAACCAGTATACTACAAAATAGGCAGGTTAATCCGAGGACCGGTTGATCTGAGGCCGGTTAACAGAGGTTCTACTGTAGTAAGAAATCTCCAGAACATGAGATAGTTTCCTAGAATCCGTACTCAAGTATTGTTTTTCTTTTGTAACGAATAGATACAAACAATTATCTTTAAACATATCAACTTCTTCACATAATATAAAAAACCATGAAAATAATAATGTGAATAATTAGTAGCAAAATTATCTGTCCACAGCCATTTATAAAATTATCATCCTTTATTTAAAATTAAAGGTTTTAACTAGAATTAATTATAGTTATTAATATTCTATAGATAATTTCATTCACACAAAAATATAAGTTCAGCTAGAGATTTGTGAAATATCAAAGAAGTTTAGATAATTACCTGGTCGTACATCTCCAGCGGTCACTATTACTACTATACCATTTGTTGGGTATAAACGTTGCAGTACTGACTTCAATTTCTTTAAAAAAAGGGAAAAAAGAAGAAAATATTAGCTATGAAAACAAACTAGAGACACAAAGATAATATTATACATTAGTGAATGTTTTTAGTATTAGGGTGTATCTAACAGAAAAATAATTTTATTATTATACATTTTTCGGACATTTGCCATCATTTGTGTGTTAAAAATTCAAAACACGACGTTTCGGGAATAAGAATCAATTCCTGTTATCAAGTAACTAAAAACCAAAGAAACATGAAACTAGAAACTAAGCCTATGTGAGAAGTAAAATTAAATAAGAATACCACCAACCTTAATATCTAAGCATGCATCTCAGAGCTGAAACTGAGAAGTCAAAAAACACAATCACGGTAAACACACAACTAACAGCAAGTACGTGTTGTTATATCAAAGACACAGCAACAAGTGACGTGGTCCAGAAGGCGTGACAACCTGTTAGGGGAGTGTCCTATTGTTAGTTGTATTAAGCTTCCTAGCACGAGAGCGGGTTACAACCCCTTGTGGCGATTTAACAGGTAAAATTTCAGCTTGTTTATTAGTAATAGGGATATTATAATCAAATTTTAGTTCTGTTTTTAATAATGGGAGCCATAATGGCCTTACTTCTATACTTGATTGGCTGATAGGATTGTCCGTTAGCCAACACTAACACTGCATTATTCTAAACTCCCCCATATGTATGGCTTACCAAAAATACACAAATCTAACATCCCTCTAAGGCCTATTGTTAGTTCCATGGTTCCTCATGCAGGGCACTATCCAAATACCTTTTGCGCATAATTAATCGACTTGTAGGAAAAAATGACGCGTTTGTAAAAACCTCTAAACAATTCGTGGAATTATGTAACGATAAAAAACTAAATGAGGAAGGTAGATTAGTCAGTTTTGATGTAGAAAGTCTTTTCACCAATGTACCTGTACAAGAAACCCTTAAAATAATTGAGCATAGGTTTTTAAAAGACAACAGCCTAAAAGAACGAACTAACCTTCCCGTTGGTGCCATAATGGAACTCCTTAAACTTTGTAAGGAGTGCAAGTATTTCCAAGTTAATAAACTTTTATGTAATAGCAGATATTTCTTGTTGAAACTCCATATTCAAGGATAAAATAAAGCAAAAGCTTAAAGTTTCAAATATTTTTAATAATATAAATGAGCTACAATTGTTCCGCATTATTGTTTCACGGCATCATCGGGCAACTGATAATTTACAGGTATAGACAACTATATAAACATAAGTAACAGGAAACTGAAATATAATAGAGAAATCGGGAAAGGTAGGGGGATAACATAGCAGGTAGATAAAGGTTAATGAACTATGTTACGGATGGGTTTTAGAAGAGGTGACGAATTTAATACAATTTGGTCATTTAAGTTGAGAATAGGCCTAAGTGAAATAGATCTATTTATTTCTAAACATTCTAAATTATTTAATCTATTGCTTTTATTTTCTATATGTAAGAGTTTAACATTCAATTTCGAATCAAAACTATGACCCGAGTCCAAAAGGTGGTTAGCAAAGTTAGAGTTTCTATAGCCATGTTTTCAGCCATTTACATGTTCTTTAATTCTAACTTTTATAGATCTACCTGATTGATCTATATACTCAGTCACAATCTTGACAAGATATTTTATAAACTCCACTATTTTCTAACATTTCTTTTTTATCTTTATTATTGACCAACATTTTCCCTAAATTTTTTGTACAATAAAAGGCAACTTGACGATTACATTTAGTTGAAATAAGGTTACTGATTTTATAACTAGTTCTGTTGATATAAGATAATTTACAATATCTAACTATTTCAATGCTCTCTTATGGGAAGAGTAGACTAAATTTTCAGCTCTACGCTTTAACTTTTTTCTTAAAATATTATCTATTAAACTAACATCATACTTATTATTAACAGCAATTTGTTTAACGACATTCAGTTCATCATAAAAGTCATCAGGTGTAAGAGGTATACTAACTAATAAGTCTATGTACCATGCTGTGAAAAGCAGCATGTTTATGGCTGATAGGATGGTTAGAATCAGCAGGTATAACTGTATCTGTATAAGTAGGTTTTCTGAAAATTTTAAATTTATGATAACTATCACTGATATTAATGTTAAGGTCCAAGAAATTAATGCTGTTATTTATACCCACTTCCATAGTGAACTGTATGTTGCTATTTACAGAATTTATGGTTTTAAGTAGAGAGTCTAACTGCCTATTAGTGCCACTAAATAAACACAAAACATCGTCAACATAACGGCACCAATAAATTATATTTTTAACCCCTTAAATGTTTATGTCGGTTTAAGCCGACGCTACAAATATCGATAAAAAGTGCCGCTGTCGGCTAAAGCCGACGCTCTTAACTTGCCCTATTCTATTTCGTTCTCTGTCGTAATATTACGTTGTAGTTGCTAGTATTGCCACTAGATAGTGTTGGCATGCTCTCTAGAGCATAACTTATAAAACTACCGCTTTATTTTTGTTCTCTTTGGATCCACCGTGAACATTATATTTACAAGGAGTCGCGATATGTCCGCAAGGAGTCGCGATACCAGTGCAGCGAATGTGATGTTGGGCTGTGTGCTGCCCCATGTTTTAAAATATATCACACCCAAAAAAATTACTAAACATTAGTAAGAAACTGTAAACAATCTTTATTGTGTGTACTTTTATTTTTAACAATGGTTTTATTACATTTTACTTTTTTTTAATTGTTAGGTAAATGTGTTTTTAATGTATTTGCAGAAAATTTTTAAATTATATTAAACATGACATTTATACTTTTGATGTTGCTTATATTTTCTTTTAATGCCTATTTTTTAACTTCCAAGTTAACAAACATTAAAATAATCAAATAAAAAAAATAGGCATTTTTGGGTTGATTTAGGCAAAAAAAAAAATAAAACACTTAAGGGGTTAAATAAAGGATTGTCTTTACCAAATAAATTATTTTCGAAATCAGCCATGAAAATTTCTGCTAGAAGAGGTGACAAAGGTGAACCCATTGCCAACCCTTCTATTTGTTGGTAAAATTTATCGTTAAATTAAAAATAATTTTGACTAATGCAAATTTCTATGGCTGTTTTTATTCATTACTAAGTGTAGTTTCACCATTGGTATCGCTAATTATGTCATTGACTATGTTTTTACATTGGTTAATGGGTATACTTGTAAAAAGACTTTTAACATCGAAAGATACAATTTTAGCATTGGAAGGTATAGTAACATTTCCAATTTTGTTAATTAAATCTAAAGAATTCTTAATACTATATTTAGATGTAAAATTAGTGGCACTTTTAAATACAGTATTGACTTTTTGGGCCAATTTATAAGTAAGAGCATGTTAAAAGATACTACGGGACGAACAGGAATATTAGGTTTGTGAAGCTTAGGTAGGCCATACAATCTGGATGGTTGGGGGTTCATAACTCTCAAGTATTGACCAACGTTATTAGGGAACAAATTAGTACAATTCTTAATATAATTATTAACTAGTTTACTATAATTAGACGTAGGATTTCACTTTTTAATATTTTAAAAGAGGAATTATCATTAAGGATATCATCTACTTTACAAACATAATAAACTTTATCTAAAATAACAACTGAATTGCCTTTATCGGCTTTAGAAATAACAAGGTTTTTATCTTTCACTTTATATTGTATTTGTTTAATAATATTAACTTCATTGTTAAAATAACATTTATTAGGAAGACTCTTAACAGTATCCCCAATTATATTTGAACATAAATATTTAATGTTAACGTCTAATTTATTTATAGATTCAATATCTACAGACAGAGTTTCAAAATTACTGTTTTTTAGAGAAGATCTGGGGTTGTATTTAAGACCTTTGTCAAGAATCTTCATTTCTTTATTATCAAAACTAATATTAGATAAGTTAATAACTCTATCATAGAATTGGTGTTTAGAAAACATATTGGCTTTACGCTTATTATGAATCTTCATTTTATCTTTTAAATTATTTAGTTTTTTAATTTGTCTGTTAAAGGTTTCATAAATTTTATTGCGGACAAAATCAAAGACATCATTTACAAAATAATCAAACTCAATAGGATGAAATTTAACAGCTAATTCATCATAAATAACTTTAAGATGGCAACTCATATTGTCCCTAATTCTAAACTGTTTCTTCCTGAATCCATGTTTTAATAGCGGCTGCGTTGGCTTTATTAGCAGATGCATTAGAAGATCTCACTTTAACACTTACATAATTCGGCGTTAAGTAATATTTTAAGCATTCACCATTAAACCAAAGATGTTGGTTTGTCATACCTTGTTTTAATTTTAATTTTAGAAAAGAACTGCTAATCGGGCTATACTAGCCTCTTTAATCAACTTTAATGTAATAGCAGATATTTCTTGTTGAAACTCCATATTCAAAGATAAAATAAAGCAAAAGCTTAAAGTTTCAATAGTTGTCTATACCTGTAAATTATCAGTTGCCCGATGATGCCGCAAGGCGAAACAACTGTAGCTCATTTATATTATTAAAAATATTTGAAACTTTAAGCTTTTGCTTTATTTTATCCTCCAAGTTAATAATAAAATATTTCGCCAGGATGACGGTATGGCAATGGGTAGTCCACTTAATCCTGTTTTTGCCAATATTTTTATGAAAGAATTCGAAAAAAAAGTTATTGATTCTTCCAAATTTAAACCGAAAATATGGCTCAGATATGTGGACAAACATTTGTTATATGGCTTCATGGTAGTAATAAATTAGATTATTTTTTGCTCTAATTAACAACGCTTCTGATTCCATATCCTTAACCATGGAAAATGAAGTAAATAATAAACTACCTTTTCTAGATGTGTGTTGAGAGAGATAGGGGGCTCCTAAAAACTTCAGTTTATAGAAAAAAGACACACACCGGTCGTTATTTATATTACAATTCTAACCATCCTAAGTCCGTCAAAGAAGGAATTGTTCATTCCTTACTTGACAGAGCTTATAATATTTGTTCTGATAAAAACAGTCTAAACTTGGAACTAACACGTATCGAGCAGGATTAAGTTCTAACGGATATCTTCTATCGATTATTTCCAAATGTAAACGAGCAAAAAATAATAAAAATAATGAGTCTGAAGATGAAAATAAACCACTAGAGTACATGACAATCCCTTATGTGCCGGGATTATCGGAAAAAGTTAGACGCATAGCCAGAAAATATAAAATTTGTACCGCTTTAAAAACACTAAACACCATTAGGCAACACCTCGTCCAAACTAAACCTAGAAATGGCACGCAGGATACTAAAAACTGTATTTACAGTATTAAATGTGAGTGTGATAGACAATATATTGGCGAGACAAAAAGACCATTAAACATTAGAATAAAAGAACATAAAAACAATGTGCGGTTAGGCCTAGTCGGTAAATCGAAAATTGCAGAACATATATGGTCCGAAAACCACAAATTTAATTGGAAAGAGGCAAAAATCATACACCGGGAAAGTAACCTATACAAAACGTAAAATAATTGAAGCCTTGTATATAAAACTAACGGACAATCCTATCAGCCAATCAAGTATAGAAGTAAGGCCATTATGGCTCCTATTATTAAAAAAAGAACTTAAATTTGATTATAATTGCCCTATTACTAATAAACAAGCTGAAATTTTACCTGTTAAATCACCACAAGGGGTTGTAACCCGCTCTCGTGCTAGGAAGCTTAATACAACTAACAATAGGCCACCCCCTAACAGGTAGTCGCGCCTTCTGGACCACGTCACTTAATGCTGTGTCTTTGATACAACAACAAGTACTTGCCGTTAGTTGTGTGTTTATCGTGATTGTGTTTTTTGACTTCTCAGTTTCAGCTCTGAGATGCATGCTTAGATATTAAGGTTGGTGGTATTCTTATTTATTTTACTTCTCACATAGGCTTAGTTTCTAGTTTCATGTTTCTTTAGTTTTTAGTCACTTGATAACGGGAATTGATTCTTATTCCCGAAACGTCGCGTTTTGAATTTTTAACACACAAATGATGGCAAATGTCCGAAAAATGTATAATAATAAAATTGAACTTCCATCATTAACAAATAACTTCAAACATAGAATAAGAAAAATAATATTGAAATTATAATATTTTACAAGAAGAATCTAATTTCTCACTATATAGTGTACAGTTGATTCCTGCTTGATTACCACTAAACAGTATCAATGCAATTGAGCTTCCTTGTACCTAACCGTGTCTTACTACTGAACAGTGGCTTATACCACACTCTTTATTAACATATCGGTTTAAGTAAACCAAAACTCTTTTACTGCTCCATTAAACACTTTTCTTGGTTTTGCTTGTTACAGCATTTTTGAAGGCTACTACACAGTTGAGGAAAATACAAAGTATAGAAAACAAGGGCCGTTCAAAAAGTAACACGTAATTCAAACTTTAGGTTTTTAATCATGCAGTCATTGTATAATTAAAATTTGTCACCCAGAACATTGAATTTGGAAGAAATGGCTTGGGTCTCAGTACTTTGATGACGACAAAGAACTTAAATATACTGTAACAAGCTAGCTAAAATTCTAGATGATATTATTTTATGAAGAAGAGACCTATTATTATTTATTTCCAAATAATAAATTTGTCCTTTGTTATGATAAATGGCTCAATATAAATGGAAAGCTGTAGTTTTAAGATGTATATAATAAAGTTTCTGTATCTATGCCACTGTTTTATTTATAGCTAAATGGAGGTTACTTTCCGAACACCTCTTGTAAATGAAAAAAACACTTTAACAAAATGCCATCAATTTTATTAAAAACGCTTTATCTAGGTTTTGCTTTAAAGAACACAAATTAAAAAGTACAGATATACATTGTAATGGAGGAAACAGAGTACTGCTAAAAAGGTATGTTTAACAATAGCCAAATATAAGTGTGAACAACTGAATTGAACTGGGATGACCCTGATGGTAAAATAAAAGTATACAGTAGAGTCTCGCAAACTCGGCACTCGATAACCCGGCAGTCCGGATTACTCGGTGACCCTGACGGGGAAAAAAAAATTCTAAAAACAGCGTTGTTCGTAAAAGTTCTGCAGATCCCAAAGCGGGCATTAACTTCGTACGCTCGAATCGTTGATGGTACTTTTCCCACGTTAAACTCGTCACAAAGCTTTTTTACAGATTCCCCTCTGTCAAGTCTTTTTAACACATTTAACCGTGTCTCAAACGAAACCAACACTCGCTTCCGTTTTCGTAACTCACTCATTTTTATTTACTGTATATACTGTGCGTACCTGTCAAAGAAAACTGAAAAGAAATGTTATATTTTCCATAATGTATACTAAATTGATTCGTGGAAAAAAAGCGGACCATCAAACGTTTTTGCAGGTGTATGTCTGCTATATCGACGGGTGCCAATGCCGCGGTGTTATTATGTCGCCGACAATGGGATACTGCTATCAAAAAAGTCGTTTGATATCGCCGCCGCTTTGTTGCCGCGGTGTTTTTACACTGCCGACAATGGGATACCACTATCGACAAAGTCGTTTGATATCGCCGCCGCTTTGGGTTTAAATTACAATTTTTTTTGCCCTTATTCCCGATAACCCGGCATTTCACAAACTCAGCACACTTCCGGTCCACATTACGCTGAGTTTGCGGGACTCTACTGTATTTGGTTTTTAGCTTATTGTACACTATGAACTTTTAGGTATAATTTGACACCAAATTAGCAGGATAACATAAATAATATTCAATTTTAGAGTGATGTGTGAGGTAACTTTCACACACGATCATGTTGTCCCCATTCCTAATAACATTCATTCAATGTTCATCAACAATCAATAAGTGCTTTATTGCCGGTAAACATTTTACAATGTAATGGACAAAAGTCAAAGAAACAAAGTACACCAAATTACAAATACATACTTTAAAAAACATATTCTCATTTTTAACAAATATCCAACTGGGCAAGTTTCTTCCTTATAGATTGTATATTGATATGAAACATTGTCATACTAGACTAAGTGAGTGAAGATACAAGAGTTCTTTTATTTCCATAATTACAATTTGTTAAAGACAATAGCTGTTTCTTTGGTTTTGTAAATGTGACAGATATACTGTTCATTTTCCTGTTATTTCATTTTGTTGTGTTGGTAATATAACAACATCTGTTATCCAGCTAAATTTAAAAAAAAAAGACTTTTAAAGTCTATTCCAAAACTCCCATAAAGCAAAATAGTCCAGGTTAAGCAGGTACGAAATTATCAACATAATTAGGTTATATTTCGGACATGCCAATGTTAATAATACATTACAAAAAACAAATCTATGCATGCTTTTGAATATGTAAGAAATATTTTATTTAGTTAAAATCATAAACATTATATTTTTTTATATTGTTATTGATGTATCTTTCTTATAAAAAAAAAGAAGTAAAAAAGAGAGAAATTATTTTTAATATTTTAGTAATGTTAGGATGTTTAATTAAAATGACTACATTGTTCCGCCTTTCCCAGCTTCATTCATCTCACATTTGTTCACACGTTTGAACACACGTGAGATTTAGGAAGCTGACAAAGGCAGAATAATGTATTCATTTTAATTATAAACAAACGTGAGATTAATGAAGCTGAGAAAGGCGGACAATGTACTCATTATAATTACTTGTGTGGTTGTCCCATCTCCGAGGAATTGGCATATACTCAGTGATTCAGGAAGCTGTCTTGCGATGTAAGGGAACCTTAATTGTGGATATCACAAATCGGGGAGTGTGTGGTAGGGAGATGATAATAGAGATGAAGGTCCTCTTTTGGAATGGGTAAGATCATGTTTCTCTGGGATAATTGGTTTCTAGGATTTGAATGAATAGAGCTTAAAACTAACATCAATGAATTATAATACAAAAGTCCTTTTTGCTGTAGCATATGTGCTACTATAAGTCTTATAAACACTTTTGATGTCTTGAATTCCAATGTCTTATGCACCTTGTAGAGGTAGCCTTTTGAAACTCACCTCCTGTAGTTGTTGCTTAATCATGTCCAGAAACCGTCTTGTTTTGTATATTCTCTGTACTGTAATATAGCTGTATTGTTTTCTCTGCTTGACAACTCGCTATTCTGGAAAACTTGTACAAAGATTAATTTTTGTTGAAAAATAACTGTTGCTGATCCGTATTGTTGCTCAAACTGAGCAGACATCATGTGTGAGTGTATGTTTTAATAACAAAATTTTACAAAATATGTATTTAGGTTAAGTCGTCATGGTTCTGGATTGAAGTTACATTTCTATAGATTCTTATGATTTAATAAAAGTTATGCACATATATTTATTGCATATTATTGTTTATTTTATATATTTTATTTTTTAGGGAACTTTTTTATAATTATAACTTCAAAATTACTTTGTCTTTTTAAAAGAACCAAAATTTTAATTCTTATTATACTTTTAATTATTGTTTGTTCATGGCTGTTACGAAATTTATTTATTCCTTCCACCAAAACTTAAAAAATTTATAAATCTTTCAACATGCAAAGTAAATAAACATCTTAATCTCATAATCTACTTTTTTGGTCTTTTATGGAAATCATCAAGTCGTTGTATTATTTTCAATTCCTTTAGTTCACGTTGTAAAACCATTATTTGCAGAGCATTATTTGTTTTGGTTTTTTCGTAGCATTGTCATAAACTATTATTCGCCGTAGAAATCGCAGAACACCTTAATTTGTCGAAAAATTTGCAGAATACCTCAACTCGTCCTAAAATTCCCAGAATACCACAATTCATCGTAAAATTCACCGATCATTATTCGTCATAAAAATTCGGAGAATATTATTTCACCGTAAACTTGTTGAACATAAATTCATAGTAAAAATTCTCAAAACATCTTACTTCTTTGTAAAAATAAGCTCCATAACACAAAATAATCATTTCATCCTATAAAAAACCATATACCTTTAATTTCAATACTATAGTTTCTTTCATCATTAATTCCTAACTAATTTTCTACAAATAATTTTTTTCTTATTCTTTCATTAAACTCAACAATTACTTTAAATTTAAACATCTTGTGTTTTTTCAAACTTCAGAACTCCCTATTTCTTCATTAACACCAAAAATCTTCATTTATTACTTGGAATTTAAAAATCCACTTTTAGTAATAATAACATTTTAACCTAGCAATTACACAAATTTTTTGTTAAAACATCGCTGACGACTACACTCTTCATTTGTTTCAAATTTATTAAAAATATTATTTTCTTAATTATGAAATCTCACAAAGGTAATCCCCTTACAAAGAAAATCTAACAACTTTTCTTTTAAAACTTTTTTTGGTACAAAATTATTTCAAAATTATAATTACAGTATTACATTTTAAACTGATCAACATAATTTCAACTGTATTTGTAGTCTATAACATATTTTATTAATTGTTCTCACTCCCTCACTTTTAGCTGATTGTGAAATATCTTGCATATTGTGGAATGTTGTCAGCAAGGTCATTATTGCTGTGATATGGACTTGTTCTCTGATGTATGACGTAAAATCTGCTTTATTTATTTGTCTGAGAAAATCAACATGTTGTTGTTTCTTTTCTTGTATCCTCCATCTTGGTTTGTTATTTTGCTTAACTTTATCATTCATAATCCTAATTTGTAATCCTAATTCTTCCCAAATTTTAGCTGCTTCGGTTTTATTTCAATGTTTTATTTAGGCTAGGTGAGATTCAATTAAATTCAATACAGGTTGTCCTGATTTTGGTTAATAATTTAACAGATAGATTTTTGCAAAATGTTTGCTGACAAGTTTTGTTTAAAATTATTTATTGTATAAGTGTTATGCTGAGTCATTTTTGTTGAAACGATCGCAATGACAAAGTATTGTCTTTCACTGTTACGTAATATGAACTACAAAAGAAGGCTTACTATTTGATAATTGTCTGTGCATAAATTAGATTACTCAATTCACCAAATCTAATACACAGATTACTTTTATCAAAATTTTGTTTGTCCCAACCATGAAGTTTTATTTTTCGAGGAAAGAAGAAGCAATGGAAATTGAAGAAAACAATTTTTCCCTCCTAATCAAAGTAAAGTGTGTCTTGTGTCAAAATATATGTTGAAACGATTAATAGCCGCCTACACAAATAGATGTGATAAATAACGTGTAAATGATATAAGATCCCCAAATAAATATATGTGCAATGTAAAATATTAACATACAACATTCAGTAGCATGAGAAATAAAATAATTATACTAATAATCATTAAATAGAATAATAATAAGATTAATCATTAGAATATAAATATTAGAGGATTCAGTTGTACATAATAATTATGTGGGAAATTCTCTCAATTTAAGAAGCAAACAAAAATTTTCTTTTATATGTGGCAAATAAATTCTAATTAAATTTCATAAATTTAATTTGTAAAATAACTTCTTACCATGCAATAATTAATTATATATTTATTATGCCAATAATTAAATTGAGTACTTCCAGTTAATTAACCACTAACACCAACTAATTCATTTAGGCGTACATGTATGTTTAACATCTATTTTTTTAAAAAAACTTTTAAATAGTGAGTCACAAGTTAACTCTCATAAACGAATCAAAATTTTTTGAATAAAATTCAACTCTAAACTTTTAACCTACATTTTTCTCTTTCTGTCTATACACCAATAAGTTTATAGTAAAAACTGATTATAACAAAATACAGTTTATACGTCAAATTTTTTTTTGGTGAAACAATATCAGTTATTTGGGTTAATGATGACTAAAATTTCAGCATTACAAACTATCTTTTACTTACAATTCAGCAAAAACTTAACACTATACTTTCAAAATCAGGAAAAAACATAAATTAATTTTATGGTACAAATCCTATGACTATTTTACAAAATGGTTAAAAAAAAAACGAATTTTTAGTAAGGAGCAAATTTTACATAGGAATAAGTTTTTAGTAGGAAACTAAAAACACTGCCATCACACCATTTATTAGGAATAAATATTTCCTTATATTTATATTCTTTACAAAGTTATACATAAAACAAATCAGCTTACTTAACAATTCTCTTTTAAAAATTACTGACATAGACAAGGTTACATTAAATATCTTTAGATCAGTTTTTTTTGTGAAATACCTTTAAACATTTAAACTTAAACTCAAACAAAGTTAGTGATCTAACATCATCAATATTCCCTATCTAATATTTAAGCATTCAAATTCAAAGAACAATTTTATTAGTAATAAACCGGCTGATGCACCATTTATTAGGAATACTAGGTTTTCTCCTATATTCATTTTCTACGGGTTCAAATAAAATAACAAATTCGGTGGTTCAGATTATTAATATTAATTTGTTGTTAATTCCCTTATATTTGTTACAATTTACAATTACTTTAGATCTATAAATGATTCTGTCAGCTTAACATATTATATCCCTATCCAATATTTAATCCTATAAAATATAATTTAAAACATAATCTGTCTTAATTAGAACTTTAAATCTTCAATCCAGATCAATGGCAAATAATTGAATTAATTTACTTTTGCTTTCTAACACATGTATCCGCTCACCTTGCAATTTTAGCCTTGAAGCTCTATAACTGCCCGTCCCTTTTGCGAGTCTGTTCCTGGGCTCGCTCAAGGTCACCCTCTGGTGACCAGCAGCGTTTCCTCGTCCTTGCCGCCGTCTTTGATCCAACTGATCTTCTGGGCTGGTCTCTCTGCTGACCAGCAGCATCTCTCCATCCCTGCCGACGTCTCAGATGCCATTTCTCAGATCCTCTTTCTAGGTCACTAGCAGTTTATATAGAGCTTCACTATCCATGTCATGCTAATGACCTGCAAGCTAAGCAGTTGTGACACTTTTTCAATTATTTCCTAATAACTACCACACGTCTGATATTAAAGTGTTATTAACTGTTATTAACTGTATCAGTTAAATGTTATTAACTGGTGCTAACATTTGACTATTATTTGTTAATAAAATATTTTCCAAACTTATAATAAATATTTTTTTATCCTAAATCCTAACACCACATATCCACTAAATTCCACATATGTGTTGCAAGAACTAACCCATCAAACTATGTAAATTAAAAATATATATTTTTGCTATTATTTTACTTATTTTGTAAGGTGCAAAAACATCCACATTGGTAAATGAAAAGAAAACAACAATAAGGAAGGATGTAAGAAAATTTTCAAAAACTGGTTAAAATTGTAAAGTGGTGTATTAGTGGTAAAAGTGAATTAAACAACTTTAGTGAATTTAGAAGAAAATTTTTCAGAAAGGCATTGACAATAAACTTTAAATTTAGTTAAATAGGAAAGGGTTGATGAAAAAAATTAATGCCCACCTTTTTGGTATATGGAGAAAAACAAAAAAGAAATCACATGGTAATATTTGAGTCTCTTACGTTCAATGTTTTGTGATTGTCTCTTTGAGTATTTATTCTGTATTCTTAATTAACCTTTTGTTTAGTAATGTTCGACAATGGTGTAACAGGAGAAACTCGGTACAGATATCTTTAATAAAATTTGTACAATAGTACAAGTAATTGTTTTAATTATTTAGTATGAATGTCCACCAAGTACCAACAATTGTTTCAGTAAATTATATCAGATTAATTTGTTTAAATGACAAAACGTAGAAACTTACGTTTACCGTATTTTGTCTTTGTATTTTTTAAAACCATTTCTAATATTATCGTCAAAAAATTAAGAATTTCAAATTGAAATCTTTTGTAAAAAATTATCCACAAACACACATCACATTTTAAAAAAAATATCAAATTTATTATAGAACCTTATGTTTATACTAAATTTGGTAAAAAACAAACACATATTGTTGGGAAAAAATCAATAAAAATTAAAAATACTTTTTTTTAAAACTTGCTTTTCTCAAAGATACAAAAACTTTTAAATTTGTAATAGTGTACATTTTCAGTTTAGTGATCTTAATTAGAATGGGGTATACATTGGACTCAATGCAGCAAACAGGAAACGTATTTTGTTTTTTGAATAAAATCAATAAAGAAAAGTAAATAAAAAAAATAATTAGTACAAAATGATCAGAGAAATTTATTGTATGTATTTTAATATTTAAAACAGGTATAAATTTAATTATGAGAAAATTGCAATGTTAACGTTTTGAACACATAGGATGAAAGCTGTTGCCAACCGCTCAAACCGGAGGCAAGTCAGTCAAAGCTGAACTTTGAAAGGAAGAAGTAGGCTCAGTTAATAAATATGTTTGCCGAGACAATGTGGAAGTATAGAAAGAAAGTGTTTTCTTGAGAAACTAAGAGTTGTTTTACAAGTACTGTTATATAATAATGTGAGTTAATTTCTATTGGCTAAAAAATAAACTTTAGAAAGTTAAAAGTTATGACTATGTAATATTGTGCAATGGACGATGTGCATAACGTAAGCCGGAAAACACGTATAAAAAAGAATAAGTAATTGTGTTTTAAATAAAAACTAATTAACTTGAATAGAATGTTTTGAACTAATGATGAAGTAAACAAATGATAAGTTCATAAGAGTGAAGTTGAAAACTAAAAAAGTTAATTTTAAAACAGGAGAAATGATTTCAGTGAAACGATGCCAGTGAGTTCAACCCGGAAAAGATGTGTTTTAATTAAAAGTTCTACATAAAATTTTCATGCATGTCTGGTATAACATGCCCAAACTATTTTCTATATAAACGAAGATATATTATTAATTGAAACTTAATTGAAATATAATTTCATAAATATTTTATAAATAAAAGATTTTCCTTGTTAAAAGTTATGATTTAGATGTTTTGAATTTGAAAAAGAAATAAAGTTTTATGAAAATAATTATATAAGATAAAAAAGAATATTAGCTTCTCAATATATAAAAATTTTAATTTGAAAGTAGGTAGCAACCACAAAAAAATAATAATAAACTAAATTCTAATCAACTTAATCTTTGATCAATTTAATGTGTAGGATGTTATATGTGTATAATTTTATTTTACAGTTATTATTTGACTTGTATGAATTCTGATGTGATATTGTGATTATTAATAATAAACTGTACATTTAAGAATAAAAAGGATTCAGTACTTTATTCAATATTCTGCATAGTACACTTTTTCAAAAGAACTTGTGACCTCAGAGATAAGTTACACTCTCTTCAAGAGAAATAATTTTTGTAATTGATTTTTATTTATTTTATTTTATTTTAAATAAAATATTACAAAATGGCGCCCAACTTTATAAAATAATTATTTCAAAATCTCTTGATCTTATAAATTTAAATTGTTACAAATTAAAGATTAAGAAAACTTTTAAAAACGTACTACAAAGTAAAAAATAATTGTGTTGCCAAATAATTCTTTAACAATTTTTTTATCTATGTACAACTGCAGAAAAGCAAGGCATGCACACTTACATTTCATAAATTCTTAAATTTTGATCTAATATTATAATATATTGTGCTTTTAATTGTATTTATTGTAATCATTCAATATGTACACAGAATTTATAATATCTGTAATACTCATTAAATGTTTTTATATACTCTAAAAATATTTGTCACCTTAACATTACCATTCTTAAGACAAAACGATTAGAGGTCTCAAATCGTGAGATTTTGTCTAACGATAATGGACCCTCTCAAGTCAGACTAGAGACTTCTTTTTGCAAGTTATATTTATGAGTTCTGTCATGAAACCTCTCCTGTTTCGCCAAGTTCCAAAAGTTTTTATTTTTTGATGTTGCATTAAGCGACATGGTGTAGGCTGTTTATTTTATTTAATCATCCCTAAATTGATAGGAAGAAGCTTTTAAACAAGATATATATTTAAAGTTATAAATTATTAAATTTTAACAATTTATTATTTTTCATTACTGTTGAGACCGATGGTTCTTGGTGGAATTCCATGTTTAAAGATAATAAAACACAATTTTTTATTTTGTACTATCCACTTTTTATTAGTCTAGCCGACCAATGGTTTCGCCTGCTAAGGCATTGACGAGGCTGTATTACAGACTGAAGAAAAAAGAAAGAAAAAAAAAAACCAGAAAACCTTAAAACTAGAGGGTGGGAGTTAGGATACAAAGAATGGAAGGTTGGGGAAATACCCAGCCTGGGCAATGACCATAGGAACAATACATATTGGGAAAACCAGTTGATTGTTCTAAGTACTGTAACGGCCGCTAAATAATTGTAAAATATAACTTGCCAACAAGGCACATTAAATTAAAATGCTTAGTAAACTTCCCCTGCATAATGCTACCATCTGGTGGGCAGCTCTGGAAACGATGTCACGCGATCTGCCAATTAGACATTAACCCCGGACAACCTTGAATAGTTCAAGTCAGTTCATACCTCTAAGGCCGTCTAGTCGTATCTCAATGTACTTACAAAATGTAAAACTTCAAGTTAACTTTTCTTTATTTAAATTATATCGGCTTTTCTTCAAAATTCATTTGTTAAAATCAGCCTGAATATGTACAAAATTTAAAGGCTCGTAAGTGCATTATGCGTAACTCGCCGAATGGTCTTCTTGGATGATTAACTTTCACGCAAAAGGCTCGTAAGCTTTTTGTAATAATGTAAAAAATTAAAGTTTGATTGTATGTTTGAAAGACGCGGTCATGTAAGAGGGGGTAAGCAGTTTAAATAACATTTTATATTCGATAAATGCATTTCTAAGATAAAAATAGATTTTCAAAACAACAAAATAAATAATCATGTTTAATTTTAGTATAAATTGTTTAATATAAAGTGTTTATAAATTTGAGTGAAATATCGGGAGTGTGTTGAACCTTTATAACGGTAAACCGGAAGAACTCATTTACGGAAGAGGGAATCTCGTGGTTTTCATTTCAGTCTTAGTTCAGAGCTGGGAGGTGAAGGTTGTGTTAAAGGAGTAGAGATCAGAGCTTAGTAGAGTATGGTTGTGTTTTAAAGAAGTTTTAGTTGGGAAGTTGGAGGGACAAGGTGTGTTCTCTGATAAAAGAGATTTTAATAAAGATGTAGTGAGACGTTATAAACAGTTTTAAAGATTAATAATCTTGACATAATAGTAATTATTAATAATAAAAAACGTGAACTATTGATTAAAAGGTGAACATTGTAAAATGTACAAAGAAAATAATATTGCACGTGGTCGAGTTGATTGGACAGTTTGAATCGCGAGTTCGGGTTATGAACTAAGTTAAAGATGTTTAAGTGAAACAATAAACTATAATATAAACAGTTATTTGACAGGTGCTTAACCATGAACTTTGAATAGCGGTAAACCGAACAGACCATGTTCACGTCGGAACTGAGAACAACAAAGGAGAGCCTATCAATCTACAAGAAAGTACTTCTGGAACGCAAAACATATCATCTAGGAAATGTGCTTCTAAATAATAAAACGTGACTGGTATACACGTTAAGACTTTTCTTATAAATAAACTCACTTTAATATGATGAAATAACATGTGAATTTTTAATTATGTATTTAAATTGAAAGATTGATGCATAGTAATTTGAGACTTTGGTCTATAGTATAAAAATGAGAGCTAATCTAATTTGAAAAATAAAATAATTAATTAAAGTAAATGCAAGTAAGTAACGTTAAAGAAGCTTTAACCATTTAAACTCATTTTGATAAATTAGAATGTTAAATGAATAGAAAAATCTTTCAAACTTTTAATTTCACAAATTAAAGTAATACAGTAGAACCCCTCAAACTCGACACAATGTGGACTTTAAGGTTGTCGAGTTTGGGGGTTGTCGAGTTTTAGGGAACTTTGGTATTTAATGTTTAGGTTTGCAACAAATACTCAAAATTATTTTAAATAACTGTACATTTATTGATTATCAATGATTAAACGTTTATTGCAAAAAAGTCCCTGCCTGACAACAAAAAAATAGTGTGTTCAATCACACATTAAAATTAAATTTATCGATCGGTCAAATGAGATTTAAAAAGTGTTGGCCTTGTACAATAGGTTTAGTAAACTAAAAAGACCTATCCTAATATGCTGTAATAAAATTTACAGTAAAGTCTACAGTAAAAAACAGACAGTCCATTAAATATTTTTAAAGATTAAAACAATTTTATATAAAAAAATAAATAAATAAAAAAAAAAACATTAGAGCTAAGTTAGCATTGTTTGAAAAAACTTTTGATTGATCTTTGTTTTTCATTTTTGACTGGACGTCTGGCAGCTTCATCTCGAAGTCGCCGAAGAAAAAGAATGTCCATACCAAACACAGTCCAATACAAATGCTATAAATTGAACTGCTGATCGCATATAATTAAGAGTCGGATCATTTTTCTCACATGGTTAAGACCATTATTACAAAACTTGAATCATAGTTCTACGACGCTCCGTTGAATTGTTATGACAAAAGACTTGCCGCTTACTTTAATGGAATTGGTGCTAATGACCGGTAGCATCCGGGTGGTTAGGCGCTTGGGTTCACAACAATATGAATGTTTTGACAACAAATGTTTAGGGCTGTCCTGGTCTACCTGGACCCTTTATCTTTAACTTTGGCCTCTACAGTAGGATTAGAAAGTGGCTAGACAAAGGAGCATCCCTCACAGCTGTATAAACAAAAGTAACAAGCCTCAACCTCCGGGCATTTGGCACGCACATGGCGTAAAACAATGCAGTGAATGACCTTGGAAATCCCATGCTCTTTGTCACTGGCCCTGTCGAGTTTGACGGAATGTCGAGTTTGACGGAATGTCGAGTTTGAGGGGGTCGAGTTTGAGGGGTTCTACTGTACTTGCAAGTTTTATTAAAGTAGATTCAATTTTTTCTTCATTTTCAAGCTAACACTTGAAAATTATAAAACTGACCTTCTTCAAAGGCACAGATATAAAAAATAAATAGGATGTAAATCATATGTGTATGTCATAATTTACTTTGTTTTATTAATATATATGAATAACCAATGTTTTATGTTTAATAAATGTTTATGTCAAAATTTCAGCTACAGTGTTCTCATTTCTTACCAGAATTCACTGTAAGTACACATAGAACAAGAACTTGCGACCCTGAGATAATAAATTCATTAAATTCATTTTTTTTTGTGTGTTAAAATATGACGAAAGTCTGGCGCCCATTTCTGAGCAATATAATGATAAAATAATAAACTCATAAATTCATTTTTTTCTTAAGTAAAATAAAATTAAGAACTCTTCAAGTTCAGCATACTTTTTTTCTCTATTTACAATTGTTACATTTTGAAACACAACTCCAGGTAACAAGATTAAATTGACCATGGTAATTTATTTATGTCTATATCTTTTAATTTTAATTGCAGTTATGTATTGTCTAGAAATAGTTTAATCATAATTAATTTTCTTTCAATTGTCAGTAATTTCTTTTGAAAAACATAATTTCTAATAAAAGTAAAGTAACCATTTTTCATTTAAAAAATTAACAAAAATCAAATTATACTCTTTAAGATAATCATAAAATCAAAGAATTATTTAATCAATCTTTCATCTTAATTAAAATCTTTTATTTTCTATTTTCTTGCAATTTGTACCAATTTTGGATCTCAGACAAAGACTGAGCTATATTGGTTTCTTTATTAATAAAAAACTTATTTTCTAATTTCCTTTTGAAGACATTTTGTAATTGTGAAAATATTTTTTCTTTTAATTAATTTCAACTTAACTTCATTACATATAAAAAAATCTTGTTAAAGAACCTGTATAAGTTTGCCTAAACCTCTTTTAACAAGTCACTCTTTTGTGCAGCAAATGCTGGTTCAAGGTCAGGACTAAAAGCAAGTTGAAACACAACTCAGGACATCCTAGCTCATAAGAGCTCAATTTAAAAAAAATAAATAAATCTTTTGAAATGTGCCTCATGTTATCAAAAATGAACTTTAGCTGTGTCTCTTAAAAAAAAAAACTTTAATAAAAAAATAAGGTGTAATAAAGTGACTTCATCTTGGTGACTATTCGTTGGTGAAACAATATGTACAAATTTTAAATTAATTATAGGATGGGACAGCATGCAAATTTTTCGGCCCCACGACCCCAAAGGGGTTATTTTTCAAAATTAAAATAAATATATTGACGTCAATAAAAATTTAATTATCTTTTATATAATAAACTAATCTCTTGGTTATTTTTTTTATTAGTTGGCCAACTTAGTATTTAAGAAATTTAATAAATAAAATTGTAATAATTTATAAGCAATTTAATGATGAAAACTTGTTAGATTTTTTATACGTTTTGAACTTAAATATATTTTCAATAATTAAAATTTTTTTTTTTAACAAATTTATTTTACTCTTTAAAATTTCATCTGTAACAGTTTGTATGGGGGGGGGAAGATTAAATTAATTGTAAACTTTTATTAAGGGCATGTAATCATTCAAAACTTGTTTATTAATAAGCATTTGTTAATTGACTAATTGTTAGCTGATATTTACTTTTGTGAATGGTCAATTTATTCCAGGGTTAATAAATTTCAGCACTGTTTAGAAATTGCTTCCTTTTATTTTAAACATGTTACCAATCTGGTTCCAATAATTCTTAATTCTTTATAAAAACAATAATCGCCTGGTAACAGTACAAATAACTTTTAAAGGTTTTACTAATGGAGAGTTATACAAATCTAACTGGTCATTTAAAACTAAATTAGGGTTACAGTATCTTATTCTTTTAATTTCTAAGCTCTCCAAAGCATTCAATTTCCTACCTTTATTATCAAAATGTAATATTTTAAAATCTACACTCGAATTAAAATCAGACACTAGATGTATTCTTAAATGATTTGAAAAAGAAGTTGGCGGTTAGTTGTTGGCGAATGTTGTTAGTTAACCTCAATAACTAGAAAGCAGGCACTAAAAAATCTCTGCCAGTCTAAGTTTTAATGAAATCACCTCTATAACTAAAAGTTTTGACCAGTGGACCTTTGTAAGTCGAAGTTTGGAGTAGCCGTTCTATACTAAAAGACAGAATCCTCACGTTAAGACATGAACTTCCCCTTCTCTCGTGCCCTTGCATTGGGAACAATAGAGTTCTATACTTCATCTCGTGTGCATGTATGTACCTACCATTCTGTATTTTATTAGAGTTTTCCTTTTTTTAAAGTGATTGTGAAGCGGTTTGGACTGCAGTAAATTATTTTGGCATTTACAGTAGAACCCCTCTTAACCGGTCTAGTCGGGACTGACACCCAGGCCGGTTGCTCGTTTGGCCGGTTAATCCGAGGTTCCCGTTAAACTCGTCACAAAGCTTTTTTACAGTCCCCTCTGTCAAGTCTTTTTAACACATTTAACAGCGTCTCAAACGAAACCAACACACCCTTCCGTTTTCGTAACTCGCTCATTTTTATTTACTGTATATACTGTACGTAGATCATAACCAGTCAAAGACAAGAAGAAAACTGAAAAGAAATGTTATATTTTCCATAATGTATACTAAATTGATTTGTGGAAAAAAAGCGGTGTGTCTAACGTTTTTGCCAGTGAATACTGCTATACCGACGGATGCCAATGCCGCAGTGTTTTTACGCCGCCGACAATGAGATACCGCTATCAACAAAGTCGTTTGACTCGCCACCACTTTGGTGCCGCAGTGTTTTTATGCCGCCGACAATGAGATACCGCTATTGACAAAGTCGTTTGACTCGCCGCCGCTTTGGCGTTTCAATTACAATTTATTTTCGGAAACTCTCATCGAACCAGTACACTACAAAACAGGCCGGTTAATCCGAGGACCGGCTGATCCGAGGCCAGTTAATAGAAGTTCTACTGTATTGATATTACTGTATTTACATAACATAATGTTAACTAAGGACATTACTATACTTTTCTTATATATAAATGTGCCGATTTTAAATTAAAATAAAATTATGAACTGTTTATTAGAACAAAATACTTGTATTGCGGTGTTTTCTTTTCACTTATTCCTTATTGCAGGAATAAAAATGTAATCTGAACACAATACCAAAATGAATAATGGTCAGTCAACTTGGGGCTTTTATAACTCAATTTCGGTGATTTTCGAGTTCCTCAGTAAATCGAACCTTACTATCTCTAATTATTGATTGATTGATTTATTTATTAGCCTCATTTGGTGAACAAATAGCACTGCTGCAGCAAACATTTGAGTTGTCATGATCAAGATATGTACTACAACGAAAAAACTCAGCACTTTTTTATCAGTTAAACTGTACGTTTCCCCTATCTATTTTAAAATACGCACTAGTCTCAAATCCTGAAATATTTTCTTTCAGGATTTGTTTTCGCCAGAAAAGAACTGAGTTATCCAATCTACTGGAAGTTTAGGCTTCTTTAACTTGTAACCCCCCGTTATTTAAAGTAAAATTAATGTAAAACTTTAATTGCCAACAAGGCAGATTAAATTAAAATGCCTTGTAAAACTTCCCCGCATAATGCTACCATCTGGTGAGCGCCTCTGGAAACGATGTCACGCGACCTGCCAGTTAGACGTTGACCCCGGTCAACCTTGATTAATTTTAGTCAGTTCTTACCTTTAAGGCCGTCTAGTCGATTCTCAATGTAGATATATAATGTAAAACTTCAAGTTAACTTTCTTTATTTAAATTATATCGGCTTTTCTTTAAAATTCAATTGCAAAAATTATTCTAAATATGTACAAAATTTAAAGGCTGGTAAATGCATAATGCGTAACTCGCCGAGTGGTCTTCTTGGATGATTTCCTTTCACGCAAAAGGCTCGTAAGCTTTTGAAACACAACTCCAGGTAACAAGATTAAATTGACCATCTTAATTTAATTATGTCTATATCTTTTAACTTTAATTACAGTTATGTATTGTTTAGAAATAGTTTAATCATAATTAATTTTCTTTGAATTGTCAGTAATTTCTTTTGAAAAACATAATTTCTTATAAAAGTAAAGTAACCATTTTTCATTAAAAAAATTAACAAAAATCAAATTATAATCTTTAAAATAATCATAAAATCAAAGAATTAATTGATCAATCTTTCATCTTAATTAAAATCTTTTATTTTCTATTTTCTTGCTATTAGTACCAGTTTTAGATTTCAGACAAAGACTGAGCTATATTGGTTTCTTTATTAATAAAAAAACTTATTTTCTAATTTCTTTTTGAAGACATTTTGTAATTGTGAAAATATTTTTTCTTTTAATTAATTTCAACCTAACTTCATTACATATAAAAGATCTTGTTAAAGAACCTGTATAAGTTTGCCTAAACCTCTTTTAACAAGTCACCTTTTTGTGCAGCAAATGCTGGTTCAAGGTCAGGACTAAAAGCAAGTTGAAACACAACTCAGGACATCCTAGCTCATAAGAGCTCAACTTATAAAAAACAAAAATCTTTTTGAAATGTGCCTCATTTTATCAAAAATGAATTTTAGCTGTGTCTCTTAAACAAAAAATCTTAATAAAAATAATAAGGCGTAATAAAGTGACTTCATCTTGGTGACTATTCCTTGTGAAACAATATGTACAAATTTTAAATTAATTATAGGATGGGACAGCATGCAAATTTTTCGGCCCCACGACCCCAAAGGGGTTATTCTTCAAAATTAAAATAAATATATTGACGTCAATAAAAATTAAATTTTCTTTTATATAATAAACTAATCTCTTGGTTATTTTTTTTATTAGTTGGCCAACTTAGTATTTAAGAAATTTAATAAATAAAATTGTAATAATTTATAAGCAATTTAATAATGAAAACTTGTTAGATTTAATATACACTTTGAACTTAAATTTATTCTCAATAATTAAAACATTTTTTTTAACAAATTTATTTTACTCTTTAAAATTTCATCTGTAACAGTTTGTATGGGGGGGGGGGGAGATTAAACTAATTGTAATTTTTTATTAAGGGCATGTAATCTTTCAAAACTTGTTTATTAATAAGTATTTGTTAATTGACTAATTGTTAGCTGATATTTACTTTTGTTAATGGTCAATTTATTCCGGTGTTAATAAATTTCAGCACTGTTTAGAAATTGCTTCCTTTATTTTTAAACATGTTACCAATCTGGTTCCAATAATTATTAATTCTTTATAAAAACAAAATCGCCTGGTAACAAACTTATCTGGCCTGGATTATATAACTCCTTCAACAGTTTAAGTCACCCCAAACTGCTGGTACCCCCTTTTTTTGTATAATACTTCCAGTAACTATATTTACTTTAATTCTTTCGCTCAGAGAGAACACGATTAGTTTTATTTATCTTTTTTATCTCTTCGGAGCGTGTTCTTGAGAATACCTTTCTTAAATACAATATATCTTACCATTTTAACTAATAATATTTCCTGTAAGGATAACACAAGGCTGTGTGTATAATTATAAAAGACAAGTCTTTGTTTTCGATATTTAGAAATTAACACTCATTTATTTTATTTTTATTAAAAGAAACAAAATCAAATCTCTTCTGAAAAACAAAATAATTAAAAAGTGTTAACTTATATAATTGTAAAGAAATATTCCTCTGACATAACTTATTATTTTACTAACTTTATTTATTTTGATAGCAGATAGGCAATTAATTAAATTTAAAAAAAAAATACGTTTTGCATTACTCTGTTATCTATGAATTTATTTTCTTTAATCGCTGGACACTAATTTCTCAGTTAACAATCTAATCAGTTGTCCAGGATTTGCATACAAATATTTTACTTATTTCACTTACAATATTTATTTTTTTAATATCCACACACAGATATTAAATTTCTTAGCCTAAAATATTTTCATTAAATTTTGTAACTCAGGAAAATCAGTAATATTTGAATTTAATTTTAACTTTTGGCCAACTTTGCCCTAATAAGAAAAGAAATTTAGATGGTTTCTCAAACCTTGACCGCCGTCTTGAAGATCCTGGTAATTTTGCTCCTGTACGGTTGAATTGGTTTACTCCTCTGGTGTCGGGTTGCTGTGATGACGTTAAGATTGATCCATGTATCTCTTAGTAAGTTTACGGTGACATGTTAATTCCTATTAAACACGGGTTGTTGAAATTTTCACACTTTTTACGGAAATCACTAATTCCACATTTCACTCTCTAAACTTTTGATTTTATTTTCATTTTAATATTTTTCTTTTAGCACTGACTCTTTAACATTTTCCAAACAAAATTTTTTAATTATGAATTTCAATTAAATTCTTCTTAATTAGTTAGATTCACTGTTCTGTCGGGCATAGTAACCCCTTACATTCTAGTAACAATTTTTATGTGAGAGACTCCCGAGAGCCTGAGCAGCTATATTTATAGCTTGAACTATCCTATTCTATTACCAATTTTTTTCCCTCGTAGGAATAATACAATAGTTCCTTATTTTCCTATTTATGATGTTATTTTTGCGTTATTTTTAGTTCTAGTGCTTAAGATATTTATTTATGGGTTATTAACAATTGTTCAAGTCCTTTAATCCTTTGTTTGAATTATTTTAATTTAATTAATCATTTTCGTTACTGTAGCTGTCCGTTGGTACGATGATCCTCCCCGTTATACATCACGAAGTCCTGGAGTTTAGAACTCTGCAGCTCTAAACTTGCTACTGTAGAAATCTCTATTGTCTTTTTTTTAACCTCTTCTAACAGTTTTCCTGAGATGTTTTACGGTTTTTCTTGGTTGGCATTTTGTAGTCCTTCATGTCAGCTTTCACGAGAATTTCGTGTGATGTTTGTCGGTCCACCTGTTTCTCCTGCAATTCTTTACGTAATTTTCAGTTTTTATTTTTGACACCTTTTGATTTACAGTTTTGAAACTTCACCATTTTGTGAGTTTCCGAGATAAATACACTGGCCGTAACGAAGATGCTGTCTGACCTTCCTGTCTTACGTAATTTCGCCCTCAACTTCACACTTTTTTGTTTATGGGTTTATTATTTACTGATCACCCTGGGACTTACATATTCTTTAGCTAATATGATTTTAATCACGTTTTATTAATTTTGAAATTTTATCTTTATTCATTTTCACACAAGGGTGTGAAAACCATAGCCTTTCTATTTTATTCAAATTTTGATTTTTTACTTTAATTCCTTGTTAAACTTTAATCTTTTAACTAAACCTATACAACACATTTTCAAAGTTTATTTTTATTTAAGTTTTATTAAAGTTTCAAATTATACCATTTCATCTAACTTTTTTTTAATATTGATTTTTTCAACAATTATGCAAGAATCTTTTATTCTTAGAATTCTTTATTTATTACAGCAATACCAAGGTTTTTTGAATTTGATTAATTTTGAAATTTTTTTAATTCAAAGTTAGTTTATATGAAATAACCGTAATAGATCTGTATTGCATACAACTTGTACAACTACAATTGCACATCCTTTAACATTATTATTTCATATTTTCATAATTCATCAAATACAAATTTTTTATTCAAAATCTACCGACATACGATTTTACTGTCAAAACGAGTAGGAGAAAGTTGACTTTAGACCTAGCCATAGGTCAATTTTACCAACTCGCCTTGAGCAGCAAAGTTGGTTACAATCAGCCAAATCTTGTATTAGGATTAAATTTTGATTAATCTCATTTTTGACCAATATATATTTCCATACAACGAATTTCCGTTGTAGTACAGAATACAATATAATACATAATATTCATAATACATATATAATACAAATAATATAAATAAGACATACCTAATTATATAAACTATTTAACATCAATCACACAATAAACATCTATTTAAAACCCAAGGTACTCCTCCACCGAGTAAAATGCCTGCTTTACAAAGAAAGCCTTAAGTTTATTTTTAAAGCCTTTAATGCTAGATATTTCCTTTATATTGTCTGGCAACTTTTTCTACAAATTGAGACCAGAATTTGTGCACTCCGTCCTCGAACAACTTTAATCTATGTACTGGGTATTGAACCATTTGCCCTTTTGTAGAATATCCATGTTTGTCCTGATCGAACACCTATATAATTACTTCTAAAAGAGAGCAGGACATTCAGGATATATATACAGGGAAGAGTTAATAATTTTAATTTTGTAAATGAATTTCTGCAAGATTGCCTAACTTTTAAATTACAAATTATTCTTATAATTATCTTTTGAATAGAAAAGACGTTTACAGACTCTACCGAGTTCCTCCAAGCATCACCATATCTGAGATAAGAGTACACATATGTTGATGAGTAGTGAGACCTTCCGGAATCCAAACTGACTCTCTGTTAGAACATTAAATTCATCAAAAACTTCAGAATTCTGCTCAGAACTATTCTTTCAAAATTTTTTGACAAAACCGGTATTATATAACTTGAAGTGTTAGTAATTCTCTTGAGATTAGAGTTATCAAGGTTCACTGTATCACCAAATTTAACAACTCGGAAAATTATAGTGTGGATGGAACTTGTATCATCGAGGTTGGTGCCTGTTGAAAGCTGTACAACAACTCATGAAAGCATTATTACGAACGAGTTAAGTAATAAACAGGCTGTGAGATCCATCATCAAGGTTGTTATCTGTTGCAAGCTGTACAACAACTCATGAAAGCATTATTGGGAACGAGTTAAGTAATGAACAGGCTGTGAGATCCATCATCAAGGTTGTTATCTGTTGCAAGCTGTACAACAACTCATGAAAGCATTATTGGGAACGAGTTAAGTAATGAACAGGCTGTGAGATCCATCATCAAGGTTGTTATCTGTTGCAAGCTGTACAACAACTCATGAAAGCATTATTGGGAACGAGTTAAGTAATGAACAGGCTGTGAGATCCATCATCAAGGTTGTTATCTGTTGCAAGCTGTACAACAACTCATGAAAGCATTATTGGGAACGAGTTAAGGAATGAACAGGCTGTGAGATCCATCATCAAGGTTGTAATCTTTTGGAAGCTGTACAACAACTCATGAAAGCATTATTAGGAACGAGTTAAGTAATGAACAGGCTGTGAGATCCATCATCAAGGTTGTTATCTGTTGCAAGCTGTACAACAACTCATGAAAGCATTATTGGGAACGAGTTAAGTAATGAACAGGCTGTGAGATCCATCATCAAGGTTGTTATCTGTTGCAAGCTGTACAACAACACATGAAAGAATTATTAGGAACGAGTTAAGTAATGAACAGGCTGTGAGATCCATCATCGAGGTTGTTATCTGTTGCAAGCTGTACAACAACTCATGAAAGCATTATTAGGAACGAGTTAAGTAATGAACAGGCTGTGAGGTCCATCATCAAGGTTGTTATCTGTTGCAGGTTGTACAACAACTCATGAAAGCAGTACTGTATTAGGATCGATGAAAGTTAAAGCCCAGGTATGTCAACTATGTGATTAAAAACTAGTCCAAAAACTGATTATAAAATATATATATATATATATATATATATATATATATATAATATATACATACGAAGATTTTATATATACAAAGTTTATATATATACGAAGGTTTTATATACACAAAATACTATAGTGTTTTTTGTGTGTGTTTTCTTACTTATGTACTATTAGGTAATACCAAGGACCATTTTCCAAGGTAAGCCTGTCTCCTGACCATACAAAATCTAACCAATCTATATATATATATATATATATATATATATATAGTCACCTAGCCAGACCTAATAAAACAAATATTTTTTATCATGACAAATTTTTATTTAATATATATATATAATAAAGATCGAAATATAACACCCACTAACTTGACTAACGTAGTCCTACATATAAACCTAGTCTTTCGTAATCAGAGCTGGATTTAACCTAACAATGGCTGGATTCCCTTGTTTTCTATTTGTTATTTGACAGTGAAGAAATGTCTGGACTTGAAACATGTCTTCCTACAAATAATATGATCTGATTGAGTACAATTTATTTAGTTTATGATTTTTCATAGCAAAATCCGATAATAAACTACAATAGATCCCAATGGTGAATTTAAATAAAACCCTTTTAATAAATTTGAAGTACTGTTACTTCTCCCAAGATATAAAAGAAAATTATATTAACAACACCGTAAAATTGAGAATTATTAACATGCTAATATTCTTTCCAAATAATTTTGTATTGCAAAGTACAGTTTACAATTTAATAGCCAAGTCTCTATGATAATAAATATTTTCAATAATCACTTACCCTTTCTGCTCCGCCCAACAGGAACACTATATTGTGAATATTGTTTAACTGTGCATTCTCTTCCGCATCTGTGCGCGCTTGCGGGTTATACTCCATCGCAATAACTTCTTTAACAAACTTGCTCATTATGATGCTGACTGTGCCTGAAATTACAGAGAATGTGCTTACATTCTTTTTTATATTCAATCAATTTTATTAGAAAATCCAAATTTAATTGTAAAAGTTTAAGCGAAAAAATAAATTGAAGCCTAACCCCTAATAAACACAACACATTCAAATAATCATTCTCTCACAGAACAGCAATTATATCCCAAAAAAGTAAGAGGTTCCAGAACCCATTCTTGTATGTTACAAGGAATCAAATTGGGGTGAGGTAGAGGAGGAGGAGGAGGTGCAGCTTGACTTGCTAATATTTCAGACAGCCAAGCTGAAACGCTGAGTTCTGCAGTCATCACCTATAAGACGGTATGGGATTGCCTAGGGAAATTCAAAGACCTAGGGAAAACAATGAAATGAGTCTTCTCTGGGTACTAGGACACACATGAGTAGAGGAAAAGAAAAATTGGGACAAATTTGTGAGAATCGAGGCCAGTACCCCATAGCTCCAGAAGATTTATGTGCCTTGGAGAGGCTTACTTCAAAAAAGATGGTAATTATATAGCAGAGTAGCCTCACTTCAAAATCAATTTTTATGGGTTTTATTCGTCAAATAAATGTTGGAAAAATATTTTACTATCGAAAAAAAGTGTCGATTTGTACTTTTAAAAGTACATCAGGCTATTAGGCCTATAAACTAGTTCACCTCTGGGTCTAAGGAGGTTAAGGTGGCGCCGTATTTTCCTTGTTTTATTTTTTTATCGTCTACTACATACCTTACTTCATAAGAATAAATAATGTTTTCTTTGCTGTAAATATGTAGGGCTGTATTATTATATGTCACGAAAGGTTTGGCCAGGTTGCTATATATATAAAACCACCTGGCCAAACCTTCCGTACGTTTATTGAAGTGAATGTCATGAGTATGAAAGATAACACAGAGTTAATTTTTTCACGAAAAAACAACTTGTGTAATTATATTATGTAATCATCTTTCCGACACTTTTTTTTCGATAATAAAATATTTTTCCAACATTTATTTGATGAATAAAACCCATAAAAATTGATTTTGAAGTGAGGCTACTCTGCTATATAATTACCAAAAAGATTAATTATGGTTTTTTTTAATGAGATTTCGGGAATAGGCATATGGAAAAGTTTATGTGATATTTTTTCACAGCTTATTGACTCATCAGAACTTTTCTGAATATCTCTCGTAATATTAATAATTAAGCTTTATCAATTCAACACATCTTCAAAAACAGAACTGATCTCACCTGTACCACTGTATAGATCTAAAAGTGTTGTATTGGGCTCCAATTTAGCCATTTTTATAACTTTGTTATACATCACTTCTGCGCCAAATTTGTTGATCTGGAAGAATGTGTCTGGTGAGATTTTGAACTTGCAACCATTTAAATTTTCTATAAAATACGATTTTCCATACAGCAGAATGTAAGGAGCTTGGGTTTGAGTACATCGTGAGAACAAACTGTAAAAAAAATAAGTAATTTATTATAGAAACATGTGTTTATTAATTTATATATTTAACCATCAAAAATAAAATAATACTGTAACATTTGTTTACAAACAAAAATGATAATGAGAATTGTGTAGTAACATTGTTA
The DNA here is from genome assembly GCA_963513935.1 of Aphrophora alni. Taxonomy (NCBI): domain Eukaryota; kingdom Metazoa; phylum Arthropoda; class Insecta; order Hemiptera; family Aphrophoridae; genus Aphrophora; species Aphrophora alni. The sequence goes on along the minus strand of OY740775.1, from coordinate 79,564,900 downwards.
CATGAACACCTTCATTTCTTGATTTTTTTAAGGGGGAGGGGTGATTGAGGTATACACTTGGTCTTCAAAAGTACTATTGACATTTGAAAAATATGTTGTAAAAATGTAATATTTAGAACAAACTAATTGAATATTACTCTTTTGAGCACAATGTGGAACTTAATGATTAAATTCAAACACCCAATATCTCAATTCAATAAAACATTTCTTTAATACTCAACCTCTGAAGATGGTAACTATCTTCCTGAAATGTACTACAACGGAAATATCGTTGTATGGGAACTGTATTTGAGAAAATTTGGAAAAAATTAGAATACAGTTTAACATGCAAGTAGAAGCAAGCTTTGCTGTTTTGAACAAGTTTGTGGAAGTGGACTATGGCTTCGGCCTGATGTCACAATCGCAAACCCATTGAAACGGCGAGTTTCTGAGTTAGTCATTTTGAAATAAAAAATCAGTACCTTTATTTGATGAATGTTGATAATATGAAATAAAAGGTTTTAATTATAAAGAATATGTAATTATAGTACAAGTTGTACGCAATTCATATCTCATACTAATATTTCATATTAATTGATGTAATTAAAATTAAAGACAAAGAAAGGAATTTTTTTTTTCAAAATTGGTCAAAATCCAAAAACTTAGATTTCTATAAACTACATGGAAATCTAAGAAAATGTTATTCTTGAAAAAATTCGGGGATAATGATTAATTAAAAAGTTAGCAGAAATGTGCTACTTATAAAAGTAAATAAAAGTAAGGCAAAAGAAAGTTTAAAAAAGTAATAAATACAAAGATTTTAAGATATATAAAAGTAATGACGAATTGAGTAAAAAATAAATTCCACACCAAAATAAAAATCAATAGTTTTCACACATTTTGTGAGAAAACGGAAAGAGATAAAAAATAAAAATTTCAGATTATTAATAATAATAATTAAAGAAAAAGAAAATGTAAATCCCAGGTCAAAATATTAAAGGAAATTTAGTAAAATTGCAAGCGCAAAAAGAAGTGAGAAAAAGTATGAAAATCAACAGATAAGGAAATCGGACTTTTTTTTTCTCGCGTAATTCTACGAAACTACTGAGTTTTAGTGAATAAGGAACAAAGTTGTGATTATGAAAAGTACGATTACGAAATTATTCAAAATTAGTATCAAAGATATCAGAATAATGGTAACACCTAGAATCATAAATCGAGATCGTCAGGAAAGCCACAGTCAAGATTCAAAAAGTAAAAATTACAAAAAATTAGCAAGTTATAAAAGTTTAAAATCAAACAAAAAGATTTCAACCCAGCGCAAATTTAATTTTGGAGGACCAGAAACTGCGGGAAACCGTGACATCGCGAGGGGCAAAGCCATGAAGCCAACTGACGGGAACAGTTGAAATATAAACTAATTCATGGGGAAAATAAATAGAAAAGGGTTTTAAAGAGAAAAATGAATTGCTAAGATTCAGAATAAATAGTACAACACAGTGGAAGACAGAAAAAATAAATTGAACGTATTAATAAGGAAGAAAAAGCAAATATTGTATCTCGCTAAGAAGGGAAGAAAATTGGTATGAAAATACGATGTATTTCAGCTATAAATAGAGCCGGTGATCCTTTCAGAGGGCTCTCTTGTAACGATTTTTCAAAGGTGAAGATCACCTTACTTCACGACAGTTTGCATCAGATTCTTGAAATAAATTTGTAAAGTAAAGTCAGTAATAAAGTAAAGTAAATGGAGAATCAATTAAGTGTTAGAGTCAAATAGGACAGATTTACGTCACATGGACTGCCAAATTGGACTGGACCTAGCTGTGCCAATGTATTGAAGCTGTTAGTAGATTAACAATGCAGATCTACTCCAGGAAAGTCAACACGTCGGTCAAGGTTTGACATTTTTTGTAATATTTGATAAACAGTGATTTGCCACTAAGTGCAATAAAAAATAATTTCAAATCCTTTAATGGTTTTATCTGTTGTTGTGAATTGTCCTTTAATTTTTGTTGTTGTAAATAAATTGATATGTTATGTTTAATAAGTATCTAAGTGTGTGGAAATTTGAATAGAAAAAAATTGTTGAAAAGTCAAATTCTCAAATTAGAAAGAAAGAAGTAATCAAATTAAGAAAAGTTTTAATTGTTTTAAATTTTGGGAAAATACCAACCAGCTCTGAATTTATTTGTTTTATACTAATATAGAAGATGAATTTATAAAAGAAAATAATTTTGTAAAAAAGTTGATGATAAAATAATTGTATTTAAATATCAATGAAAATTAAATTTATTGCAAAAAGTGATCGGGAATTGGCGATCACCGTATAAGATATGCGATCGCGTGCATCGTAGGCTAGACCGTGCATCGTAGTCAAGACAAAACACAGTCGTTCACTACTGAGCCAAAGGAGCGGATATGTGAGTTGTGCGTTGTTTCTTAACGTTTTAGAAATAAACCTAAATGACTGCCTAAACCGCTAATTGCGGGGTCTGATCGACCCCCGGGTGTTACGCAGTCATTCGTAGGTCATCCGACTAAATTGAGCAGAATTATTATGACCTAAAAGGGTTAGCATAATTCTCCCATCACGCTTGTCTCTAACCGATAAATTATTAAATTATAATAATTAATATGTTAGTTTAGTTATTAAATTATATCTCATCATAAGCTGGCTGTGAACATAGTGAATAGTTGGGTTGAGAATAAGCATTAATTAACGATCCAATATATTTACTGGGTAAGTCCAAACCCTCCTTCTGGAACCTTAAGCGGTTCGAACGTCTCGACCAATCGAATAACCAGGGCTGACGTTCGCCGCAGTTGGTAGCAGAGACGTTCGCCGTAATATATATATATATATAAATTTCATAATTAAGAATTGTGTTTGCAATTATTTTAATAATACACACACAGGCTAACAACTACATCTAAGTGACTAAAATAGATTGTGATAGAAGAACTTTCCAAAGAACTCGCTCTTGAGATAAGTTATAAAAAATATAAAATTTGCTCATGAGCTCCATGAATTAAGGGAAAATTAATAATAATTACTGGAAGCTAAATAAAGGGGGATACCAATAGTTTAGGCCCAACCTAAACTGTTGAAGGGATTAAGAGGATCAGATGAAAATTGAAAAAGCCTATACTTCTAGTGAACCATCTAAATCCACTCAATACTCTCGAAAACAAAGCCTGTAATAAATATTACAGGGTTTGAGGTAAGTGTGTTAATTAAAAAGGGGAAGGTGTACAGCCTAGCTCAGTGTACAACAGAATATCTGAGTTTTTCCGTTGTGCTACATAAGATTGTTTGATTAAAACTCAAGCTCTGATGAAGGTTACTATCTTACTAAAATATACATAAGAGTGTTTGTTTAGTACTCAACCTCTGAAGATGGTAAGTATGTTATTGAAATATATATAAGAAAATAAATCTTGTTTTATTTAATTGTGGTATTGAGTATTTGATTTTAATCTAAATAAAGGCGATTTGAGAATATGGTACTAGATTAGATAAAAACGTTTCCCAAATTAATTTAGTACCAACTGTACTTTGTATAGTAAAAATAGTAATTTTACACACAATTCACTCTTCCACAGTAAAAATTGAAAATGTAAAGTAACAAATTCATGTAAAAATAGGTTAGGTATGTAAAATCTTTAGAAACGGAAATACATTAATCACTGCCATCTCTCTGAAATCATGAAACCATCTTAAAAGGTAGAATATCTCAAAATCAACTCATGTTATTTCATATAGTTAGATGTCGCGTAAGTCGGTTGCAGTTTCAAATTTCTTATTTGTTTCTTTCAATACACATTATAAAATATATAAATGCATTGTGAATCGTCTTAGGCACATTAGTCAAATCCAAAAACCTTAAGTTTATACCAAAATTTCTTCAATTTTGGCAGAATTTAAAATATTTACAAACCTAAACATTAAGTCTTATAGTTTAGGTATGTATATGAGATTAATTTTTTTAAAATCTTTTAAGTTCTACTTGCCACCGTTGATAAAATAACGAGATGTTTGGTAAATGTTTAAAGAAGTACTCTTTCAACGCATATTGTTGCTCCTCAATAGTTTCCTTGATAAATCCTACGGGATGGACTGTAACAGCAACCAAGATCTCACCCGCCTCGTTGGATCTGACGAGTAATGTTCTCCAATATCCACCATCATACAGTTTATGGTTTGCTGGTAGAGGAGATAATCTGATAAAATCTTCATAAACCTGTATAGTACATGAGTAATGATATTAGACTGTATTTATTGAATGGTGATGTCATATTGCCCAAGAGATAGTTAATACAGATAATTAAGTTCTTCTTAGTCATAACTATCTTTTAAACATTTAAGTATCAACATACAACTGACTTAGCTATGTATAAATGGTAGAACATAGTATATTAGCGAATTTAGTACCTCTACATTTATAAAATACAATGTCTCTCACTTTGATTATCTTCCTATAACTGCAGAACAGCTGATTTGATTTTCATGGCATTTTCTTTCATATACAGGGAAGAAGACTTGCCAGGGTTTAGTCTTTCAAGCATTACGTTAAAAAGACTTATTTCAGTAATTTAAAAAAAATGAATATACTCTAATGTATTCTACAAATCTTTTTATAATTTGTTTATCCTCAAATATTTGCATATGTTTTCATTATATAGATATATAAACATCATAAATATCTTTCACAATTTATTAATAATAATATTTAGTTACTTCCAAACATTAGAAACTAAATCTATATAAAAATTAGCTTTGGTGTGGTAGGTTTTGAACATTTATTACATCCCTACCATTAACTTCAAATTTATTAAATTATTGTCATCTTCAAAGTTTAAAATATTGTTAGAAAACTTATTTTGCACATAATCAACATTAGTAGTTTCTGAGCTGACATCAGATTCATCATCAATAAGTCTATTTCACTGTCGCAATCAATAACTTAGGACTAGACCTACTTGACTCAGCCACATTAGGCCTGTACTTATCACAGAAAACAGACAGTAGAATTAAAACAAAACAACAGTTAAAGCATAAATATAAAAGATAAATAATATGCCAACAACAATAAATAACAATGTATCCTCAAGCCTAAAACAGTTTCAGATAGGTTGGCCTAAACTATGAAACTATTCCTACTTATAATCAATGAATAAATATACAAATTGCACAATGTTTACAATGATTTACACTAGGCTCAAGCATACAACAAAATACAAGAACTGTGAGTCAGTTGTTTAATGTTAGACCTAATCAAATTAATAATGTTACAATCAATAGTATCGCTCCTTTTTTATATCGATAGATATAAAACAATCTAAATCTTAATGCGTAGAGACTGGGTCACTTTAGAACAGAGCCAATGAGAGAGTAGTATTTTGATCATGTGACCACCTAGACCCTTGTCCCTAGAAAATGGCATTTCCCTAGATCATACTACTTAAAAAATGGCATCTCCATTGGTAAGTTGAGCAAAAAATCTGTAAAACCATGTTATCGTATGGTGTATATATATAAAAAAGTTTGTGTAATAGTCATTAAAGATATGGATTAAATAGTTTATTTGGTAAGTATATACGGCTATGTATAAATAAATGCTTATATATAAACATATATAAGTCTGGCCTATATAAATCAAATGTTTAGGTTCTAGGGACTCACCTCTAGGTTAGTATATATATTTAAACTCCTCATGTGCTATTATATATAAACAAATGTCTGGGTCAGTGTATTGCCGCGCTGCGTCTCTCTGTGTGTCTACACGAATTTAAGATTCTTGTTCCCTTTTTTGGAACACTATTATCACGAACTCTTAAACTCGCTGTACGATCACCACCGACTGGGCGAACCACCTTTCTTTTCAGAGCAAGCGCGGGCAAGGCCAAGGTGCTCACTTTTACTTTTTTTAAATCAAAGATTTTGCAACTCTTGGCTCTAATAAGTATGAGCTTGTCCTCATAAACTTACTAAATTTTAATTAACGCAAAATTCCCTGAATTTTATCTCAATGCTCGATTATTTAACTCTTTTAAGATTAACTCTCTCTCTCTCTCCAAGGTCGTGCCTTTTGGGAGAAATCGGCTCTTAAGTTCTGATGATAACTTTTTAAAATTTTCAAATTATATTACCAGAGCACATATATAAAATTTATGTTAAAACAAGGTTAATAGCATACACAGAATGGATATATATTAAAAACACAACAAAATTTAGAAATGAATTATTTGTATATTATTTTCTCTTTTGCACAGAAAAATTTTATATTCAAAACTTTTTTAATCACACAAAACAATTTAATTGAACAATAACACAACTATTTCTTGATTTGACAAAATTAATTAATGTAATATTATCTATATATTAAACAAAATAAAAGCGCTTGACTTTCCAGACAGAACCACAAACAGTTTTTCCTGTACTGAAAAAGTCGTATTTAAATTATTAATTATTTTCAACACCAAAGCAGAGGTTTAAAATGAATTTAATTTTTAATAATTCCCCTAATGACGTTATATTTAAAAAGAAGTTAATATTTGCGAATTATTCCTTAAGTATAAGATACCTTCACACTTTAATAGAAGTTCTAGTTGGATTTGGAATTTGTTGTATAATTAGGATGATGGTGATGTGATATTTTCCATCCAGAGTCTGTAAGCTGCTATGTAGTTGAATGCTGGTATCGAATTCTTCTAAGTCGCCTTGAAGATCGATTAAAGTTGAAATTATTCTAAGTCCAATTAGTAGAGTGACAGTTGAATCTTCCTCTCAGCTCAGAGTCGGTTGCAGAAGAAACGTCCTTTCAGCGTCGATTCCAAATCAAAAGTAACCGTCTTTCGACGGTTAAATCTCGGTCTCCCTGTCAGTGGGAATTAATCCACTTTTCTGGAGCCAATTTTCCTCCCTTTTTGGGAAAAAGGTATTTTCCATATATTATGTGTTTTCAGGCCCTTTTGGTCTGAAATATTTACACTATATATTTTATTAGTCCTATTTCTTGACTAATGAATAGTTTTCTTCCATTATTATTAATTAAAACACCTTTTAATTAATAATTTATAGTATTTTTTCTTTAACGTTATCTTTGATCCAAGTTGGCAACATGATGTTTCTGACTTTAGACTCCGCTTGAAGATGCGCGCGCAACTTTTCATGTTTTTGCATGAAAATCTCTACTTTTGACGTTTTTTCGTTCAACTCGCTATAACTTTCGAACGCTCGAACCGATTTTAAAGTTCCTTTCGGATTCTTCTTCCTTTCCATCTTGTGGGTCTTGTGGAACTTGATTCATCGCTCTACTACGCTTCGTTCGCGAGTTATCGCCCTTTTCCTGAAATTTGATTTTTCCTCTTTTCAAATTTTGAGATAAGTCCTTTCTCAAAATTCTTTTGACGAAATCTTGTTCCTCTTCTACTACGACGAAAAACTATGTTTTTACTTTTTACATAACTCGTTTGGTTGTCGAGTTATTCGCGTTTGAAGTCCTTAAGTTTGTGTCGTATGAGTTTATGTTCATAAAAACCCCCCCATTATATATTATTACTTCTGCTTTGGTGTGTTACAATTTTATATACTAGATACATATAATTATCATGTTACTTTACCCCTTTAACGTTTAATTTAACCGCTTTTGGGCTTTGAAGTTTTACGTTTTGTAATTATTATATCTCCCTTATTTTATTTTCAAATTTGATTCTAAGTACATATTATTGTGCCCTATTGTGGTCTCTACAATAGTACTTATTATTATTTTTTAAATAATCCCCCCTTCAACTCAAAAATTCCAAAAAACTCCCCAAGAATGACTTTCTAAGTCCATTCTCACCTGTTAGTTATTATTAATCCATATTTTTTATTTATGATTATTATTAGTTCCCCTCTGAGTTATGACTCTACGTTTTTTGAATTTTGAATTTACGTTTTTTCCAAATTTTAGGTATTTGAGCCCCTATAAAAACTTGAATAACTTTTTTGTTTTAAATACTTTTAAATTTATTCTTCGATATTCTTAATCGGTTGATTCTACTGTACATTGATTTATTTTAATAATTTAATATTTTAATAAAATAAGAAACCAGACAGAACGATTGTACACGATTCAACATGCAGTGTTCGACACCTGTTGCCGTGACGTCATCGCTCCCCCTCGTCCCTCATCCACTAGGCTTTATCGCGGGAATTTAACTTGTTTTAAATTGACTTGAGACGTTTGGCTTTTTCCAAACCGTCGCAGTATGTGCTTATATATAAACAAATGTCTATGTCTGTGTATGGGTTTATATAATATATATAAATGTCTAGGTCAGTGCGTGTGCCCCCACCCCTCCCTCCCCTCTTTCTGGTGAGGATTGAGGTGTTGTCGGGTGCAATGATATGAAAATGTGTAGGATGCCGTTTCAAAACCATTTTCACGGTAAAACTGGTACCTACTGGTGGTCCGGTGAGTGTTCAGGTCTGACCCGTGTTAGCGAACAGAAAGTCGTATTGCCTCGGACCATCACCATTGTGATGGGTAAATCGAATAAAATCAAAAACCGTTCACTTCTGGTGTGCCAAAAATGGTCATAGTGCCGAGTTTGATATCAAAATATATGTTTTCAGGTACGGGAACATAATGGGGAAAGTACTGAGTGCATATCTGTAACTGTTATTTAGATATCATGGGGAACACAATGACAATGTTATCGCGCTAATATCCATTACCCGTATCGAAATATGACCATGTGTTTGTGTGTGAGACTCTGTGTATGTAAATGAGCGTGTGTGAATGCGTGAGGGGTTATTTTAGAGGGGAATGTTTGTGTGTGTTATTTCAAAGCAGTAGAACCTTGAACGGTCTTACTACTGCCAACAGATACATCCATTTGCAAACAGTCTAACCAAATTTCCGACCGAAATACTGCTTTTCGACAGATTTCCTGACCAAAATACTGCTTCTGAAACCGATTCCAACAATTCAAACAGTGGCAAGACTAATGCCCTATTTAATCTACTCTTCAATCCAAACAGGCTGAAATTTGCTAACGCCTACATATTTTCCAAATCCCTCCAGCAGCCAAAGTACAAATTTTTGGAAAGTATTTCACGGACAACGGAAGTGTTATCCACGCTAGTGAAGTAGAACTGAATTCAATAATAATTTTTGACAACATAGCTTGCGAGAAACACAACAATATACATAACTATTTCACCATGGGGCACAATATAGATTCATTCTATTTATGACAGACGTAGGATTCCCAAACAATTGATTCTGGAAAATGTCAAGCTCTTGGTTCTTTTCAAGCAGGACGATCTCAATTTACAATACATTTACAATGATCATGTGAACAAGAATATGGTGTTTAGTACTTTACAGAACATTTGTACGTCCACGTGAAAAGATAAACAGGGATTTGTTGTAATAGATATGACATAAACCGGAGGATGGATGATATTAAAGTGGTTTTGACCAAATTGTAACAGATTTTTGATGAGGAGGTACAAAAGGCTTAATACTTGTCTGAGAAGGAAGAGCATTTAACGCTGGAGATAGCCAGATTGCACAAGGCAATATAGAGAAAAGGTACAGGCAGCTGAGGCACAGTGGTTGAAGAGGAACATTTATATACTAAGAAATACACATCACTAATTTAGAGTTACAAAAAAAGGAGTGTTTTTCCGAAACAAGAAATTAAAACCGAAGAAGAGTGAGATGAAAAGACGGAAAGAGCAGATGCTGATGAGTGGAGCAGCAAAAGTGGTGAGAGGAAAATTGAAGAGTGGGATATTGAGAGAGAAGTACCGGCTACCCCTAGTGTTAGCTTTATAGATACTGAAATAACTGCGGCAACTTCGGAGCAACAGCAGCCTAGTGTAAACAATGTATTATCCACACCTAAAGGACAAAGTGAATCTGGAAAATGGATAAACAGTAATTTCACACATCCGCTGGCACAAAAATATATACTCAAAATGATGAAAGATTCCGCCAATAATTGAAATATCGATCACAGTTATGGACCAAAAATAGGGGCCGAGTCTCTGATGATCAGTGACACGCCGTTTCAGTTGTTAGACGATGGTGAAATTATAATTGACGGAGTACACTATAAAGGGACACCAAGATTGTACGAGTTGGTGTTTAACCCTTTATCCGATGTTGAAATATATACCGAGCCTGATTTGCAAGCGTATAAAGACATCAATGCACACAAAAGATTATATGATCCGTATGACCAAGTTAATTGCAAAAAATCATTAAAATATAAAAACATTATAGAGAAGTTATTCCCTGCTAGAACAGTTAGCGGAAGAGGTTATTCACACTGGGACGATCCGAATGAGCTGTGTAACAGACTGAGACTTTTTTTGGTATCTCACGATGTCGGATATACGGGACACGGTAACGAGATAGCTTCTTTATCGAAGAACTAAAGGAGGCCAGATTTATAAAAGGCGCTGGAAACGCAAAAATTGGAACATTAATAAGATGAGTGCCAACAAGTTCGGACGTTATAAGAGTAAAGGCGGCGGCTCTACTGAGCGTAGAAAAATAGGTCCTAGAGGTATAAGGTTTTATACCCGAGGGAGACTATGATATAGGAGGCAAACTGTTTCGTTCGTAATATGGCTACTGCACACTCTGCAAACAATGAGGTCACACTTAACCAATTAGACAAAGTGTTTAATGTTTATTAAAAAATGAAATGATATGATGCAGACTGTGAAGACCTATAGGCGGCTTATCTAAGCCAAAAGACAATGATGATGCCGTGACAAAAGAAATCTTGAATCTCTAATTCCAGTTAAACTCAATAATGGCTATGACTATAAAAATTATCGGTTATAGGATGTTGATACTTCGATAGACAATGGGGATGGTATAAACTTGAAATACGCTAAAATGTATTTTATGGTAAAAAACAAGAACAATAAATTCGACACTCAAAAAAGCATTATATGCAATGTAATTATAATCCTCGATAAACATGGAAGACACGGTCAACAAACACTATGTGGACAGCAATATATTACGAGCAGATATTAATGCATAGGACTGTTGTGGTAGAAAACTGACCCATGTGAAGGGCGGCTTCCAGCAACTCAGATGCAATCAACTTTCATCAATTTGAAGAATTTAAATCGTGTATTATAAATCATGCACTACTGATCAAAGACAAAATTGCTTAGATGCCGCTACAAACATGTTTGTAATATTGGTGACGATGTTACGGATAGATATGCCGTCACACAAGTCCAATTATTACAATCTATTAGAGTAATCGAAGGTGAAATATTAAAGGGCTTCAAAATAGATCTGGACATTTTATGGAACAATATCCGAAAAGAATTTATTGAATTTGCACATATGATTAAAAAGCAATACAGTAAAGTCGATATTCCTAAAGAAAAATATAACCATTGGCGTAAGTTGTGGACCAATGTAAGATATATACGTTGACCCTATGAGATTTGATTCAGTATAGAAATGGCAAAGGGACGAACAACATCACGAAGAGACCCTACTAATAAGGGCAGTTGTCTCATTTCTGGAATTTCAAGTGCTGGTGATAAGGTTTTTAACAAAGCTATAAATCTATTGCCTGTCGAGTTCCATCTACCATCTTCCAACTATTGTGGACTGGGTACAAAACTAACCAAGAGATTAACTCGTGGTGATAAAAGAGTCAATCCTAACTTCATGGAATTGCCTCAAGAAAAAATTCTCCTATTACGAAGACCTTAAATATTAATTACCTGAACATAATAGTAATGTAGATAGTAACACTTATCTCACACCTAGATTCTCTACTTGTAACAACCTAATAGTAAAACACACGATAACACACTTGTTACCACCTAATAGTAAAACACCATAAGAAACATTCAGATAACACACCTTGATTCCCTACTTGTTACCACCTAATAGTAAAACACACCAATAAACACTCAGATAACACACCTTGATTCCCTACTTGTTACCACCTAATAGTAAAACACACCAAGAAACACTCAGATAACACACCTTGATTCCCTACTTGTTACCACCTAATAGTAAAACACACCAAGAAACACTCAGATAACACACCTTGATTCCCTACTTGTTACCACCTAATAGTAAAACACACCAAGAAACACTAAGATAACACACCTGGATTCCCTACTTGTTACCACCTAATAGTAAAACACCATAAGAAACACTCAGATAACACACCTTGATTCCCTACTTGTTACCACCTAATAGTAAAACACACAGATAACACACTTGTTACCACCTAATAGTAAAACACCATAAGAAACACTCAGAAAACACACCTTGATTCCCTACTTGTTACCACCTAATAGTAAAACACACAGATAACACACCTAGATTCTCTACTTGTAACAACCTAATAGTAAAACACACAGATAACACACTTGTTACCACCTAATAGTAAAACACCATAAGAAACACTCAGAAAACACACCTTGATTCCCTACTTGTTACCACCTAATAGTAAAACACACCAAGAAACACTCAGATAACACACCTTGATTCCCTACTTGTTACCACCTAATAGTAAAACACACCAAGAAACACTCAGATAACACACCTTGATTCCCTACTTGTTACCACCTAATAGTAAATCACACCAAGAAACACTCAGATAACACTCCTTGATTCCCTACTTGTTACCACCTAATAGTAAAACACACCAAGAAACACTCAGATAACACACCTTGATTCCCTACTTGTTACCACCTAATAGTAAAACACACCAAGAAACACTCAGATAACACACCTTGATTCCCTACTTGTTACCACCTAATAGTAAAACACACCAAGAAACACACAGATAACACACCTTGATTCCCTACTTGTTACCACCTAATAGTAAAACACACCAAGAAACACTCAGATAACACACCTTGATTCCCTACTTGTTACCACCTAATAGTAAAACACACAGATAACACACCTTGATTCCCTACTTGTTACCACCTAATAGTAAAACACCATAAGAAACACTCAGATAACACACCTTGATTCCCTACTTGTTACCACCTAATAGTAAAACACACCAAGAAACACTCAGATAACACACCTTGATTCCCTACTTGTTACCACCTAATAGTAAAACACACCAAGAAACACACAGATAACACACCTTGATTCCCTACTTGTTACCACCTAATAGTAAAACACCATAAGAAACACTCAGATAACACACCTTGATTCCCTACTTGTTACCACCTAATAGTAAAACACACCAAGAAACACTCAGATAACACACCTTGATTCCCTACTTGTTACCACCTAATAGTAAAACACACCAAGAAACACTCAGATAACACACCTTGATTCCCTACTTGTTACCACCTAATAGTAAAACACACCAAGAAACACACAGATAACACACCTTGATTCCCTACTTGTTACCACCTAATAGTAAAACACCATAAGAAACACTCAGATAACACACCTTGATTCCCTACTTGTTACCACCTAATAGTAAAACACACCAAGAAACACTCAGATAACACACCTTGATTCCCTACTTGTTACCACCTAATAGTAAAACACACCAAGAAACACTCAGATAACACACCTTGATTCCCTACTTGTTACCACCTAATAGTAAAACACACCAAGAAACACTAAGATAACACACCTGGATTCCCTACTTGTTACCACCTAATAGTAAAACACCATAAGAAACACTCAGATAACACACCTTGATTCCCTACTTGTTACCACCTAATAGTAAAACACACAGATAACACACTTGTTACCACCTAATAGTAAAACACCATAAGAAACACTCAGAAAACACACCTTGATTCCCTACTTGTTACCACCTAATAGTAAAACACACAGATAACACACCTAGATTCTCTACTTGTAACAACCTAATAGTAAAACACACAGATAACACACTTGTTACCACCTAATAGTAAAACACCATAAGAAACACTCAGAAAACACACCTTGATTCCCTACTTGTTACCACCTAATAGTAAAACACACCAAGAAACACTCAGATAACACACCTTGATTCCCTACTTGTTACCACCTAATAGTAAAACACACCAAGAAACACTCAGATAACACACCTTGATTCCCTACTTGTTACCACCTAATAGTAAATCACACCAAGAAACACTCAGATAACACTCCTTGATTCCCTACTTGTTACCACCTAATAGTAAAACACACCAAGAAACACTCAGATAACACACCTTGATTCCCTACTTGTTACCACCTAATAGTAAAACACACCAAGAAACACTCAGATAACACACCTTGATTCCCTACTTGTTACCACCTAATAGTAAAACACACCAAGAAACACACAGATAACACACCTTGATTCCCTACTTGTTACCACCTAATAGTAAAACACACCAAGAAACACTCAGATAACACACCTTGATTCCCTACTTGTTACCACCTAATAGTAAAACACACAGATAACACACCTTGATTCCCTACTTGTTACCACCTAATAGTAAAACACCATAAGAAACACTCAGATAACACACCTTGATTCCCTACTTGTTACCACCTAATAGTAAAACACACCAAGAAACACTCAGATAACACACCTTGATTCCCTACTTGTTACCACCTAATAGTAAAACACACCAAGAAACACACAGATAACACACCTTGATTCCCTACTTGTTACCACCTAATAGTAAAACACCATAAGAAACACTCAGATAACACACCTTGATTCCCTACTTGTTACCACCTAATAGTAAAACACACCAAGAAACACTCAGATAACACACCTTGATTCCCTACTTGTTACCACCTAATAGTAAAACACACCAAGAAACACTCAGATAACACACCTTGATTCCCTACTTGTTACCACCTAATAGTAAAACACACCAAGAAACACACAGATAACACACCTTGATTCCCTACTTGTTACCACCTAATAGTAAAACACCATAAGAAACACTCAGATAACACACCTTGATTCCCTACTTGTTACCACCTAATAGTAAAACAAACCAAGAAACACTCAGATAACACACCTTGATTCCCTACTTGTTACCACCTAATAGTAAAACACACCAAGAAACACACAGATAACACACCTTGATTCCCTACTTGTTACCACCTAATAGTAAAACACACTAAGAAACACACAGATAACTCACCTCGATTCCCTACTTGTTACCACCTAATAGTAAAACACTACAAGAAACACTCAGATAACACACCTAGATTCCCTACTTGTTACCACCTAATAGTAAAACACCATAAGAAACACTCAGATAACACACCTTGATTCCCTACTTGTTACCACCTAATAGTAAAACAAACCAAGAAACACTCAGATAACACACCTTGATTCCCTACTTGTTACCACCTAATAGTAAAACACACCAAGAAACACTCAGATAACACACCTTGATTCCCTACTTGTTACCACCTAATAGTAAAACACACCAAGAAACACACAGATAACTCACCTAGATTCCCTACTTGTTACCACCTAATAGTAAAACACACCAAGAAACACTCAGATAACTCACCTCGATTCCCTACTTGTTACCACCTAATAGTAAAACACACCTAGAAACACACAGATAACACACCTAGATTCCCTACTTGTTACCACCTAATAGTAAAACACACCAAGAAACACACAGATAACTCACCTAGATTCCCTACTTGTTACCACCTAATAGTAAAACACACCAAGAAACACTCAGATAACTCACCTTGATTCCCTACTTGTTACCACCTAATAGTAAAACACACCAAGAAACACACAGATAACTCACCTAGATTCCCTACTTGTTACCACCTAATAGTAAAACACCATAAGAAACACACAGATAACACACCTAGATTCCCTACTTGTTACCACCTAATAGTAAAACACCATAAGAAACACTCAGATAACACACCTTGATTCCCTACTTGTTACCACCTAATAGTAAAACACACCAAGAAACACACAGATAACTCACCTAGATTCCCTACTTGTTACCACCTAATAGTAAAACACACCAAGAAACACTCAGATAACTCACCTTGATTCCCTACTTGTTACCACCTAATAGTAAAACACACCAAGAAACACACAGATAACTCACCTAGATTCCCTACTTGTTACCACCTAATAGTAAAACACACCAAGAAACACTCAGATAACTCACCTTGATTCCCTACTTGTTACCACCTAATAGTAAAACACACCAAGAAACACACAGATAACTCCCCTAGATTCCCTACTTGTTACCACCTAATAGTAAAACACACCAAGAAACACACAGATAACTCACCTCGATTCCCTACTTGTTACCACCTAATAGTAAAACACACCAAGAAACACTCAGATAACTCACCTAGATTCCCTACTTGTTACCACCTAATAGTAAAACACACCAAGAAACACACAGATAACTCACCTCGATTCCCTACTTGTTACCACCTAATAGTAAAACACTACAAGAAACACTCAGATAACACACCTAGATTCCCTACTTGTTACCACCTAATAGTAAAACACCATAAGAAACACTCAGATAACACACCTTGATTCCCTACTTGTTACCACCTAATAGTAAAACAAACCAAGAAACACTCAGATAACACACCTTGATTCCCTACTTGTTACCACCTAATAGTAAAACACACCAAGAAACACACAGATAACACACCTTGATTCCCTACTTGTTACCACCTAATAGTAAAACACACCAAGAAACACACAGATAACTCACCTAGATTCCCTACTTGTTACCACCTAATAGTAAAACACACCAAGAAACACTCAGATAACTCACCTCGATTCCCTACTTGTCACCACCTAATAGTAAAACACACCTAGAAACACACAGATAACACACCTAGATTCCCTACTTGTTACCACCTAATAGTAAAACACCATAAGAAACACTCAGATAACACACCTTGATTCCCTACTTGTTACCACCTAATAGTAAAACACACCAAGAAACACTCAGATAACTCACCTTGATTCCCTACTTGTTACCACCTAATAGTAAAACACACCAAGAAACACACAGATAACTCACCTAGATTCCCTACTTGTTACCACCTAATAGTAAAACACACCAAGAAACACACAGATAACTCACCTCGATTCCCTACTTGTTACCACCTAATAGTAAAACACACCAAGAAACACTCAGATAACTCACCTAGATTCCCTACTTGTTACCACCTAATAGTAAAACACACCAAGAAACACTCAGATAACTCACCTTGATTCCCTACTTGTTACCACCTAATAGTAAAACACACCAAGAAACACACAGATAACTCACCTAGATTCCCTACTTGTTACCACCTAATAGTAAAACACACCAAGAAACACTCAGATAACTCACCTTGATTCCCTACTTGTTACCACCTAATAGTAAAACACACCAAGAAACACACAGATAACTCACCTAGATTCCCTACTTGTTACCACCTAATAGTAAAACACACCAAGAAACACACAGATAACTCACCTCGATTCCCTACTTGTTACCACCTAATAGTAAAACACTACAAGAAACACTCAGATAACACACCTAGATTCCCTACTTGTTACCACCTAATAGTAAAACACCATAAGAAACACTCAGATAACACACCTTGATTCCCTACTTGTTACCACCTAATAGTAAAACAAACCAAGAAACACTCAGATAACACACCTTGATTCCCTACTTGTTACCACCTAATAGTAAAACACACCAAGAAACACACAGATAACACACCTTGATTCCCTACTTGTTACCACCTAATAGTAAAACACACCAAGAAACACACAGATAACTCACCTAGATTCCCTACTTGTTACCACCTAATAGTAAAACACACCAAGAAACACTCAGATAACTCACCTCGATTCCCTACTTGTCACCACCTAATAGTAAAACACACCTAGAAACACACAGATAACACACCTAGATTCCCTACTTGTTACCACCTAATAGTAAAACACCATAAGAAACACTCAGATAACACACCTTGATTCCCTACTTGTTACCACCTAATAGTAAAACACACTAAGAAACACACAGATAACTCACCTCGATTCCCTACTTGTTACCACCTAATAGTAAAACACTACAAGAAACACTCAGATAACACACCTAGATTCCCTACTTGTTACCACCTAATAGTAAAACACCATAAGAAACACTCAGATAACACACCTTGATTCCCTACTTGTTACCACCTAATAGTAAAACAAACCAAGAACACTCAGATAACACACCTTGATTCCCTACTTGTTACCACCTAATAGTAAAACACACCAAGAAACACTCAGATAACACACCTTGATTCCCTACTTGTTACCACCTAATAGTAAAACACACCAAGAAACACACAGATAACTCACCTAGATTCCCTACTTGTTACCACCTAATAGTAAAACACACCAAGAAACACTCAGATAACTCACCTCGATTCCCTACTTGTTACCACCTAATAGTAAAACACACCTAGAAACACACAGATAACACACCTAGATTCCCTACTTGTTACCACCTAATAGTAAAACGGCCTAAGAAACACACATATTAAACCTAGATTCGCTACTTGTGGCTGACAAAACTGATTACATACAGGACTACTTCAACAAATACTCATATTTAACTTTACACAAATTCATAATTAATTACACTTATATATTTAGAATTATTACCTGTGCAACTCTTTTATGACTTTCTTTTGTAGCAATTAACTTCAATGGATGAACAGTAACTACTCTTCCAACTGACAGCTTTCCAACTACAAGCCCAACAGTTTTTGGATTTCCATCGACACCATTCCTGACATTGAAGATATCTCTATTGACGTAACCTTTAGTAACGGGCTGAAAAATTAATTTTAATGTAGCAGCAGATATTTCTTGTTGAAACTCCATATTGTTAAATAGCAACATTCAGTTCACTATGGAAGTGGGTATAAATAACAACATTCATTTCCTGGATCTTAACATTAATATCACTGATAGTTATGATAAATTGAAAATTTTCAGAAAACCAACTTATACAGACCTGCTGATTCTAACCATCCTATCAGCCATAAACATGCTGCTTGTCACAGCATGATACATAGACTTATTATTGTACCTCTCTCACCTAATGACTTCAATGACGAACTAAATGTCTTTAAACAAATTGTGTTAATAATAAGTATGGTGTTAATTTAATTGGTAATATTTTAAGAAAGAAGTAAAAGCGAAGAGCTGAAAATTTAGTCTACTCTTCCCATAATGATAGCATTGAAATAGTTAAATATTGTAAATTATCTTATATCAACAGAACTAGTTATAAAATCAGTAACCTTATTTCAACTAAATGTAATCGTAAAGTTGCCTTTTATTGTACAAAAATCAAGGGAAAATGTTGGTTAATAATAAAGCTAAAAAAGAAATGTTAGAAAATAGTGGAGTTTATAAAATATCTTGTCAAGATTGTGACTCTGAGTACATAGGTCAATCAAGTAGATCATAAAAGCTAGGATTACAGAACATGTAAACAGCTGGAAACATACCTATAGAAACTCTAACTTTCCTAACCACCTTTTGACTCAGTTCATAATTCTGATCCGAAATTTAATGTTAAACTCTTATATATAGAAAATAAAAGCAATAGATAAAATAATTTAGAATGTTTAGAAATAAATAGATCTATTTCATTTATATGGCCTATTTTCAGCTCTAATAACCAAATTGTATTAAATTCGTCACCCCTTCTTAAACCCACCCTTAACATAGTTCATCAACCTTCATCTACCTGCTAGGTCATTCCCCCTCCCCTTCCCGATTTCTCTATTGTATTTCAGTTTCCTGTTACTTGTGTATGTATAAATAGTGTCAATACTTGTTCATTATCAGTAACCCGATGATGCCGCAAGGCGAAACAATTGTAGCTCATTTATATTAAAACAATTTTGAAACTTCAGATTTATTGCTTTATTGAAAATTAATTTTAAAAATCAAACAATTTAAATACTAAGAAACTAAATTTATAATATTTTCAATAGTGTACTACTTTTACATACCGAAGGAAGGATTTTCAGAAGTATATTTGTCTTCGGATTGTTCAAACTTTTAGAACGTTCCACTATCATATCAATAACTCCATGGCAATGGTTCTGTTTCCTGTCCAATTGTTCATCGTATGGCAATTTCCAATATGGAGTAACCCGTTCGGCCAAGTATTCATACTGATTTTCAACAGTTATAGATCTCAAAATAAATTCTTGCGCTTCATGAACTTCTTTCCATGTTTTAATAGGTGAAATGTCGTCCTGAGCAAAAGAGTATAGTAAATTAACACACACAATAAGATAATATACTGATATCATTGTTCTAAGTTAAAAACTGTTATACTGAATAAGAAAATTAGTATGTTAAGAATTATAGAATTGTAATGACTAAAGAATGATATAACCCTCCACCAGTTAGTTAGTTTTAATGCTTCTAATTTAATTATGTATTATCAAATGATAGAGTAATGTTCAGTATAAAAATTAATTAGCCTAGTCTATGTATATAGGCCGCATGATAATATAAATATTATTTATTCCTTGATAGGTGATTTAATCTTTGGGTATTAGTTAAGAACAGAGTGACCACAGTAACCTAATGTTTAGTTATTTGTTGATACAAATAATAAATATTGAGGTCAAAAGTGGGGATGTAATAAATATTCAAAACCAACCACACCAAAGCTAATTTTTAAAGTAAGTTTAGTTTCCAATTTGTTTGTAGTAATTAAATACATTACTAAGATATTGTAAAAGTTTTATGATGTTTATATATATACAGGGTGTCTTGCAACAATATGAACAAACTTTGTCACGTTATTCAGCATGTCAAAAGAAACAAAAGATGTAATATAACATGTGTCCTATCTCATTCCGTTTTCGGTCTATCTGTCTGTTTTTTTTTTAACCTTAATATCTTTGAAACTATTTGAGGGAAAATCATGATACTTGGTATGATTGTTACTGTAGGTAGTTTATAAATGCCAATAAAATTTCGTTTTCATAGAACTTTCCATTTCAAAATGGCGGCAGTTCAAAATATTCAAAGTTAAATAATTAATAAACTACAAATTTTATCAAGAAATGTTATGACACAAAAAAGTTAGACAATTTTAAGACAAATAAAATGATGTATAATTTATTCTTATTGACTGAAGTATAACTAAGAAGATTACATTTTAGTTAACATGGGTTACCATGGTTATTAAAACGTCCATTAGAAAAGAACAAACAACAAAACAGCTGATTACAAGTAAAGTGATGTCAACGTCTATTAAGTGACTTATTGAACAGAGGGTTATTAGATTTTTTATAATCGTTGCTCAAAATGGTGTCCTCGAACTTCGTTGCAGAGTTGATTTAGTTTTTTTGAGGGACATCTTGCCTAAACTTTTAGAAAATGTTCCAATTCAACTAAGACAAACGATGTGGTTTTAACAGCCCATTTTGGTGTGGAGCACCAGCCCATTTCTCCAATATTGTCAGACAATATCTGGATGAAGTGTTCAGAGATCGTTGGATTGGACATGGTGGTCCGATCCCATGACCTCCACAATCCCCAGATCTCACACCTATTGATTTCTTTCTGTGGGGACATATGAAACAACTGGTATATGCAATTCCTGTAACTGATGCTCTGGATTTTGTAGCAAGAATCGTTGAAGCTGCTGCAACCATTCAAGAAAGTGGTGTTTTCGAAAAAGTCAGAGAGTCATCCTTAAAGAGCTTTCAATGATTTTTATTCATTTTAGAAAAAAAATCACTGAAATAAATCACAAACTGAAGAGGAGTTAGAGTCCGATAAGCCCAACATTTACTTCCAGCAGGACGTTGTTCCTACTCATTACAGAGCATGAACCGGAACTGGTTAAACGATCATTTTCCTGACAGGTGTATAAGCAGGAGCTATTAAGTGGCCAGCGAGTTCACCAGATTTGAATGTGAAGACCATTTGATTTTTTTTTTTTGTGAGGACATTTAAAATCTGTTATGTACAATACATCCAGCTGAACTACAAGAATTGAGAAACTGAATTGTTCAAGAGCGATACCTCTCGAAACATTTCAAAAAGTCAAATTTTATTTCAAAACTAATGCTTTTATTGGTTGGAGAGTAATGTTGAACATTTTGAAAATCTCTTGTGATTATTGTTAAGATAACACCTATTATTATTACTAGTTTTAATTTTGAAAGGTACTGTATGAACTGGTTTGTCATTAATCAATTTGTTTTGTTTTTACTTAGTTTTTGTACAGTTCTACCAAATTTACATTTCAAATTTGATTACTTGATTAACTCATAGGAGATTTTCAATTTTTTATCACCAAAACTCATTGTTTGTTACGAACTTTTAAATTTGATATCAAAAGTCATAGGAACTGATAACGATATTTTTAGTTGGGGGTTGATTTGGGTGAGAGGGATGGTTTTTGATGTATAACCTATTCTGGTAAAGTTTACAAACCCGTTTAGATATTTTTAAGTTAATCCAATCACGAATGTATATTTATGAAAACAATATAACATTTTATTTTTAAACATAGGGTGTGAATGCATGGGCCGATTATTATTTTATTACCACCAAAACTCATGGTTTTACTTGCACTTCAATTTGATATATCACAAGGTACCCATTACAAGTTTTGGAGTTGGAGGTTGTTTGGGGTTGAATGGAGTGGTTTGCATTTTGTACAAATTTTGTTTAGACTCCCTTTATGGCTAAATAGATTCACAGTAAACTATATTTGATTACTTTTTTACGCTTTTAGTGTGGAGTGTTTTGAAAAATCACACTGTATATTACATATACCTAAATATAATTCTATATAGGCCTAGGCCTACCTAAAGTATATAAACCTCTGAAACATCTTACTTAATTTAGATTTAAGATTTTATATCAGTATGTAAATGACGATCTAATATAAAATAAATGGAATAACATTTCGATATATTATACATAAATAAATAAATATAAACCGTATTTGCTCGTGTATGACGTGCACCTTTTTTTAAAAAAATCTTACGCGAAATTCGTAGGTGCACGTCATACGCAGAGATTACTAAACAGAGATAAAGTACTGTATGTGGTTGGATTGTGCTATAGTCAAAATTGCTAAATACTATCCGGTAGTTAGCTATTTCTGTTTGTAGTGTCATTTCCGGTAGCCGTAATGTTTGTTACAAACCCAATCAACAAGTAGTGGAGAGTCACATCCAGTGTTGGGCTTCTCAAGAAAGGTGTCTGTTCATTTCTTCATTCTTCGGTTATTTCAGTATTTACCGACATCGTTGGTGTACACTGTACAGACTAGTTTTGTAGATCGTGCGCATGTTCAAGATCAGTCAAGATCGTGCGCATGTTCTGTTTAGACAGTTTGGTGAGTGAATGAATAAGTGAAAATGAATTCTGTAAAGCGCTTGCATTCATTTATTGCTGGTGAAAAATTAAAAGTTATTCTTGAAGCAGAAGAGATTGGTAATCGTGCAGCAGGCCGTAAGATGTCATTACGGAATCCTGTGTAAGAGATTGGAGGAAGAAAAAAGAGAATCTTAAAGATTTCAATAAAAAATAGAAGAGCATTTCGTGGAGGAAAACCAAAGTTTCTACAAGTAGATGAACAGCTATAATCCTACATTTAAGATAGGCGTCAAGAAGGGTTGGCTATATCAACAGAGGTGGCAACTTTAAAGGCGAAACAAATAGCAAAAGATTTTCAAATTTCGGATGCAGATTTCAAAATAAGTAGAGGCTAGTTGCGTCGTTTTATGAAGAGGCAGGGTTATCCATCAGAAAACGAACGTCTATTTGCCAACGTTTGCCGGATGCCTATGAATAAAAATTAGTGGTCTTTCAGAGACATGTAATTCGATTACGACAGGAAAACAATTTTCTGTTGGGGCAAATTGGGAATGCTGATCAAATCCCAGTTTACTTCGACATGCCAGGAGACTCCACAACTAATGCAGTAGGAGATAAAACTGTTCGTGTTCGCACTTGTGCTTACGAAAAACAGCAATGTACTGTCATGCTTACAGTACTGGCAAATGGCAAAAAACTTCCGCTATATGTTATATTTAAAAGAAAAACACTTCTGAAAGGTGAAAAATTCTCATCTGGGGTAATTGTGAGATGTCAGGACAAAGGATGGATGGACAATGATATGGTATTAGACTGGATAAAATCTATGTGGGAGCATCGTCTCGGTGCTCTTTTAAAATTAGAAAACCTGTTAGTGTTGGACAGTTTCCATGGACACTTAACAGATAATGTGAAGAAAAGGCCTCAAGAAGGTAAAACAGAACAAGTATGTATTCCTGGTGGAATGACATCCGTACTCCAACCACTCAATGTTTGCATTAATCGGCCCTTCAAATCTTGTTTGAAGCATTTCTATTCGGAATGGATGGGAGACTACAGTACATGAAACAACTCCTACAGGGAGACTGAAAAAGCCTAATCTCACATTAATGTGTGAGTGGATCATAGCTACATGGGACTTTATTCCAACCGATCTAGTTGTGAAGAGCTTCAAGAAATGCTGCATTTCCAGTCGCCTAGATGGAGACGAAGATTGTGCCATATGGGATGACGAAAGATGATGTTCCATCAAAAGAAGGAGATTCAAGCAGCGATGTATATTAGGTAAAAACAGATAAAAACCTTTTTCATCTGTTTTTAGTGTATATACATAATATACCGTAAACGACACAGACTCGTCATTTTTTGTTTCATACTACTGTAGTTGCAGTATACGTAGTTTTATACCTAATTAAGTAATTAAATTTTGTTGAATAATTAAACTTTTTTTTTATTAATATGAGCTCTCTAATATTACCTACCTACATTTTATTTTTTTCATAAAAACCTACTCTCGTTTTTGGGGTGCACGTCTTACGCAGGGGCGCGTCGTACACAAGCAAATTCTATAATATATATATTATAACTTGTTTCAAAAATAAAACATAAAAAATATTTAATATGTATGTATATATAGGCCTATTCGATATTATCAACGGCAAGCTTGCTGTCTAAGTGACCGTAACGAAGCATTATCAAATATTTTAAAGCAGTTTCAAAATCAATTCATTTATCATACTTCCCAAAATATGTTACAAAGACAATTGCAAAAATAGTAGACCAACTAATTGCTTTTTATATCAACAACCATATTGAAATGACAAAAATATGTGTTGTTATATCTTGATCAGCTTTACAAATGTATATAATAATAATAATAATAATACAGTATATATTTGTTTTATCACCTGTTAAAAATATAATGTATTTTTAATTACAGATATGTACTAAATATTACATAACATAAGTTACAGATATGTACTTGTGATTATTAAAATCTAATAATAGAAGTTGTAGTGAATCAATGTTATACCTGTAAAATATTTTCACATCATAAATGTCCACCTATAATATAAAAAAAGTAGTATGATTGACGCAAACTTTTAAAATGAGTGTACTTAAACTGTCATTATAATCGCTTCTAGAGTAGGCCTAACTAAAAGATAACGATTATGAATGACACTTGCAAGTAATTTGAAATTTGAATCCTAGTTGATGGTTAAGAATAGTTGAAACAAATATATTACCATTAATTCATTTCGAAAGTTGCTAATGGACGGATTGTTGGCCATTTTATGGCATAGACTTATTATATTTAAAGACTTGTATAAATCTCGAAAGTAAATGACGAGAATTAAAAGAGAAAGAATACATACACAAATCATGGTAGAGAGTTTGTATATCAATAGATTTGTTGAACTTATCAGCGATGTAAATATTAATAAAAAATAATAGGCCTAATAACATTTTTATATTTTTAATTGAAGTTATGACAACAAATCCAAGTGATAGGATTGGACCAAATTTCATAGTAAAATTTTTGTGTATTTATAGACTAATTTAACTTATCATCTATGTAAAATTTTAAATAACAATAAGTTTTATTAATTTAGGTTTAAACTATGGCAAAAATGCAAGTAATTGGATCGACCCAACTTTCATCTTAAAAAAATATATTTTTACCGACTTATGTAACTTAATAGCAATGTAAATAAACTTCAACACCAATAATAAGCTTTAGAAATTATTACGAATGATGCAAGTGACGGATCGGCGCACATTTCATAGTAGAGTTTTTGTATATTTACAGGCTTGTTTATATTGTAACCAATATAAATAATATTGAACAATAATAATAAGCTAATAAATTCTTCTTCTTCTTCTTCTTGGTACATGCATCTAGCATCAAGTAATGCCAACCGCACGGTGTCTCTCGTAAAGCTAATAAATAAACCGATAAAGTATGACCAGAGATGCAAGTGATAGGATCGGTGCACATTTCATAGTATATTGACAGACTTGTTTAAATTGTCATCAATGTAAATAATTTTCAACAATAATAATTAGCTTTATAAATTTAATTTTAAAATATGACGAAGATGCATTTTATAAAATTCTACCATATTTAATTTAATTATGTAATAAATAACTTTGACTCAACACTTTTATTATGAACTAAAAAATAAATACATCTCATTTGAACGCCGTTTTTACAGAATGTTTATATTTTGCTAGTCTCTTGTAAAGCATAAATAAACTACAATACACAGTGTCAAAAAGGTCTTCGTATAGGCAAATAACTCTGCAATTAGTAAATAATAATAATCTTAATTCATAAGAATCAAAAATTCTATTTTGTTTGAGTTAAGACAGGCCACAGTAAATTTAGGCTTACTAACCAATAATTAAAGTTCATCTAAAGACATTTTTACAGCTAGGTCAATCAAAATATCCAAACTAACTCCAACTTGGCTATTTGCAAGTACAAGTATACAGTACTATTCTTTGTACACAGTACGGCCAAGTAAATACAGTGAATCTTTCAAAACTCGAATCTCAAGGGAATTACTAACATTTCGGGTTATAAAGTACTTCGAGATAGCGAGAGCAAAAATCATCGGATACAAGTTTTAGAGGACCCAAGTTGACTATCCTTTATTTACTTAACAAGTGTGTTCTGGTTACATTGTTATTTGTTATTCCTGTAATTCTGTAATAAGGAATAAGTCAACTTAAGAACGCATTCATCAATGTCCTCAAAACAGCCACCTTTTGCTCTCTTAACAGATTTGGTCAACCCATTTGATTCTTCATAATTCTCTCCATTTTTAAAAATTCTCCTTAAGGTATTTGGTAGGATTCCAAATTCCTTTGCAATCTCACTTTTCTTCTTCACACCCTCATCTATAGATTTTAATAAGTTTTCTTTTTCCTCTACACTCAATGTCTTACATTTTCATTTCTCTGACATACTGTAGAACAAACCAATTCCCTGTTGCTTTATAGTAAAATAAAAAATTTAATTTAATAAAAGACAGAACATTAAGTACATAGGTACACACAAGGTGAACAATAGAGCCGTACTGAACCCAATTGCGGGAATATATAAGGAAGAGGGAAGTACGTGTCCTAACATGAAAATTTTGTCATCTCATATAGTAGGCTACGGCTACCCGAAACTTAAACTTACAAAGGTCCTCTGACAAAAACCTCACATTTTTAGGGTGCAACATGTCCAATGGGTAACCTAACCCAATATCCTAACCTAAAATTCAAAACAAAATATAAGAAAGAATTATAAACACACCTAATAAAAAAAAGCACACACAAAAAAAAACACAACCACTAAGGAAATGAACCATCAAATTTTAAAAAGAAAAAACAATACAAAATAAAAATAAACTGAATATAGCTCGTATTAGCCCTAAAAAAAATATGTGATGTTGGTAATAACAAAACCGCTAGCAACTTGATCATCGTCACCACAAACCATTTCCTTACCTATCATCCACAATTCATGCTAATCTAAACAAACTGTAAGAATTTTAGTTCAGTAAATTTTTTAAATTATCTTCAGTAAATATAAGATTTGAGATAAGAAATAAGAATCAGTATGTGAAGCTAGACAACTAGTGTGATTTTATAAGTGTGATCAGAAACTAAAAGTGAACGATCCAAGGCTACGAGAATTAACAAAACCAAAATTAACAATTTCAAAAAATCTCAAACCATTAACTACATCCTCTTAGAGATTATATATTTAAATAAAATATTTTGTGGAAATAAAAAAGATCACTTAAAAAATTTGTATAACTTGAAACTAAATAAACAAGATGATAATCCACAGCCGAGCGATATGTATCTTATTACAACTCATAAATATATAAGCTACTCTAAATTTAACTGAAACCAAAACTACGGATATAAATTTAGTAACTCTAAATTCAATATTAGGCCTAGGCCTACTAGTAACATTGAAATACATAAAGACTATAAATATATAAGTACGGTAAAACATTATTTTTGAAATAAACTTTCAAATAATATAGGCCTAGACTAGGCCTATAACAACAATGTTAATAATACCAAAAGCTGCCACTACACCAAAACCTGAGATTAGGACTCTGCTTATATATATTTGAACTTTATTCCCATTCTCGTTAAACTCCAAAACTGGCGGTAATCATTTTTGTAAACTTTCTTCGTTTGTTTAAAGATTCATAAAAAATATTAATTGTATAGAAAACTTAACTTATAAGACATAATTTTTCTCAGAAAGATGCGGATAATTTATCTATATAATAAAAAAAATATATGAAACGGTTTTGGAGTAAGTATGTTAGGTATCAAAAAATTAATGTTCAACATTTTTCAAAAAAACCTATATCATCCAAAATAAATTTGTTATCCCTTTTTTCAAGATATTAATAGTTTTGTTGTGTAATTGTGAATAATTGTTGATAAAAAAAATTAACTTGTTAGGCCTACATTAAAAAAAATACGAAAAAAGGTAAAATGTTGGGCCTAATTTGAAAAAATCACCAAAAATAGTAATATTATGCAAAACACAATTTCAAATTATCATTTCTTTCAGAAAGGTGCAATTTAGTTGTATAATAAAAAATAAAATTAGATATAAAAAAAAATTGAGTTATTAGGTCAGGAATAAAAAAAAAATCCTCAGGTAACCAAGACAAAAATTGCACAGAAAGAGTTATATAGCCTATTACACATTTTTTTAAGAATTTTTTCAAGTAATACTAGAGATTTATAATATATTATTTGTGGATAAAATTAGTTAAAAACAAAAATCAATTTATAAAAATTTCATTAGTAAAAATTAACTTTTATGTAAAAAGTGGAAATTTGCTATAAATGTAGGCCTAATTTGAAAAAATAGTAATATTATGCAAAACACAACTTGCATAAAGAAAAGTGCATAGAATTTGCCTGTGTAATGACAAAAATTTATATGTAAATCATTTTTAGTTAGTATCTCAGACATCAAAAATTCTTACAAAAACCGAAGGCAAAATGCCAAATGAAACCCTACATTTACATAGGGGCCTAAATCAATAATTTAAAAGATTTTTTTAGATAGACCTATATAAATTTATATACATTTTGGTAATAGTATAATCAATTTATAAAATTTTCATTAGACAAAATTAATTTTTGCTAACAAATGGAACTTTGCTAAAACGTTAGGGTAAATCTTACATAACCTTTGTACTTACCTTAGTAAACTAGATAATAAGCCTGACAAGAACATTCACTCAAACAATAAACTATACAAACAATAATACACATATTATAATTTGTATACACAAATTCACTGTACATAACAAAATAAGTTCGCAATAACAGAAATAAATCGAGCCACTCACGAATCACTATAGGACACTATAGGTTAGGCACTATTATTTCAATTTCAACTATTTGTATTTAGGATTTAGGACAAAAACAAGCCATTACAAGTTTGCGCATGCGCACCTAATCCACTACCTTTGTTAATGATGGTTGCCGTAAGAAGATTAGTACATTACTACACTATAATATATGCGAGTTATATAGAATCAGACAATTAACTGTAGTATTTTCAGGTATATTAGCAGATCTATCGATTTCTAGGCTTACATCCAGGGGGCCAGATTTAATAGAATCGTTCGGTTTGGAACAATCGATTACGAAGAGTGGAGATTTATCTTTAAAAGATTATAAATCAAGACAAGGAAAGGACTCGTACATGTAGTACGACTGTTGGAATCTATGGTACATTTCGTACAAGGTGAATATTTCGCTGTTATTATTATTGTAAGGTAAATACTGTGAATTTAGGTAGACTTTTAAATTGAAAGGCCGCACATGTCAGAGTGGCATCCTTTTTGTGTTTTGTCAAACATCGATCAGATTTTTCTGTCTACAGTTTACAGTATTTGGAAAGGTAAAATAACGTATCATGGGTTTTCCAGCTGATTAGCCGTTTTAACTGTCCACGAAATCAAAGTGGTTTGCGGCCAGTATCGGATACTCAATACTCATGCACTTCCCAATTCCTGAACGGGCATTAACAGAATCCATCGACCATTTTCAAAATATTCAATCCAAAGGAGTCTGAAACCGTCATATACGGACCTCTAGTGTATATTTTCAGTATTCTTTAGTGTAGTTGTGTTCAGTTTAACGTTTACGGCTACCTAACTGTATTAAAGAATTCAAATCAGCGGAGGACAAACGTAAAAGCGCAAGTTTCTGTATTACGTTCATCAAAATCCGCTGGTAGGCTTTGAAAAATCGAATCAACAATTTCAACGGAACAGAGAGGTAAAAGTTTGAAACAGTAGCCGTTACACCAGCTCCCAATAATCCTGCATAGCTAAATTTATTCTTTTCACTTTGCCGCAATGTTAATAATTTTTGGTACTTGAAATTCTGACATTTCTCGAACGGTCCATTTCATTACCAGCAAACTCATATCTAATATAGCTGAATAGAAAGGCTATGCCAGTGTTGACCAATTTTACTGTTGCAGCTCCGCCGTCCACTTTTGTACCACTCAGTGTGCCTTTAATATGCAATATACTTCCAAAAGGTGCTGTGATCACGTCCTGTTGATTGATAGGTATACAAAATTCATTGTTGTTATCATATGTAAAAGAAGCATAAGACCTGTTAGAATGGTATTCCAGTCCACTGATGATGTCATTGATTCTGGTGCACTATCTATTGCCAGTAGATCCATTTTTCACTTTTAATCCCAAAACTGAAAGAAAATTAATATTTCTACCTATTAACTCTAGAGTTTCAATGCACGGAAAACTCGGTACTACGTTCTTTACGGGTACGTGCTGTGACTCAGATCTTTGGTTACAGAGCTTAGACTACATGTCACACGTTTTATCATATGGTCATATTTTTGGTCACAGGTTTTAGACTATAGTCACACGTTAATGTCATATAGGTTAGGCTACATGTTCCTCCTCGGTTACATTGGGTTAGGTCACACAATTTTTGGTCACAAGGTTTAGACCACGGTCACATGTTTTAGGTGTAACATGTATATGATAATGTAATACATTATATAAACACAGGTGGTAAACCCAGATTGCTCTGACTTCTAGTAGTCCTAGATGTGTGAGAAGTGTCATATAAACTTGAAATACATAATCCCGGGGTACAGAGGAATGTTTAAATATATTAACATTAGAAATGCCGGTGGACTGCTCTACTGATCCTAATAATAATAAACAGTAGCTACAGTGCTACACTCTGGTAGAAAATGGAGGAACTATAATGCATATAAATTTATTACACATTAAAAGTTCACTGGTGCTACGCTCTGGTAACCAACGGAGAAACTATAAATAATATAAATATATTACACATTATATTATCATTAAAAACGCTGGTGGTGTGCTCTACTCATCCTAATAATAATACTCAGAAGCCAAAGTGCCTCACTCTGGTACTCACCGGAGGAACTATAAATCATAACCCTTTGCACTCGTCCGGCCAGCACTGCTGGCCAAATAGTTATCTGAGTTTACCCGCCATTGTTTACGATGTCGCCGTGCGCACAGCTCGGGTGGCCAGCAGTGCTGGCGACGTAACTTTTCTGGCTAGGTCCGCAGCCATATTGACTGTTCTGTCGCACCAGCTCGGAATTAATTTTAGACCATTCACCACAATTGGTACATAGGATGAAAGAATGACAAACGAAAGCTATTTTATTTCTATATAGTTTTAATAAATGAACTTAAACACATTTTTGCAGTTTTTATATTAAAAAAAAATATTTGATATACTTTTATTATAAAAACAAAATTGCATGAACTGTTGCTACAATGTGAGTCACAAACTATTTTTTTAGTTTTTAAAGTTTTTTTTCGAGTGATATAATTCAAAGCACATACCAATATGTAGTCCTGGATTGGCTGAACAGGTTTTACAATAGAATTTGCTTCTTTTTCTTTGCTGTCCAGGCCTACGATCACTGCACACAGCACAATCTTTCGTTTTTCTATCTTCAAGAGGGTATGGCAAATGTAATTTGCCATTGAGTCTTTCTTCTTCTACTATATCTGGTTGCCGTCCTCTTTTTCTAGAATTTCGTATATTTCCAACGAGTTGCTTCACTAAAATTTTTCTGAATTCTCTTTGACGTAATTGTTTTTGGTTGGTAACCTTATTGAACAAAAGAAATGCGTTCACCATGGCAGTTTCTAGTAGCCAAAAAAAGACTTTTCTCCATCATTTGATGGATTTTCTCGTGAAAGAATAGCTAGATATATATTGATCAGCCACATCCACGCCACCCATGAATTTATTATATTTGCAGACCACCTTAGGCTTTTTTACCTCAAAAAGCTTTTTTACCTTAGGCTTTTTTTACAAAAGGGGGCATCTTCCTTAGCCCCCTTTTGTATACGTCTAATCGTTTTTGTGGATCCATCAGCATATAGAGTACTTAGCATTGCTACTAAGTTGGTATCTTTCCACAACAACAGGGATACCTCATCATTTTTTCTATACGTTTTAATATCGCCTTTTTTTCAATTTAGGCTTATTAATCTTTAGATTTGTGTTTTTTCTTTGTGACCTTACATGGTCAGGGAGCCCTTTCCTGGTTAACATTATGGTCCCAGTTATATGAACTTGCCAGTTTAGGAGTGCTTTCGCCAGGTCCAAATTTGTGTAAAACCTGTCGGTAAACACATGGAGCCCTTTAATATCTCCATAGGCGTCTTTGAGCTTTCCCACAAGATGAAGTACTACACGACTAGTGGAGCCCAAATCAGGTCTGTCCATACGGTCAGTGGTTGTTTTACCAAAATAGGGTTCAATCGTACAAATGTATCCAGATTTTGCTTCACTCAACACAAAGATTTTTATGCCCCATCTTATTGGCTTGTCTTTGTTGTAGACTTTGAACTGGATTTTCCCCTTGAATCCCACTGTGCTCTCATCTACACTTACGTGTTTGTCAGGAATATAATGTTCCCTGAATTTATTGTCGAGATAGAGGACAACATTCCGAACTTTTCCAGACCGAGTTAGTGTGCCGTGTATTGGTCCAGAAGGGGGTGGACCAACATGAAGGTTCCAAAATATTTGGGAAAACCTCTCTTTACTAAAAATGTCCTTAAAAAAAGGTTGTTGATCGATCCAATTTGTTGAGAAGTAATCGTCTATTTCAGGTTTTTCGTTCATCCCCATGTTTATAATTGTTCCCATAAATGCTTTCAACTCTTCTACACTGACGTCTACCCAAGACCACCACATCGATTTTTTTGGAAGGGGTATATTTTTTTGTATTTTTTCACGAGCATACCTATTGGTTTCATTGGTTATTTCAGTCAATAAAGTATCAGTGAAGAATAATTGAAAGAATTGTAAAGGGGTTTGTGGAATTTCATCAATTGGTGGCTTAAATTGACTTAATTGTGACCATGTATACTTATGGAAGTTTTGATCGCCTTTCTTCCATTCTCTCCAATCAGAACTACAATCATTGATGTTACCGTTGATTGTCTCTACTTGCTCCACTTCATCTTCAGCAGTTTCGTCTTGAGTTACATTTTCAAACATCTCACATATATATGATTGTACATCACTATCATGCTCAGAACTAATACTAAGAGTACTATTAACATTATTGACATAAATATCTTCATCACTGTCTGATGCACACAATAGCTCTTTCACAGTATCAGATGGTAGGTCAAAATTGCTATTCATGTTTATGTTATAATATTTACAATAACAAATCTTTACTTACATATTTAAATAACTGATATATATATATATATATATATATATATATATATATATATATATATATATACATGTATGCACAAAAACAACCAACTTCAATTCTTCAACAATATATTTATACTAATAACAAAACCACAATCTATTTAACTGATATAACTACACAATAGAACTCAATTGAGACCAACAAATAACCTCACGACGGCGATGCTCAAACAGAAACATGTGATCTTTATTTGGCGCTCTTTTTACATGTTTATTTAGATCACTTTCCACTTCATAGGTTGCAGCACATACCAGACACTGTACCTATTATGTGTATATAGCTGCAATTAAAAAAATATATTTTTAAAATGCTGTTTATTTTCGTGGCCAGCACTAGTGGCCTCCCGAGCGTTCGAGTAATTTCATGTTGGCCAGCACTGCTGGCCATCCGAGCTACGCGTGCCTACGCAAGTAATTAATTCTGACTTGAAGCGTAAATGGCTGCGGCCAGCAGTGCTGGCCACCCAATCTGTGCGTTCAACTTACAGTAATGGTTACCGAGCGCAAAGGGTTAAAAATGTATTACACATTATATTAACAGTTAAAATGCTGGAAGTGCTCTCTAGTAGCAGTGGCCAATGATTACACTATAAATGATATAAAATAAATATAGATTAACCAATAGATTAACCACTACTGTAAGTAAAATACATAATAATAATAAAATTAAACCAATGTGGTGGTACGCCCTGGTATCGACAAAGTAAACTATTAATGGTACTGTAATATCAACAATGCTCCAATCAGGGCATGGAGTAACCAACATCTACTGTAGGTAAATAATTAAAATAATCCAATATGGTGGTGCACTATTATCGACACAATAAACTATTAAATGACACTATAATTAATAACAGCTGATACTACTGACAGAATATAGTGGATTATATACTCCTTATGAATACGGCAAGAAATAATATGCATGATAGCTCAGTCGGTATAGTTTCTGACTTCAAGTCCAGACTTCATTGTCTCGAATCCCACTGGGAAATAAAAATGTAAGAGTGTGACATCACAGAGTATGACGTTACGTGTACGATGTTACAAAATGGCGTCAAAAAACTTAAGGAGGTGAGGGGCAAAGGGTGGGTTGAAGGTAACACTAACCAACCCCCACCACCCCACCACTTTTGTGCCAAACTATCCGATAGCTCTACTAAGAACAATATGTATCCAACTGTCCATAATTGGTGACTTTCATGAATGAGCAAAATGAAATGTTACTCAGAGCCAAAATGATACTAAACAAATCTTATGCAGTTAACAAAAACTAAAGAAAAATTCATGTTCATCGCCTTAAAAACACCTTTAAAAAATCTGTCAACATTTTTTGCATATATTTGTGTTGAACGATCTTTGTAGTCATTTTGTTATTATTATTACTTCAAAAATTTTCTAACCATCATTACTAATTTGGCTAGTAGGTCAATAATTTGTTTTTCAAATTCAAGATTGTGAAAATTTTTTTTTATGAAAATATAAGCTATGTAGTGAATTTTCAGTTTGATTCTCAAGAATTTCATTCCTCTAATTTCATTGGCAATAAGTTTTACTTATCTGGAAATTGAAAAATACTTTTCAAATAAAATAAAATAATTGTATTGATCTATATATAAGTTTAAGTTTTTGTTTTTCTAATTACGTAGAAAATATAATTGAATGTCCTACAACGGAAATTCGTTGTATGGGATTATATCTTGGTCAAAAAAATAGAAAAATCAAAATTTAATCCTAATACAAGGTTTGGCTGTATTGTAACCAACTTTGCTGCTCAGGGCGAGTCGGTGAAACTGACCTATGGCTAGGTCTAAAGTCAACTTTCGCCTACTCGTTTTGACAGTTAAATTGTATGTCGGTAGATTTTGTATAAAAATAATCATATTTGATGAATTATGAAAATATGAAATAATAATGTTAAAGGAGATGCAATTGTAGTACAAGTTGTACGCAATACAGATCTATTACGGTTATTTCATATAAACTAACATGCGTTACAGCAAATTTAAATGAAGAATTAAAAATTTTTCAAAATTAATCAAATTCAAAAAAACCTTGGTGTTTCTGTAATAAATAAAGAATTCTAAGAATAAAAGATTCTTGCATAATTGTTGAAAAATCAATATTAAAAAGTTAGATGAAATGGTATAATTTGAAAGTTGAATAAAACTTAATTAAATATAAATTTTGAAAATGTGTTTTATAGGTTTAGTTAAAAGATTAAAGTTTAATAAGGAATTAAAGTAAAAAGTCAAAATTTGAATGAAATAGAAAGGCTATGGTTTTCACACTCTTGTGTATGTTAATATTTTCTTATTATGTATGTTAATATTTAAAACATGTATACATTTAGTTATAAGAAAATTGCAACGTTAACAATTTGAACATAAAGGACGAAAGCTGTTACCAACCAGGACAAGTCCAGTCAGAGCTTTATATTCAGAGAGAGAGCACCCTAAAAAAAAAGGTATGTTTTCCGAGAAAATGTGGAGACGTCGAAAAAAAGTGTTTTTCTAAGGAACTAAAAGTTGTTTTAAAAGTACTATTGTGTAATAAAGTGAGTTAGTTTCAATCGGCGAGAAATATACTTTTAAAAATAAAAAGACGTGATTGTATAACATGGTGCAATAGACAAAGTACTACGTTAGCGGGAAAACGCGTATAAAAAGAACAAATAACTGTGTTTTAAAGAAAAACTAAATAACTTGAATAGAATATTTTGAACTAACGACAAAGTAAATAAATGTGATTGTTATACAAGTGAAAAGGAAATCTAAAAAAGTTATTTTTAAAACGAGAGACAAGATTTCAATAAAACGACGCCATGTGACTTCAACCCGGAAAATAAGTGATTTAATTAAAAGTTTTATGTAAAACGTTCAATTTAACTTTTGTGAGTGAATGCATGTCTGGTATAACATGCCTAAACTATTTTATATAGAAACTAAAAATATAATTAATTGAAACTTGTAATTTATTGTTGAAAGTTGAATATTATGTTTATAGAATTGTTGCATATTTTTTCAAAGAGAGATAATATGTTATTGGAATATAATTATTGAAATTTTTTAAAAATAAAAGATTTTCTTTGTTCAATTTTTTGAATTTGATGTTTTAAACTTTAAAAAAATTAAAGTCGTCTTATAAAAGTAATTATGTAAGATAAATAAATATCAGCTTCTGAATACTTAAAAATTTAAATTTAAAAGTAGGTTGAATAAAATTTCATGAATAACAAATAAAATTTTAATGAACATAATTTTTGATTAATTTAGCATGTAGGATGTTATAATATATAATTCTATCTTTTCAAGTGATATTTGATTTGTATGAATTTTGATGTTATATGATGTTTATTAATAATAAAATGTGCATTTCAGAAAAAAGGATTGTGTATTTTATTTAATATTCTACAAAGTACACTGTTTCAAAAGAACTTGCGACCTCAGAGAAACATAAACTCTCTTCAAGAGTAATAATTTTTTAATAATTATTTTTATTTTTATTTTTATTTTTGTAATAAATATTACAAAATGGCGCCCAACTTTATTAAATAATCATTTCAAATTACTTCATTAATTAAATATTGAAATGTTTCAATGTGTGTGTAATATGAATCTTCTTAAAAAAAAACTCTTACAATTTCTGAACTGCATCCTATCTCTCTAATTGATGTAGATATAATTGATAGAAATGTTCCCTAGAATTATTACAAAGTAAGAAGAAAAATTCAAGAACTTAAATGAGTACAATATATTGAACATAATAGACCCTTACCTTCATGTATTTGGAATTGTAAAAATTTATGCTCCATGTTTATTCGTGCCCTATACTCAAATAAAATAGACATCCTATAATTATTTTACTTTTTAATTTCGGAACTACCAAAAATATTCATTCTAATTCCTTTCCCTTTAATTTTACAGCTTTTAATGCTTGTTTGTTTATTCTTTGTCTTTGATTTTTTATCGCCATTATTACTTCCCAATTAGCTACTAGTAATTATGAAATTTGATTCCCTTTTGTAATCACTTGTTTATACTAATCTTTCTGCACAAATGAAATCTGAGCTCCTATATTTACTTCTTCATTAAAGATTTCTACTTTGATTTTGGGACATTCTGCTACAATTTTCAAATGGTTTACATTTACTTCCCTCTCCTCCAATAAATCTTCCTTAATATTGGAGTGTAATTTATTTACTAATCTACATGTTTGGTTAATCAAGAACTCAATAATAAATTTTTTGCTGTTAATGTAAGACTAAATTTCTAACTTGAAAAATAATTATCAAATTATTATTTATATTATAGTGGAAATATAAATACATTGTAATAGTGTACATTTTAAATTCTTTGATCTTAATTAGAATGGGATATATATTGATCTTAGATAGAATGGGGTATACGTCTAGACTTGATGAATCAAGCAGGAAATATATTTTGTTTTTTGAATAAAATCAATAAAAGATTAAATAAGTAAATAAAATAAATGATACTAAATGATCAGAGAAATTTATTGTAAGTATTTTAATAATTAAAATAATTATAAACTTTATAATTAATAAAGTGCAGTGTAAACGTTTTGTACACAAAGCCTTGCTTTAACCGCCAAGTGGAAAACTTTTCAGTTTTCATAGAACCTTCAACGCAGGAGCACGCTACTCGGATAGACATGTCGTTCCAACTAAATGGAAGTACAAAAAGAAAGTGTTTTCTTAAATAACTATGAGTTGTTTAACATATAGTGTTATGAACTATTATGAGTCAGTTTCATTCGAGTTAAAAAACAAACTCTCAGAAGTGAAAAGTATTTTGATTTGTTAATATTGTGTAATAGACAAGGTGGATGACGTAACCCGGAAAACACATATAAAAAGACTAAGTTTTTTGATTTTTAATGTAAAATAAGATAATTTGAATATCTGAATTTGAACTAATAATAATGTTAACAATTGACATGTTCTCATAAGAGAAAATGAGAACTTGAAAAATTAACTTTGAAAAACATTAGAAGTGATTTTGGTGAAACGACGCCATGTGACTACAACGCCATGTGACTGCAACGAGGAAAAGTTGTGTTTTTAATAAAAAAGTTTATTTAAAACACCTACGCCTGTCTGGTATAACACACATAAACTATTATTTATGTAAAATAAAATATAACTATTTCATAACTAGTAATTTTTGATTTTGTGTTTGTAGTTTGTCTGATGTCATTTTTAAATAGACATGGTATGTTATTTCAAATGTAATACTTAAAATCTTTAAACAAATAAAAGATTTTCTTTGATAAAAGCTATTAATTTAATATTTTTGAGTATGAATTCATATAGAAATGATATTTTATAAAGTTGACAGGATAAGGAGAAAAGAATATTAATTTTTCAATACCTATATTATTAAAATTTTAATTCAATAACAAGGTTGCAACTATAAATTAACTTAATAAACTAAATTCTTTTGAAAATGATTTTTAAATAAAAATATATAGAAAATGTTTTATATGTATAACTAACTACTTTCTTTACAGGTATTTTTGTTTCAAATGTATTCTTTTGCTACATTAAGTTCTCTAAATAAAACAATGTGCATTTCAGAATAAAAAAGACTTCTATATTTTTATCCAGTATTCTATTAAGTACACTTTTTCCAAAGAATTCACGACCTCTGAGATATTTTGTACTCACATCTAGAGTTATAAATTTTATAATTAAATTTTTATTTTTATTTATTTTTTGTAATTAAAGCATTATAAAATGGCGCCCAAATTAAATCAATAAACATTACAAAATTAGTTGTCCTTTCTTTTTTTTATTAACTGTTTGTTTGCATTGGTAAAATGTGTTAAAATAATAAACATTACCTTAAATTGCAAAGGTTCTTAGCCCCACCCTTACTCAAATTGCAGCTTAACTATTACCCAAACATTAAACCACCTATCAAGGAATAAATAATATTTATATTATCCTGTCTATATACATAGACTAATTAAATTTTATATTGAACATTAATCTATCATTTAATAATACATAATTAAATTAGCTACATTACAACCTATCTAACTGGTGGAGGGTTATCTCATTCTTTAGTCAATAATATATTATATAATTGATAACATAATAATTTTCTTATTCAGTATCTTAGTGTTTAACGTAGAACAATGATATCTGTGTGTTACCTCATTGTCTGTACTTTTAATTTACTGTACTTTTTTGATCAAGCTGTAACTTTTTCAACTAATGAAACAAGGAATCATCAGGAACATAAATATTTTTATTCAAAATTAACTGTTGAAAATCAGAATCAATTCTTGGCCAATATGGTTACTCCATATTATAATCTGACATACGATGAACAGTTGGACAAGAAACAGAACCGTAGTAGTCGCTTTGTTGATGAGATAATAAAACGGTCTAGGAAATTTGAGCCTATGGCGGCGATAAATATGCCTCAACTTCTTCAAATCATTCCTTCGGTATGTAGAAGTAAAACACTGTTGAAAATAATTTTGAATTTATTTTTTCAGTATTTATATTGTTTGATTTATAAAATTAATTTTTCAGCCAGTTGCTACAGCTTACAGAAATAAAGATTTATTCAAATGCTGGTTTGGAGTCGATCGAAAGTCAAAAACTGTGGGACTTACAATTGAAGGAGAAAATTTTTCTATTCGTCCAAAGGACATAGTTACTATTAAAGAAACTCATAAAAGAGTTGCACAGGTAATCATTCTAAATATATAAGTGCAATTAATTATGAATATGATTAATATTTATTTGTATAAAGTTAAATATAAGTATTTGTTGGAGTAGCCCTGTATATAATAAATTTTGTCAGCCACAAGTAGGGAATATACGTGTTTCTTGGGGCATTTTACTATTAGGTGGTAACAAGTAGACAATCTGGGTGTGTTATCTATGTTTCTTGGGGCATTTTACTATTAGGTGGTAACAAGTAGGGATTATAGGTGTGTTATCTGTGTGTTTCTTGAGGCATTTTACTATTAGGTGATAACAAGTAGGGAATCTGGGCATGTTATCTGTGTGTCTTGGGGCGCTTTACTATTAGGTGGTAACAAGTAGGGATTATAGGTATGTTATCTGTGTGTCTTGGGGCATTATACTATTAGGTGGTAACAAGTAGGGATTATAGGTGTGTTATCTGTATTTCTTGAGGCGTTTTACTTTTAGGTGGTAACAAGTAGGGAATCTGGATGTGTTATCTTTGTGTTTATTGAGGCATTTTACTATTAGGTCGTAACAAGTAGGGAATCTGGGTGTGTTATCTCTGTGTTTCTTGTTGTTCTACTATTAGGTGGTAACAAGTAGAGAATATGGATGTGTTATCTGTGTGTCTTGGGGCATTATACTATTAGGTGGTAACAAGTAGGGATTATAGGTGTGTTATCTGTGTGTCTTGGGGCGCTTTACTATTAGGTGGTAACAAGTAGGGATTATAGGTGTGTTATCTGTGTGTCTTGGGGCATTATACTATTAGGCGGTAACAAGTAGGGATTATAGGTGTGTTATCTGTGTGTCTTGGGGCATTATACTATTAGGTGGTAACAAGTAGGGATTATAGGTGTGTTATCTGTGTTTCTTGAGGCGCTTTACTATTAGGTGGTAACAAGTTGG
Organism: Aphrophora alni; assembly: GCA_963513935.1. Classification (NCBI taxonomy): domain Eukaryota; kingdom Metazoa; phylum Arthropoda; class Insecta; order Hemiptera; family Aphrophoridae; genus Aphrophora; species Aphrophora alni. The sequence continues at coordinate 79,523,088 of OY740775.1, read as the reverse complement.
TAATATGGGTGTGTTATCTGTGTGTCTTGGGGCATTTTACTATTAGGTCGTAACAAGTAGGGAATCTGGGTGTGTTATCTCTGTGTTTCTTGTTGTTCTACTATTAGGTGGTAACAAGTAGAGAATATGGATGTGTTATCTGTGTGTCTTGGAGCATTATACTATTAGGTGGTAACAAGTAGGGATTATAGGTGTGTTATCTGTGTGTTTCTTGAGGCGTTTTACTATTAGGTGATAACAAGTAGGGAATCTGGGCATGTTATTTGTGTGTCTTGGACGTTTTATATTAGGTGGTAACAAGTAGGGATAATGGGTCTGTTATCTGTGTGTCTTGGGGCATTTTACTATTAGGTGGTAACAAGTAGGGAATCTGGATGTGTTATCTCTGTGTTTATTGAGGCGTTTTACTATTAGGTCGTAACAAGTAGGGAATCTGGGTGTGTTATCTCTGTGTTTCTTGTGGTGTTCTACTATTAGGTGGTAACAAGTAGAGAATCTTGGTGTGTTATCTCTGTGTTTCTTGTTGTTCTACTATTAGGTGGTAACAAGTAGAGAATATGGATGTGTTATCAGTGTTTCTTGAGGCGTTTTACTATTAGGTGGTAACAAGTAGGGAATCTGGGTGTGTTATCTGTGTGTCTTGGGGCATTATACTATTAGGGGGTAACAAGTAGGGATTATAGGTGTGTTATCTGTATTTCTTGAGGCGCTTTACTATTAGGTGGTAACAAGTAGGGAATCTGGGTGTGTTATCTGTGTGTCTTGGGGCATTTTACTATTAGAGGGTAACAAGTAGGGATTATAGGTGTGTTATCTGTATTTCTTGAGGCGCTTTACTATTAGGTGGTAACAAGTAGGGAATCTGGGTGTGTTATCTGTGTGTCTTGGGGCATTTTACTATTAGGTCGTAACAAGTAGGGAATCTGGGTGAATTATCTCTGTGTTTCTTGTGGTGTTCTACTATTAGGTGGTAACAAGTAGAGAATCTGGGTGTGTTATCTCTGTGTTTCTTGTTGGTCTACTATTAGGTGGTAACAAGTAGAGAATATGGATGTGTTATCTGTGTTTCTTGAGGCGTTTTACTATTAGGTGGTAACAAGTAGGGAATCTGGGTGTGTTATCTGTGTGTCTTGGGGCATTTTACTATTAGGTCGTAACAAGTAGGGAATCTGGGTGTGTTATCTCTGTGTTTCTTGTGGTGTTCTACTATTAGGTGGTAACAAGTAGAGAATCTGGGTGTGTTATCTCTGTGTTTCTTGTTGTTCTACTATTAGGTGGTAACAAGACAAGTAGAGAATATGGATGTGTTATCTGTGTGTCTTGGAGCATTATACTATTAGGTGGTAACAAGTAGGGATTATAGGTGTGTTATCTGTGTGTTTCTTGAGGCGTTTTACTATTAGGTGATAACAAGTAGGGAATCTGGGCATGTTATCTGTGTGTCTTGGGGCGCTCTACTATTAGGTGGTAACAAGTAGGGATTATAGGTATGTTATCTGTGTGTCTTGGGGCATTATACTATTAGGTGGTAACAAGTAGGGATTATAGGTGTGTTATCTGTATTTCTTGAGGCGTTTTACTATTAGGTGGTAACAAGTAGGGAATCTGGGTGTGTTATCTGTGTGTCTTGGGGCATTTTACTATTAGGTCGTAACAAGTAGGGAATCTGGGTGTGTTATCTCTGTGTTTCTTGTGGTGTTCTACTATTAGGTGGTAACAAGTAGAGAATCTGGGTGTGTTATCTCTGTGTTTCTTGTTGTTCTACTATTAGGTGGTAACAAGTAGAGAATATGGATGTGTTATCTGTGTGTCTTGGAGCATTATACTATTAGGTGGTAACAAGTAGGGATTATAGGTGTGTTATCTGTGTGTTTCTTGAGGCGTTTTACTATTAGGTGATAACAATTAGGGAATCTGGGCATGTTATCTGTGTGTCTTGGACGTTTTATATTAGGTGGTAACAAGTAGGGATAATGGGTCTGTTATCTGTGTGTCTTGGGGCATTTTACTATTAGGTGGTAACAAGTAGGGAATCTGGATGTGTTATCTCTATGTTTATTGAGGCGTTTATTTATTAGGTCGTAACAAGTAGAGAATCTTGGTGTGTTATCTCTGTGTTTCTTGTTGTTCTACTATTAGGTGGTAACAAGTAGTGAATATGGATGTGTTATCAGTGTTTCTTGAGGCGTTTTAATATTAGGTGGTAACAAGTAGGGAATCTGGGTGTGTTATCTGTGTGTCTTGGGGCATTTTACTATTAGGTTGTAACAAGTAGGGACTCTGGGTGTGTTATCTCTGTGTTTCTTGTGGTGTTCTACTATTAGGTGGTAACAAGTAGAGAATCTGGGTGTGTTATCGCTGTGTTTCTTGTTGTTCTACTATTAGGTGGTAACAAGTAGAGAATATGGATGTGTTATCTGTGTTTCTTGAGGCGTTTTACTATTAGGTGGTAACAAGTAGGGAATCTGGGTGTGTTATCTGTGTGTCTTGGGGCATTTTACTATTAGGTCGTAACAAGTAGGGAATCTGGGTGTGTTATCTGTGTGTCTTGGGGCGCTTTACTATTAGGTGGTAACAAGTAGGGATTATAGGTGTGTTATCTGTGTGTCTTGGGTCATTATACTATTAGGGGGTAACAAGTAGGGATTATAGGTGTGTTATCTGTATTTCTTGAGGCGCTTTACTATTAGGTGGTAACAAGTAGGGAATCTGGGTGTGTTATCTGTGTGTCTTGGGGCATTTTACTATTAGGTCGTAACAAGTAGGGAATCTGGGTGTGTTATCTCTGTGTTTCTTGTGGTGTTCTACTATTAGGTGGTAACAAGTAGAGAATCGGGGTGTGTTATCTCTGTGTTTCTTGTTGTTCTACTATTAGGTGGTAACAAGTAGAGAATATGGATGTGTTATCTGTGTTTCTTGAGGCGTTTTACTATTAGGTGGTAACAAGTAGAGAATCTGGGTGTGTTATCTGTGTGTCTTGGGGCATTTTACTATTAGGTCGTAACAAGTAGGGAATCTGGATGTGTTATCTCTGTGTTTCTTGTGGTGTTCTACTATTAGGTGGTAACAAGTAGAGAATCTGGGTGTGTTATCTCTGTGTTTCTTGTGGTGTTCTACTATTAGGTGGTAACAAGTAGAGAATCTGGGTGTGTTATCTCTGTGTTTCTTGTGGTGTTCTACTATTAGGTGGTAACAAGTAGGGAATCTGGGTGTGTTATCTCTGTGTTTCTTGTGGTGTTCTACTATTAGGTGGTAACAAGTAGGGAATCTGGGTGTGTTATCTCTGTGTTTCTTGTGGTGTTCTACTATTAGGTGGTAACAAGTAGAGAAACTGGGTGTGTTATCTCTGTGTTTCTTGTTGTTCTACTATTAGGTGGTAACAAGTAGAGAATATGGATGTGTTATCTGTGTGTCTTGGAGCATTATACTATTAGGTGGTAACAAGTAGGGATTATAGGTGTGTTATCTGTGTGTTTCTTGAGGCGTTTTACTATTAGGTGATAACAAGTAGGGAATCTGGGAATGTTATCTGTGTGTCTTGGGGCGCTTTACTATTAGGTGGTAACAAGTAGGGATTATAGGTATGTTATCTGTGTGTCTTGGGGCATTATACTATTAGGTGGTAACAAGTAGGGATTATAGGTGTGTTATCTGTATTTCTTGAGGCGTTTTACTTTTAGGTGGTAATAAGTAGGGAATCTGGGTGTGTTATCTGTGTGTCTTGGGGCATTTTACTATTAGGTCGTAACAAGTAGGGAATCTGGGTGTGTTATCTCTGTGTTTCTTGTGGTGTTCTACTATTAGGTGGTAACAAGTAGAGAATCTGGGTGTGTTATCTCTGTGTTTCTTGTTGTTCTACTATTAGGTGGTAACAAGTAGAGAATATGGATGTGTTATCTGTGTTACTTGAGGCATTTTACTATTAGGTGGTAACAAGTAGAGAATCTGGGTGTGTTATCTGTGTGTCTTGGGGCATTTTACTATTAGGTCGTAACAAGTAGGGAATCTGGATGTGTTATCTCTGTGTTTCTTGTGGTGTTCTACTATTAGGTGGTAACAAGTAGAGAATCTGGGTGTGTTATCTCTGTGTTTCTTGTGGTGTTCTACTATTAGGTGGTAACAAGTAGAGAATCTGGGTGTGTTATCTCTGTGTTTCTTGTGGTGTTCTACTATTAGGTGGTAACAAGTAGGGAATCTGGGTGTGTTATCTCTGTGTTTCTTGTGGTGTTCTACTATTAGGTGGTAACAAGTAGGGAATCTGGGTGTGTTATCTCTGTGTTTCTTGTGGTGTTCTACTATTAGGTGGTAACAAGTAGAGAAACTGGGTGTGTTATCTCTGGGTTTCTTGTTGTTCTACTATTAGGTGGTAACAAGGAGAGAATAAGGATGTGTTATGTGTGTTTCTTGAGGCGTTTTACTATTAGGTGGTAACAAGTAGGGAATCAGGGTGTGTTATCTGTGTGTCTTGGGGCATTTTACTATTAGGTCGTAACAAGTAGGGAATCTGGGTGTGTTATCTCTGTGTTTCTTGTGGTGTTCTACTATTAGGTGGTAATAAGTAGAGAATCTGGGTGTGTTATCTCTGTGTTTCTTGTTGTTCTACTATTTGGTGGTAACAAGTAGAGAATATGGATGTGTTATCTGTGTGTCGTGGAGCATTATACTATTAGGTGGTAACAAGTAGGGATTATAGGTATGTTATCTGTGTGTCTTGGGGCATTATACTATTAGGTGGTAACAAGTAGGGATTATAGGTGTGTTATCTGTATTTCTTGAGGCATTTTACTTTTAGGTGGTAATAAGTAGGGAATCTGGGTGTGTTATCTGTGTGTCTTGGGGCATTTTACTATTAGGTCGTAACAAGTAGGGAATCTGGGTGTGTTATCTCTGTGTTTCTTGCGGTGTTCTACTATTAGGTGGTAACAAGTAGAGAATCCGGGTGTGTTATCTCTGTGTTTCTTGTTGTTCTACTATTAGGTGGTAACAAGTAGAGAATATGGATGTGTTATCTGTGTTACTTGAGGCGTTTTACTATTAGGTGGTAACAAGTAGGGAATCTGGGTGTGTTATCTGTGTGTCTTGGGGCATTTTACTATTAGGTCGTAACAAGTAGGGAATCTGGGTGTGTTATCTCTGGGTTTCTTGTTGTTCTACTATTAGGTGGTAACAAGTAGGGAATCTGGGTCTGTTATCTGAGTGTTTCTTGAGCTGTTTCACTATTAGGTGGTAAATAGTAGGGAATCTGGGTGTGTTATCTGTGTGTTTCTTGATGCTTTTTACTATTAGGTTGTTCAAGTAGGGAATACGGGTGTGTTATCTCTGTGTTTCTTGGACGTTTTACTATTAGGTGGTAACAAGTAGGGATTCTGGTTGTGTTATTTGTGTTTTTGAAGTATTTTACTATTAGGTGGTAACAAGTAGGGAATATGGGTCTGTTATCTGTGTGTTCATTGAGCTGTTTCACTATTAGGTGGTAAATAGTAGGGAATCTAAGTGTGTTATCTGTGTGTTTCTTGAGGCATTTTACTATTAGGTGGTAACAAGTAGGGAATATTGGTCTGTTATCTGTATGTCTTGGACGTTTTACTATTAGGTTGTAACAAGTATGGATTCTCGGTGTGTTATCTGTATGTTTTTTTGGGCATTTAGCTATTAGGTTGTAACAAGTAGGGATTATAGGTGTGTTATCTGTGTGTCTTGGGACATTTTACTATTAGGTGGTAACAAGTAGGGAATCTGGGTGTGTTATCTGTATGTCTTGGGACATTTTACTATTAGGTGGTAACAAGTAGGGAATCTGGGTGTGTTATCTGTATGTCTTGGGGCATTTTACTGTTAGGTTGTAACAAGTATGGATTCTCGGTGTATTATCTGTATGTTTTTTTGGGCATTTTACTGTTAGGTTGTAACAAGTAGGGATTATAGGTGTGTTATCTGTGTGTCTTTGGACATTTTACTATTAGGTTGTAACAAGTATGGATTCTCGGTGTGTTATCTGTATGTTTTTTTGGGCATTTAACTATTAGGTGGTAACAAGTAGGGAATCTGGGTGTGTTATCTGTATGTCTTGGGGCATTTTACTGTTAGGTTGTAACAAGTATGGATTCTCGGTGTGTTATCTGTATGTTTTTTTGGGCATTTTACTGTTAGGTTGTAACAAGTAGGGATTATAGGTGTGTTATCTGTGTGTCTTTGGACATTTTACTATTAGGTTGTAACAAGTATGGATTCTCGGTGTGTTATCTGTATGTTTTTTTGGGCATTTAACTATTATTTGGTAACAAGTAGGGAATCTGGGTGTGTTATCTGTATGTCTTGGGGCATTTTACTGTTAGGTTGTAACAAGTATGGATTCTCGGTGTGTTATCTGTATGTTTTTTTGGGCATTTTACTGTTAGGTTGTAACAAGTAGGGATTATAGGTGTGTTATCTGTGTGTCTTGGGACATTTTACTATTAGGTTGTAACAAGTATGGATTCTCGGTGTGTTATCTGTATGTTTTTTTGGGCATTTAACTATTAGGTTGTAACAAGTAGGGATTATAGGTGTGTTATCTGTGTGTCTTGGACATTTTATTATTAGGTGGTAACAAGTAGGGAATCTGGGTGTGTTATCTGTATGTCTTGGGGCATTTTACTGTTAGGTTGTAACAAGTATGGATTCTCGGTGTGTTATCTGTATGTTTTTTTGGGCATTTTACTGTTAGGTTGTAACAAGTAGGGATTATAGGTGTGTTATCTGTGTGTCTTTGGACATTTTACTATTAGGTTGTAACAAGTATGGATTCTCGGTGTGTTATCTGTATGTTTTTTTGGGCATTTAACTATTAGGTTCTAACAAGTAGGGATTATAGGTGTGTTATTTGTGTGTTTCTTGGAGTGTTTTACTATTAGGTTGTAACAAGTAGGGAATCTGGGTGTGTTATCTGTGTGTCTTGGGGCATTTTACTATTAGGTTGTAACAAGTATGGATTCTCTGTGTGTTATCTGTATGTTTTTTTGGGCATTTTACTGTTAGGTTGTAACAAGTAGGGATTATAGGTGTGTTATCTGTGTGTCTTTGGACATTTTACTATTAGGTTGTAACAAGTATGGATTCTCGGTGTGTTATCTGTATGTTTTTTTGGGCATTTAACTATTAGGTTGTAACAAGTAAGGATTATAGGTGTGTTATTTGTGTGTTTCTTGGAGTGTTTTACTATTAGGTTGTAACAAGTAGGGAATCTGGGTCTGTTATCTGAGTGTTTCTTGAGCTGTTTCACTATTGGGTGGTAAATAGTAGGGAATCTGGGTATGTTATCTGTGTGTTTCTTGGACGTTTTACTATTAGGTGGTAACAAGTAGGGATTCTGGTTGTGTTATTTGTGTTTTTTGAAGCATTTTACTATTAGGTGGTAACAAGTAGGGAATATGGGTCTGTTATCTGTGTGTTCATTGAGCTGTTTCACTATTAGGTGGTAAATAGTAGGGAATCTAAGTGTGTTATCTTTGTGTTGCTTGAGGCATTTTACTATTAGGTGGTAACAAGTAGGGAATATGGGTCTGTTATCTGTGTGTTCATTGAGCTGTTTCACTATTAGGTGGTAAATATTAGGGAATCTAAGTGTGTTATCTTTGTGTTTCTTGAGGCATTTTACTATTAGGTTGTAACAAGTATGGATTCTCGGTGTGTTATCTGTATGTTTTTTTGGACATTTTACTGTTAGGTTGTAACAAGTAGGGAATCTAGGTGTGTTATCTGTGTGTCTTGGGACATTTTACTATTAGTTGGTAACAAGTAGGGAATCTGGGTTTGTTATCTGTGTATTTACATGGGGGTGTTATACTATTAAGTGGTTATAGGTAGTGATTGGTGCTAGAACTCACACAGGAACTAGATCAATGCCAACTACCTTATAAATTTAATGTAAATCGCATCCATTAAATTAAAATACATATATTTTCAAAATTTAAACCACCTATAACTTTAAAACCTCAAATGATTTTAATTAGTGAAAATAGTGTTTTGGGAGCTACTGCAGGAATTTAAAAAAGTTTTCAGATCCAATTAGCTTTTAAATCAATTACCCATTTTTTCGTTCACAATAAATAAGTACCCCGTTTTTTTAATGTGTGTAAAATATGTTGAAAAACTGAATTTCCTACTTTTCAACAACAATAAAATGCTTATATAACTTATGAACTACTATAACAATTTCAAAAAATGTTCAGTTCCAGTAAACATTCAAATCATATATCATCTTTGTCCCAAATAACAATATATATTTATTAGCTTATGACACTAAAAGTGTTAAAAAATAGGTAAAATTTGTTGAAAATTTTGGTTGGGATTGATAAAACCAATTTTAATATAACATAAATGCCTATCAATGTGTTATGATGTAGCCGGTTCGATATGTGACCAATGTTTGAGAATCCATCACTGTATAGCGTCACATGACAAAGCAAAAATAAATTACTTGTTTTGCTCCAATAACATGTAAATTTAGATTGTTTTATATATATAAAGAAGGAGAGACACACTTTCTTGTAACGCTCAGTTTGTCTAAAATTTATTAGGTCTAACAGCTGACTCACAGTTCTTGTATTTTGTTGGATGCTTGAGCCTAGTATAAACCATTGTAAGTAAACATTGTGCAATTTGTATTTAGTGCATCTATTCTTTGATATTGTGGTTTAAAAGATGTTATTTGTTGTGTTATTATGTGTATAGTTTATTATAAATGTTTTGTGATCTTCACCTATAATATTTTGTAGAACTATATTGACTTAGTACCGGTACTTCAAATCTAAGAAGCAATAATGAAAAAAAATCTTCAAAACCACAATAAAACACTAACAACACAAAGACTCTATAGTTAAGTTTATTCTACCTTATGTACATTTCAATAGCACTGCTATCATATTTAGAGGTAGAATACACACTAACCTTAATAACTACGATTACTACAGCAGCAAGGCTTTCCCCACTTTAGGTATGAATCTAAAACTAACTTAACTAATGGAGCAACTTTTGAATCTTAGTATGAAAATAATATAAATAAATTAACTAATGATAATGGTTGATAATAATAAAATTAAAATAAAACTAACTTAACTAATGGAGAAATGGAGATGATGGAATAACTATTCAAAACCTACCACAAAAAAGTTAATTTTTAAAGTAGGTTTTGTTTCTAATTTTTTTGTAGTAATTAAATATATACCTAAGAAATTGTAAAGTTGTTTTATGATTTTTTTGTATCTATATATATATATATATATATATATATATATATATATACAAAAAAATCATAAAACAACTTTAATATATATATATATATATATATATATATATATATATATATATATATATATATATAGACACAAAAAAATCATAAAACAACTTTACAATTTCTTAGGTATATATTTAATTACTACAAAAAAATTAGAAACAAAACCTACTTTAAAAATTAACTTTTTTGTGGTAGGTTTTGAATAGTTATTCCATCATCTCCATTTCTCAATATATATATATATATATATATATATATATATACAAAAATTTGGGGATAAACATATATAGAAAATTTTGTGGCATATATTAGAGTATAGGTATACTCATTTTTGTAAATAAAATCACTGAAATAAATCATGAAAGTAGGGGTAAACGGTTATAAAAAGTAATGTTTTGAAGGGTTAAAATCTGGAAAGACAACTTCAATGTATTTGGAAGAAAACGGCTTGAAAATCGAATCAGCTAGTTTCTAGTTATATGATGATAATCTCAGAGACATTGCATTTTATAAATATAGAGGTACTAAATTCACTAATATGCTATGGCCTAACAATAATACATAGCTAAGTCAGTTGTAATTGATACTTAAATGTTTAAATGATAGTTATGACTGAAAAGAACTTAATTTAAGTATTAACTACTCTTAACCCTTCGCACGCTGAAAACGGATATATCCGTTTGACTGACTTTGTTCCAAACGCTAATAACAAATATATCCGTATAAATACAAATCACTGCCCGGGGGATAGTTGTAGTTTTCTAAAGTTCCGCTAGCGTGCAGGAGTGTGTTGGTTGTTTATTTCTTGTTACCTAGACGCTTTATTTGGCGCGCTAGGTCATCTGACACAGCGGGGGAAGGGGTTTCAGTCCCACCTGGCAGCACTCCACGCCTGTTTGGTGTTGTCTACAGCGCTAAAAACGAATATATCCGGCGGTCGTCAGTCTACTCTTGGGCGCGTCACTAAGTGAATGTGCGTTTCAGTTTAGATTACTTTTTAACGGTCTATTGCAGTGAAGTGTTACAGTAAAAAGCGTGGATCTATTTTGTTAAATATTTAGTCATTACTTTTTTTTGCAATTTATTTTTAGGAAGTTGTGTGCCGTTTGTGTAATTCATTCTTTTACTTAGTTAGTTTTATTGAATAAATATGGAAAAACCGGACGATCCAGATTTTGAAAACTTTGTGATTGGTGCTATGGACATATCATTTTCAAGTGCATTTAATGACACTGAAATTGACACTGACATTGAAGATGTTATTATAAATAATGTTATAAACTCTATCGAAAGTGAAAGTGACAAATTCGACCAAACCTAGCAGACGGCCGAACCTCCCGCTCAACTTGCTGACGAACAAAACAGGGCAATAAATCACCCGACACCTGTAGCCGGGAAACCACATTTTATGGGAAGAAAGGAAAAGGGGTCGAGTCAATGCCAAGTATGCAAGAAGAGAGGAATGAGGAAAGAAACTATATACTTCTGCAAGACTTGCACCGCCAAACCTGCTCTACACCCGGACACCTGCTTTGAGCTCTATCACACTGAACCTAATTACTAGTTGGACTTTCATGGTTACACTCAATCTATAGCTTAGTTTAGTAACATTTCAATTTGTTTTTTATTTTTTTATTGTATATATGTTACATTGCAGTTTTTGTCTTATTAGGTATATGTTGAAAAAAGTTAATTTTTCCAGTGATGTTTTTGACTAAAAAATGGCTATGTATAAATAAAAAAAACATTTCTATGCTATTTTTTTATTTACTTTTACCATATTAACCAAAAACAAAAATTAACATTAAGGAAATAAAATTTTTTTCTTAAAGTTAAATTAGCGTTTGGGGATATTTTGACACATTTTATTCAGCGTGCGAAGGGTTAAGCATTATGACTTCAGCATTCATCAAATACAGTATAATATCATTAGTTATATACTAAACAGGTTTTTGAAGATTTTATCAGATTATCTCCTCTACCAGCAACCCTTAAACTATCTGATCGAGGGCACTGGAGATCAATACTCATCAGATCGAACGAGGCGGGTGACATTATGACTGCTGTTACAGTCCAACCCAAAGATTATACCAGTAAAACTATTCTGGACCAACAACAAGCGTTGAAAGAGTACTTCTTTAAATATTTACCAAACATCACGTTATTTCATCAACAATGGCAAGTACAATAGAAACCAATTAAAAAAAAAAAATCAATCTCATATAAATTCTAAACAATAAGACAGACATATTTGAATACAAGATCTCACAAAAATTACGTTTACTTCAAACGTGTTTCAATGACAAAGCCGCCATCCTCAGTATATCTTTCATGTATGACTCATATATTGCTCATGTATTACTGAGGATGGGGACTTTGTTGTTGAAACGCGTTTGATTAAGTAAACATAATTTTTGTGAGATCTTGTGTTTGAGTTTTAGTCCATCTAATATTATCTCACAAATATACAGATACACTTTCAAAAGTCCCTTACCACACTTGGGAATAAACAAAATAACAAAAAACAAAAATTTTTGTCAAAAGTAAAATGTTTATTCCTATTAGACCCTTATAGCTATTACAACAACAAAGTTGTCATCTTCAGAGGGAATCCAAAGACTCAGAGTCAGAGTCTTTGTTAAGATTCCCTCTGAAGATGACAACTTTGTTGGTGTAATAGCTATAAGGTAATAGGAATAAACATTTTACTTTTGACAAAAATTTTTGTTTTTTGTTATTTTGTTTATTCCCAAATGTGGTAAGTGACTTTTGAAAGTGTATCTGTATATATTGTCACCACAGTGCTCTGGTCTTTGTTTATTATCTCACAAGTCAAGCACAATATTTATTTCTAAACAATAAGACATCATTTAAGTTTGTAAATATCTTAAAGTGAAGAAATTTTGGTTAAATTGTAAGGTGTTGGATTTAACTAATGTGCTAACTGAAAATAAAGATAAAATCTGGATTATGTAACCTATTTTTATGAATTTAGCACTTTTTACATTTTCAATTTTTACCGTGAAAAAGTGAATTCTGTGTAAAAATACTATTTTTCCTTTTCAAAGTAAGGGTCGTACTAAATAAATTTGGTAAAAATTGTTTATCTAATCTCATAATCCTTGTTGTAAACTGGTACCATATTCTCAAAACACTTTCAATTAGTTTGTTCTAAATATTACAATTTTACATCATCGTATTTTTGTAATGTCAATAGTTTTTTTGATGATTAAGTGTACACCACAAACTCCCTTCTCTTTTCAAATGATAAAAAAATATATATATATCAAGAATATGAAGGTGTTCATGTAACAATGTTATTCTACACAATTCTCATTATCATTTTTCGATTGTACACAGTTGTTGTTTCAATGTTATTTTATTTTTATAGTTAAGTATATAAATTAATAAACACATGTATATAATAAATGTCTTATTGTTTGTACAGTCATTTAAAAATATGTACTCACAACGTAGCTCCGTTGATTCTGCTGTATGGAAAACCATATTTAATGGAAACTATAAATGGTTACGAGTTCAAAATCTTACCAGATACATTATTCCCGGGCAACAAATTGGGGGCAGAAGTGTTGTATAACACTACTATCAGATTGGCTAAACTGAAACCCAATACAACACTTTTAGAACTATACAGTGGTACAGGTGAGATCTATTCTGTTTTTGAAGATATGTGGGATTGATAAATCTTAATTATTAATATTAGAAGGGATATCCAGAAAAGTTCCGATGAGACAAAAAACACTGCACTAACTTTTCTATTCACCCATCCTCAAAATAAAATAAAATAAACCAAAATTAATCCTCACTAAATATGTCATATCCATAGTTATCAATCAAAATATGAAAATGAACTGTTGACGCCATCATTGAGTAAATATTTATGTAATTAAATAAGGGGGTAAACTTGCTTAGCTCGTCAGTGTAAGTCGTATTTTATTAAATTCATGTTTTTAATGACAGCCGTCAAATTTCATGTTTGTTTTTTGCCAGTTTTCCAGAACCAATAATAATCTTTCACTTGCAATTTTGCACATGGGTTTTGGCTATTATTCTTCATATTTCTTTAAAATCACAATAAAATAGTTTTATCCAATGTTCAGATATAATGTTTCATCCTCATGGCCAATGTTTTTACCGATAACTTATGAACCAATATATTTTACAAAGCTTTGATATGTTGAATTTTTCATCTCTAAGGCTTCATATTTGAAGTCCTCCACTTCATTAGCTTTCGTCATCTTAATGGACAGTAGTAGCAATAGTGATATTGGTGTAAAATATACTGTGATTTTTAGAGATCTATTTTGTGCGCCTACTTCTTCTTTATTCTTAGTAAGCTTCACAATACATTTGTCTAATTTTGATTCATAGAACCACACAAATAGGTGAATTGTCAAAAAGAAAAAGAAACAAACCATTACAAACTTGAGTAATACAGCTTAGACTTATAAGTAACTAGATAGTTTAATCAAAATTTCCCACCGTTTGTGTATATAAAAACTAATAGACGACATTTCGAGAGTATAAATCAACTCTCGCTATCAAGCTTAAATCTTAGAGCATAAAAGAAAAAAACACTAACCTAGCCTGAAATATACAACAAGTTTTTATAGACATAAATTTCCAATTAAACCATATTAATAATATGAACAATCCATCATTATCAAATAACTTTTATACCCAGAATAACTAGATAGGCCTACTAATAAATCACAAGATTTAAAGATTAAAAATCAACAAGTAACCACCATATGACTAAAACTATAATGTTAAAGGATCATAAAATTTAAATCTCCACTATTTCCAAGCTTGGTTCATTTAAAAACTCAGCAGTGTAATAATATGTTTTTATTCAATAAAATTTTCGTAAGATATTAAAAAAATATATTATAATCAAAATCACACAATTTGTTTGGCAATTTATTAAATAGTTTCATTCCACTGTTGATAGAAGATTAGAGTTGCCCAATTCCAATGTGTCCTTTATCCACTTAGGCAAAATGTTGGGAAATCGCAAATTTTGTATATCTCATGAAACTTGGACTGCAACCAACTCAGACTTTAACCATATATAGATATGTGATAAATAAGCCATTTTAAAACTTCTACACCTCAATAAAATAAAAAACACATGTGTAAAATAAGAAAAACTTTTGGATAAAGGACAGTTTGGAATTGTAATATGGATAAGAGACGTTTTGGAAATGAAGGAAGCCATTTTTCTTTGGATAAGGGACGTTTTGGTCCTGTATTAGTAGTATATCAATACATTTTTTTAAACAAGTAGATTTTAAGCCAATTTATGTTATTAAAATTAAACACTAGGCCTATTGAAAGATTCCTGAGCAAAAGTCTTTAACGATTTGGCCTTCCGTGAAAAACTCCTAAACTCTTGTTATAATATTATAGGCTTAACTTATTAGGCCTACCAAAATAGACCTGTAATGAAAAATAATTATGTTTTTAGGAGTCATTGCAGGTTATATTGAAGTAAGATAATGTGTTTGAATATATTTTTAATTAATACAGTAAATGCTAAAATACAAAAGTACGTATATCATGGAAAAAAACAGTATAAACAAGGTTAAGTTTGACCAACAGTATTTTGCAAACTAACCATTCAATTGTAAAATAAATCATAGTCAGCTGTTCAGCAGGGCTGCCACAACAAATTCAACCGTGCATTTCAGAAAATAATCTACAATATAATGAGTAATAACATTATTTATGTTGGCCTGCCTCAGAATTAAAACATTTTGGATAAGAGACTATTTGGAACTGGACTGAGGTCATGGTTTAGTAGACCAGTTGAAATAAAGGACACTTTGGTTCTGAAAATGAAATATGGCACCATATTGAATTCGGCTTTTAGGATAAGGGACATTTTGGAATTGGGTCCAACTTTTAAATTATATTTTAACCTACAAAACAGACCATTTGGACCTGAAAACGTGGTGTTTTGAACAAAGAATCATTAGAGGAATCAGGTGGACTAAAAATCTCAATTTCGACAAAAAGTGGATAAAGGACCTTTTGGAACTGGGCAACTCAATTTAAGTCTATGTTTTGGAAAATGGAAAATTTTTTGTTCCTTTTTTGGATAAAAGTCATCCAAATACAGATATTTATTTTTATGTACAAAACAAAGTATTTCATTAATAGGCTATTAAAGATGGTGATGAAAAGATTTTTTTTTAAAATTTTTTTTTAGAGCCCTACATGAACACAACCCTACTTGAATGAGTTATTTTCCACACAACCCACTTTTGCATCTTAAAAATTCTATCTGCACTGTAAGAACGCCCACACAATGAGGCCATATTTACAAGGAGGAATAGATACCCAATAATACATTACTTTCAAGATATCAAAGTCTGAAACTTATATTTAAATACTGATACCAAACATGCTGAATTTAATTTTTTTAAAAGGTTTTGGATGTGTGTCTGCGGATTTAAGTTTATATCCAGAGCGAGATCTAAAAACTTTACTACTTTTTCCACGCTAAGTAGTTGATTTTTGTAACACATTAAAAATATCTGACTTACAGTTCTTACTTTGAAAATGCAATATTTGTGTCTTTACCCTACTTCACTTTAGCCCATTATCAGAAAACTATTCCTCAGCGGAAGTAAGAGTTTGAGAAATACACTGTGAGAGACTCACAACATCGGAGTCTTTCATAACTACAGTGGTACCCTGCGTAAAGAATGAAATCTTTTGAAACAATAAATACTCTGTGACAAGTCATTAATAATAAATGAAATAGGTTGAGACCCAATGTAGAACCCTGAGGAATTCCCACTTTTATGAGTCCCATTCATACTCTTATTAGAATACAATATGAGACTTCGTTTTCTACCCCCCTCCCCAAATGAGATCTGAACCTCCCAGAGAGTCATCTGAGTACACTATATATTTCAAGTTCCTTCAACAACACAGTCAAAGGTTTTAGAGAGATCACAAAATGCTGCAACTACAGCCTTCCTTTCATCCAAAGCCTCTACTATTTCATTTTTCAGAGTTACTAGTGCCAAATTGGTCCCAAGACCTTTACGGAAACCAAATTGATTTTGGTTTAAAAAATTATGCATTTTCAAATAAGCCATGAGATTATTATTCACAACTTTTTCAATGATCTTGGAGAAAATTGGGAGAACTGATATGGGACGATAATTTTCAAGATCTTTAGTGTTATCGTACTTTTCATGAATAGTGACCTAACTATTACTAAGTATTAAAATATCCATTCTCATTTGGAAAATGCCTTGTTTAAAAGATGAGTTAATAATTTAAAGTATTGGAGTACTAATCTTATCTCTAACCTCCTTCAGCAATGTAACTGAAATGTCATCCTAACTAGTTGCCTTTTTTTAATTTCTAGTTTTTAGTTTTTTTCTATTTCTATGGCAAAAACTGGTGTAAAATTAAAAATTTTGAGACTTATTTATATAATCAACCTTCTTACTCATATTCAAAACTCTTTTCAATGAATAGACTACATTTAATATGTGGGAACCATTTATAAAATGGTCATTTTTAAAGCCTTAGTCAATGTAGTAGGTTCAGTTATTTTACTGACTACTATCTCAATAATTCTAGGTACGGTACTGTTATTTACTGACTTAGTCTCACCCATTTCAGACTTCCAAAACCTTTCCTACATTATTTATTGCATTTAAAATGAGTTTATTTATGTGATTTTGTATTAGTTTCTCTCACTACTTTAGCATAATTATATTTTATCAAATTTTTTTATAATACCTCGCTATTACATTCTGTGAACTTGCCGCGAATAGCAAAACCAAACCCTTATGGGGAAAATGTGGTATGAATAATTTTAAGAGGGGAAAGCTGAAAATAATTTAACATCTCATACTTACAATGTATACCTGTAAAATCTTTGTTCTTGTAAAAACTTATAAAATCATGTCACTAATACAAAAACTATTAACTAAATCCAAGAACTTAAAAACATTTTTTTTAAACAAATTTTTACATAACCTAAAAAAGAAATATTTTGTAAATGAAGTTTTGTTATTTTAGTCTGTTTTTAATTGATTTCAAGTTCTTTATGCACTTCAATCTACAGCGCTAATGCAATTTGAAGCTCTCGTCTAAAAATAGTTGACCGTTCTACAGAAGGATCGATTTCTGAAACTTTTGTAGCTAGCTGCTGGGCTAAAACTAAAATTTCATTTCCAATTTTAAATTTAAATCAGATGTAACCTCTTCTTCATCTTTTTCCTGATAACTGGATAAAGGCTCCGTTATCAGCACCTCTAGATCTTTTTCTCTAAGTTCCTCGATTTCACATTGTAGGAGCTATTGAATGTCTGACGTTTCAATTTCGTTAAAACCTTCGCCTTCAATTTCCATTGAAACAATATCAGTTACAATTTCATCAGTAGCAGGAGTGATGTCTTTCAATACAGCATCTTTCCATAGTTTCCGCCACAAAGTTTAATGTTTAATTTCATCAACAGATTCCTTAATGTTAGCAATACATTCACCACTGTTATCATTTTTTCAGCATAAATTTATTGTTAACGATTTATCAATCTCCATTTTGTCTAAAAATCCACTGTTCATTTCAGGCTTTGAATGATGCAATAATACCTTCATCCAATGGCTGAAGCAAAGCTGTCGTGTTTGGTGGCAGAAATAACCCAATTTACATTAGGATGCAAAGATTTTATTTCTTGTGGATGTCCAGGTGCAATGTTGTAACAAGTAGAGCTTTAAGGGGTAAGGAATTTGTTTTCAAATAAAGTTCGACTGCTTTTATAACAAAATTAAACCAGTCAATGAAAAGAGCTGCTGTTACCCGTAAATTTATTGAACTATCTTTCCATTCTAATATATTGTATGAGACACTAATTGAGAGACCCATTCAGTTTAACCCGAAAAAGATAAGATGCAGGAACACATTGTAGCTCAGTATCGCCCAAGCGGTTAGACGTGCACGTCTTCGAACATATGTACATAATCTTGAGCCATATTACTTTCGTAACGAGCTCCACACGGAGTGAAACTTATGTTTGTGTTAGTGTTGTGTAGTGTTAATGTATTCTAATTTCCTGATGATGGTCGAATTGAATGAAATCGGGATATATATATATATATATAAGGTAAGCCAATTAAATATTTGGATTAGTTTACGTACTATAATAAGTTTAATACTTTAAGAAGTGCAGCACAGGAAGGGGGTCAAGAGAAGGCATCTCATTAAAATTAATCTGGTACTCTCCCAGACTACTATTCCCTTTGTGCGTTATTATACTGCATTCGACTAATATGTAGTGTGGGGTTTCCTTCCTCTTTTAGCAGAATCTTGTAGGTCCAGTCATTTTCTATTCCAATTCTACCTGAGTTTATACTGTCACGATTGAAACCCTCTCAGTGTTATCAGTTTATCTCTACTTCCTCTGATGGATGCTCTCAACTTTTTTCTGTCATAATTCTCCAGATGTACTTTGGTCTGTCTTAGCCCTGGTATTCTCTCCCATAAGTAAGTTTAAACTAACGATATAAACTCTCTCAGTGTTATCAGTTTATCTCTACTTCGTCTGATGGATGCTCTCAACTTTCTCCTGTTATAATTCTCCAGATGTACTTTGGTCTGTCTTAGCCCTGGTATTCTCTCCCATAAGTAAGTTTACACTGTCACGATAGAAACCCTCTCAGTGTTATCAGTTTATCTCTACTTCGTCTGATGGATGTTCTCATCTTTCTCCTGTTATAATTCTCCGGATGTACTTTGGCCTGTCCTAGCCCAGGTATTCTCTCCCATAAGTAAGTTTACACTGTCACGATAGAAAGCCTCTCAATGTTATCAGTTTATCTCTACTTCCTCTGATGGATGCTCTCAACTTTTTTCTGATATAATTCTCCAGATGTACTTTGGTCTGTCTTAGCCCTGGTATTCTCTCCCATAATTAAGTTTAAACTGACGATATAAACTCTCTCAGTGTTATCAGTTTATCTCTACTTCGTCTGATGGATGCTCTCAACTTTCTCCTGTTATAATTCTCCAGATGTACTTTGGTCTGTCTTAGCCCTGGTATTCTCTGCCATAAGTAAGTTTACACTGTCACGATAGAAACCCTCTCAGTGTTATCAGTTTATCTTGTAAGGGGGGTTAAGTTAATCCTTTGTACTTTAAGAGTTTTTAAATAAAAATTAAGTTACTTAAGTTTGTTAGTCTGCGTTCTTACAAGCTTTACATTAAATTCATTATTAATTTAAATGAAGGGCAGGGTATCAAACTCATTCGTACTTAAGGGCACAGCGACTCCCATTTAAACTCAATGTTAGCTATAATACACATTACAAAAGTTCTATTTGAGCTAGGGCCCTGAATTTTTTTTTATTTTGTAGACTAGGTCTTTATCTAGTTCCTTACACAAGGATATTAAAAAAAAAATAGGCCCATAAAGTTATGATTTTTTTAAAATTATGTCAAAAAATGTAAACAAATATATATTTTTTTATATTTTTATTTTTTGAGATAACAAAAAAATCCTGTGTACGGAACTAGTTATTAGTACTATAAGTATGTGGTAAAAATTTGGTTAAGATATCTGTAATGGATTTTGAGAAAAAGGTAGTAAAAATTAAAAAAAGTACATTTTCTAAGAACGAGCGAAATGTAATTAAACTACACTATTTAGACAGGAAACTTAGCCTACCTCTAAATTAGTAACCTCCTGGGTTATATGTGGGGTTGTCTGGGTCTTCACCATTTTCATATTTGTCTTCTAGCTTCCTCTTGAGTAGAGTTCTTTTCTGTCTGACTTTTTTTTCTAAGTCTCTTTCTGCCCTTTCAGCAAAGTAAACGCGTTTGCGATCGAGCGTTTCCATAGCTACTGCCATATTTCTTCCTGGCTCTAGCCCCAGCTGTTCCATTATTTTGAGTTTTGTTACATATCCACTATTGAATGAAAGGACTGCCTCTGCTACACCAAATTGAAGTGTTCTCAGTTTGACAAATGTTCTTTTAGGGAGGCGTGCCCAAATCAAGTTGTTTAGGGATTCGTTCGGGTTTTGTGACTTGCCTTTCAAACATTTTTTCAGTAGCTCTGGATCAGCTAAAGATTTAAATATAGGTCTTAAAAGAGTCATTACAGTCTCTGGAAGGTGAAAGTGCTTATTATGATCGTACAATTCTTTATTAGCCAATGCTTTGTTATGCTTGCACCATGAGTCTTTTCCTTTTGGGCAAAGTTGATGACGCGGTTGGTCATTGGTTGACATTATGTGGTAGTAGGATGCCCATACTGCTACCTTCATTTCTGTAGCACTATGAGTGTTTCGCCTTATAGCTAAACCATAAAATGTCTGAATTTTTTGCATAGCTACAGTAGTGAGGCGGTTTTTTCCCGAGAGAACTTTTCCATCCGAAAGTTTTCCTTTAGTATTTTTTTTCGGGTCACGTAGTCTTTTCCCCATGCGCTTTTGCACGTGGCCTATACACTCTTGTTTGTTGACTTGACAGTCACCATATGGCTTTGCATCAGACACAGATTTGAAGGCCGATGAATCCCTGTCTCCCAAATAGTCAACGTACCGTACATCATACTTTTCGACTGAACGTCAAAACAGAGTAATGCCTACATTTATAAGCTTTTTTCGCGTAGTAATTATAACTTTGATATAATGTGTTATATATCATTGGAATGGGAATTTTGTGCAGTATAATAATCAGTAAAAAACAAAAAAATGAAAAAAAATAAAATAAAATTCGGTTGCTGTGCCCTTAACAGTTTGACGTGACTGTCTGATGCAGATTCCTGACAAAGACTGGCTAAGCCACGTTTCTACAAGACGCTAGGCAAAGCTAACGCTCAGGCTCATGGGAAGTTTTTCCACGGTTATTTTTCTGCTGGAGTCGACTTCCGCAATGTCAGTTGGTTTATCGGCGCGCACAGTTCAAAATTATATTTAAACCTGTAATGTTTTACACTGTCTATTTGTAATCATTTGGTTATTATTGATCATTTTGTTCAGACACACTTTACACTTGTTTATTATTGTTATATAATGCTTATTATCTCGGTTACTATTTTATTTATTATTAATGTTAATTGTTTTATTATTTTTATTAATTACTTAGTTGGAGTTGTCCCAAGCTTACAATCTCTACTTCGTCTGATGGATGTTCTCAACTTTCTCCTGTTATAATTCTCCAGATGAACTTTGGCCTGTCCTAGCCCAGGTATTCTCTCCCATAAGTAAGTTTACACTGTCACAATAGAAACCCTCTCAGTGTTATCAATTTATCTCTACTTAGTCTAATGGATGCTATCAACTTTCTCCTGTTATAATTTTCCAGATGTACTTTGGCCTATTTTAGCCCTAGCATTTTTTATTCCAATCCTACCTGAGTTTACAAACTCACGATAGAAACCCTCTCAGTGTTATCAGTTTATCTCTACTTCGTCTGATGGATGTTCTCAACTTTCTCCTGTTATAATTCTCCGGATGTACTTTGGCCTGTCCTAGCCCAGGTATTCTCTCCCATAAGTAAGTTTACACTGTCACAATAGAAACCCTCTCAGTGTTATCAATTTATCTCTACTTAGTCTAATGGATGCTATCAACTTTCTCCTGTTATAATTTTCCAGATGTACTTTGGCCTATTTTAGCCCTAGCATTTTTTATTCCAATCCTACCTGAGTTTACAAACTCACGATAGAAACCCTCTCAGTGTTATCAGTTTATCTCTACGTAGTCTGATGGATGTTCTCAACTTTCTCCTGTTATAATTCTCCAGATGTTCTTTGGCCTGTCTTAGCCCTGCTATTCTCTCCCATAAGTAAGTTCTTTTTCCCTATTACTTCCTTGAATTAAGCCTTTCCAAAGGCACGAGAATGGTCTGTAGCTGGCCACCATTCTACAAGTTTGTTCATTTCCTCTCTAAGTGCTTGCACCCAGAGAAGAATCACTATTGTTTTGCCTAGGTCATTGAATTTCCCTAGGCAATCTCGTACCATCATAGAGCTAATGACTGGAGAACTCAGCGCTTTGGTAGCTGCTTGGCTGCCTGAAATGTTTTTCGGGTAAGTCAAGCACCAACTACATCTCCCCTCTACTTCATTCCAATTTGATTCTTTGTAACATACAGGAATGGGTTCTGGAACCACATACTTTTTTTGGGACATAATTGGTGTTCTGTTAGAGAAACATTGTTTGAATGTGTTCTGCTTATTATAGCGTAGAGTTTCAATTTATTTTATCGCTCAACTTTTACAATAAAAGTTTAATTTTCTAATAAAATTTATTGAATATCAAAATTAATATAACCTTGTTCTCTTTGATTTTAGGTATAGTAAGCATCATGGCCAGCAAGTTTGTGAAAGAAGTAATTGGGATTGATAATTTCTCGGAAACAGTCTTAGAAGCGAGAGCCAATTTAAAGTTAAACAATATTCCTAATGTAAAATTCGTGATGGGCAAAATGGATAAGGTACATGATTTTTGTAAATATTTATTATCCTAAAGACTTGGGTTTTTTAAGTCCTGAACTGTACTTTGCAATATAAAATTATTTAAGAGAGAGAATATTACCTTGTTAATAATTCTCAATTTTATGATGTTGTTAATATAATGACCTTTTATGTTTTGGTGGAAGTAATAGTGCTTCAAATTTATTAAAAAGGATTGATTTAAATTCACCATTGTTTAACAATAACAACTCGAGTTGATCGAGTTTGCACTGGTTTTAAATCATATAGTTCACATCCTTGGACTATAAATCTCATTGATCATAATACTGCTTTCATGAGTTGTTGTACAGCTTGCAACAGACAACAACATCGATGATGGAACTCAAAGCCTGTTCATTACTTAACTCGTTCTTGCTAAGGATTGGGAATTGAACTTCTCTTCTTGCTATCTCAATTTACACTTTGCATTCTAGACATAAACATGTTCCAGTATATCACTAGATGAAGGTTCAGTAATTAAAAAATTATTAAAAACTATGACAAGATAGTTCCGATTCCTGGAACAGATATTTGCAAATGTCTCGGATACACCTATAGTATCCATTCCAGTTTGATCCTTATCTCATGTAGGTGATTTCAAATTTATTAAATGGTTTTATTTAAATTCACCATTGTTTAACAATGCAACTCTTGTTGATTTAGTTTGGACTAGTTTTAAATCATACAGTTAACATGCTTGGACTGAAAATCTTCAACTTATTGAAAATTCGAGATAGCAAGGTTCAAGTTACTGAGGTTGAAAATCACTGACTTCTAGTTATAAAGGTCCCAAGTTAACTGACCTTCATTCACTTTGCCATTTTGTTAAGATTATTTTGAATCCTGCAATAAGGAATAAGTGAACACCGCAAAATGGTTCTTAATTTTATTTGAATTTATTTATCTTCACATTTACAAATAAGAACAGTACAGTATTGTATTTAGTTAATATTATTTTATATAAATACTGTAATAGCGATAATTGCCTAATCAATTTACTGCAGCACAAACCACTTCACAATCGCTTAAAAAATAATCAAACCTTTAATAAAATATGTTCATTTGAGGTGAACAATAGAGCCCAAATGCAGGAAAATGGAAGGATATTTGAGAGGGGGAAATTCATGTCATAATGTGAGAATTTTGTCATCAAGCACAGTACATCTACTCTAAACTTTACTTACAAAGGTCTGCTGGTCAAAACTTCCAGTTGTAGAGTTTATTGGCAGAGATTTTCGAGTGCCTGCCTACGAGTTATAGAGGTTTACAATGCATCCAGAAAACTAATAAAATTCGTCTTATCGAGGATCTCTCTTAAAAATATTATTCTATTTATAGAGGGAAAAATTAGAATAATAGGTTATGAGAAGTAGAAGGGGAATGGCCAAAATTTAGATGAAGTGTTTTTAATTTTTCATAAAATTTATAGAACAGTAAAAATGTTTTGGTTTACTTAAACCGATATGTTAAAGTCAAATAATCGAAGATACAGAATACAAAACAAAAACCCACTGTTGAGTAGTAAAACAACCACACATTTCATAGTACTGTTAGATACAAGGAAACTCGATTGCATTGATACTGTCAAGTGGTAATCAAGCAGGAATTACTATCGTTAACCGATATATCAAATGCTGAACATTGCTATTATTTAGAACTGTACATTATATAGTGAAAAATTAGCTTCTTCTCGCAAATATTGTGATTTCATAATTATTTTTCTGTTAGATGTGCCCTAAATATTTTATTAAAAGTAGAGCATACTCAACATTCTCTTACTAATGTATAATTTTGTGTCTCTAGTTTGTTTTCTTAGCTAATGTATTTTTTGTTTCTTTTTTAGTTATTTGAGTCAGTATTGCAACGCCTAGGATCAACAAAAAATTTAGTGGTAATAATGAAACCTGGAAATGATCGATTTGGTAATTATCTAAACTTTTTTGACATGTCATAAATCTCTAGCTGAACTTATATTTTTGTGTGAATGAAATTATCAAATGAATAACTATAATTAATTCTAGTTAAATGCTTTAATTTTAAATAGGGGATGGTAGTTTTATATCAATGGCTGTGGACAGATAATTTTGCTAATAATTCACTTTATTATTTTCATCTTTTTTATATGAAGTGTAGAAGTTGATATGTTAAAGATAATGGTTTTTTTAATTTTTTTTTTTTAAATTTTAGTGTAATGTAATACCTATCAATGGTTATATTGATTTGAATATTTAAAGTAACCCGGGAAACGTTAGAGTTAATTAGGGGAGGGGGGTTTAGAAGTCAAAAGTATGACTCAATGTACATAGTAAAACAAGGGAATATAAAAAAGTAAATATAGATTTCCAAAGGATTAATGTGATGTATAAAATGTTAGTTATAATTTGTAGAATATATTTTATTAAAAATATAGACAAAGTGTAGTGAAGGTGAAACGTATTGCAAAGTGAGACAAATTATCGCATACGTTGCGAGAATGAAGTATAACAGGACAGGAAATAGAAAACTTCCATGTGCTAGTCAGTCTCAGTACAGCTTTGAAGGTGGTAAGACGTGTTTTTGGTGTGGAGTAATGTTTTCAATAATGTAGTTTAAACATTAAACAGAGATTTAGAGTGAGTCCTAGAACAGTCTTGGTTAGTAGTAGCGAGTGTTTTGTTAGTTGAGATCAGAGACAGTCGTATTTCTTATATAATATAGAACAATGTGTTTTGTGCTAAAGCACGCTAAGAAGGTGAAGACGAGTAATGTTAAGCGAGCATGAACAATTTGTGAGGTGTTTCATAGACTAAAGGTTAATAAACATTAATCTAAATAAGAATTTTATTTGAGTAAAATGGAATTCTCGAAAAGTGTGACCGATATAATACCAGTAAATATCTCACCACTTGTGAACAATGGCGGAGTTTCATCAGGGAGTCGACACAGCAGCGATCTTAAAAGAATTAACTATCTTTCAACAAAGGACTGGTAACAAGTGTTAAAGAACACTTAAAATCAAATATTGTTTAACCATTTAAGATTTATTATTATTCAATGTATTAGCTGTTTATAATTTTAATATTTTCTTAAATAATTATATTTTTGTTTGTTTGAAAATATGAAATGTCTACCGACATGTATAGTTTTGTTCAGATAAAGTAATTTCAATATAATAAAAAACAGACAATACTAATCTGTTTGTTTTAACTAATAATTTTCTAGGAGTTGCAACAATAAAAGTAAATTCAATATTCAAGATTTTGACCTTCTTAAAAAATAAAATAAAATGATTCAAGTAGGATGTATAATCTAGAAAATCTATGAAATTCAACTTAAATTATATGTAAATGTACTAATTTTTGTTTTAAATAAACCATGTTAAGTTTCAGCACAAACAAGATTTTTTTATTTCACCAGAAAGACCACTGAAAAGTACATTTTTAAAAGAACTTGCGACCCTGAGCTATTTTTAATGATTTAATAATTAACTTCACTTTTTCAAAATTGGTAAGCTAATGCTTCCTGGCGCCCATAAGCTGAGCAAATTAATTATTTCCTTCTCTTTAAAAAATAAAATAAAATAAATTCAAACCCCAGTTCATTTAAATTATTACAGTAATAGCAGATATTTCTTGTTGAAACTCCATATTCAAGGATAAAATAAAGCAAAAGCTTAAAGTTTCAAAATATTTTAATAATATAAATGAGCTACAATTGTTTCGCCTTGCGACATCATCGGGCAACAATTGTAGCCCATTTACATTATTAAAATATTTTGAAACATTAAGCTTTTGCTTTATTTTATCCTTGGATAATTGTTTGTATCTATTCGTTACAAAAGAAAATTAATAGGCCTATACTTGAGCCCGGTTTCTAGGAAACTACCTCATATTCTCACTATAGCATAAAATACTAATTAATATACTTAAAACTTAAGAAAAACAAAGATTTATATTTAATTTTACCACCAAATTAATTTGTACAGGAAACAATAGTTTGTTATGTCATAAAAAAACATGTAAAGTAATCCTGCATGAAGGATTAGTCAATTATATAAGACAGGCCACAGTAAATTTAGGCTTACTAACCAATAATTAAAATTCATTTAAAGACATTTTTACAGCTAGGTCAATCAAAATATCCAAACTAACTCCAACTTGGCTATTTGCAAGTACAAGTATACAGTACTATTCTTTGTACACAGTACAGCCAAGTAAATACAGTGAATCTTTCAAAACTCGAATCTCAAGGGAATTACTAACATTTCGAGTTATAAAGTACTTCGAGATAGCAAGGTTCGAGTTACCGAGAGTAAAAATCATCGGATACAAGTTTTAGAGGACCCAAGTTGACTATCCTTTATTTACTTCACTAGTGTGTTCTGGTTACATGGTTATTTGTTATTCCTTTAATTCTGTAATAAGGAATAGGTCAACTTAAGGACACATTCATCAAAGTTATCAAAATCACCACCTTTTGCTCTCTTAACAGATTTGCTCAACCCACTTGATTTTTCATACTTCTCTCCATTTAAAAAAAATCCTCCTTAAGGTGTTTGGTGGGGTTCCAAAGTCCTTTGTAATCTCACTTTTCTTCTTCACACCTTCATCTACAGTTCTTAATAAGTTTAGTTTTTCCTCTACACTCAATGTCTTATATTTTCATTTGACTGCCATTCTGTAGAACAAACAAATTCACAATTGCTTTATTAAAAAGCAAAATTTAATAAAATAGAGAACCGTAACCATATTTGTACACACGATGTGAACAATAGAGTCGTACTGAACCCAATTGCGCGAAAATGCAAGGGGGGGAATTTCATGTCCTAACATGAAATTTTTCTCATCTCGCATAGCACAGCTACCCAAAACTTCGACTTACAAAGGTCTTCTGGCCAAAACTTCACATTTATAAAGGTATTTAAGCACCTACCTTCTAGTTATAGAGGTTTACCGATATGTCCAGGAAACCAACAAAATACCGAAGATATTTGTTAAATATTAGACTTTTAAGATGGAAAATTCTTACATTGGCTGTTATGGAAAGTTGAAGGGAAAACTACAGTTATCAAGGTGTACCCCTGTAATGACATAAGTAGCGGTGTTTTTATAATCATTCCTTCTTCATTAGGTACTTTGTCAACATTTTTGCTATCACACATATCACTTCTCAGCTTAATATTTATATTTTTCATCTTTGAAAGTTTAGACCAAAAACCTATTCTTTATATATATATATATATATATATATATAAAGAATAGGTTTTTTTACTCAACAAAAAAAGAGATTTTTGAAACAGAGTTTGAAATTCTGATAAGAAACACATTATTGTTTTCAATAATTACATAAAAAATATATTTTAAAGTCCATATCTTAGGTTTTTCATATCTGATTTCAACACTTTATCTTATTCTATATTTTCATTCTACATCTTATCCACATTGACCATGTTTCTTTCCACAGTTCGACTTTCCTTAGTCCTGCTCCAGTTTGTCCTCATATATCTCTTAAACTAATAACAATATTCTATTTTCCAGGATGGAATGTTGTAAGAACAATCCACAGAACACCTCAAATATCTAAAGTACTGTACTTGGACACCTGCAAGACTGACAACAATCCAAAGAATATTCAAAACTTTATTGCTTTATTTTCTAATCGCACGTCTAATTTCCCTCCATTTAGATTGACCAAAGTAATTCCCGTTGATGTATTCCCCCAGACTGCACTTGTTGAAGTAATTTTAGTGTTCGAAAGATTACCCAGTCAGTGATATTTAAAGTGAAGTATGTATGTAAAAGTTTTGTAAATAAATTGTTATGATTTATAAATACTATGTTTAATTTTACTCATTCTGTTTTGATCCTCTCAGCTTCTCTTTTTCCGATCAGTCTTCTTTAATCTGAAGTAGTGATGTGTGAGTTCGAATTAAAATACTCTGTGATTCTGAGTATCAAAATCCTCGGAAGAGTCCGAATATTAAAATCCTCAGTTTCGTATTAAAATACTCGGACAAAACAATACTCTTCGTAACTAGGAACAAGGAGGAGGTAATGTGCGAGTATCCTCAGACAACGATATTCGTTAGTGTTGTGTCAATTCCAAACAAAATACTCGGTGTTTCTACTTTGGTTACATTAGTTTCTAGGCTGATTTTTCACTACACATCAATTAAACATTACGATTTTGAGTTATAATGATTTAGATTCGGTAACAAGTTCAATTTAAAATAACAATAATATTCATTTATTTCCACATTAACAAAAAGTAAATTAAATTATTATTTAATTGTTATTACTTATATTTAAATAAATATTTATAGGTTACCATCTTTATAAAAAATATAGTAAATTAACTTATTTTAAATAATAACTAAATTATTAATGTTGGTGATAATTGTTGTTACTAGGCGATTTGTTTTTATAAAGAATTAAGAATTATTGGAACCAGATTGGTAACATGTTTAAAATAAAAGGAAACAATTTCTAAACAGTGCTGAAATTTATTAACCCGTAAAAAAAATTGACCATTCACAAAAGTAAATATCAGCTAACAATTAACCAATCAACAAATACTTATTAATAAACAAGTTTTTCTTTTAAAAAAAAATTTACATGCCCTTAATAAAAGTTACAATTACTTTGATCTTCCCCCCCCCCATACAACTGTTACAAATGAAATTTTTAAAAGTAATATAAATTTGTTTTAAAAAAAAAGAATTTAATTATTGACAATAAATTTAACTTCAAAGTCTATATTAATTCTAACAAATTTTCATTATCAAATTGCTTATAAATCATTACAATATATATTATTAAATTTCTTAAAACTAAGTTGATCAACTAATTATATATATATATATATATATATATATATATATATAAAATTAGTTTATTATATAAAAGGAAAATTGTATTTTATTTTATTTTATTGACGTCAATATTTATTAATTTTTTTTTTAATTTTGAAAAATAACCCCTTTGGGGTCGTGGAGCCCGAAATTTTGCATGCAGTCCCATCCAAAAATTAGTTTAAGGTTTGTACATATTGTTCCACAAGGAATAATCACCAAGATGAAGTCACTTTATTACACCATAACTATTTCTAAACAATACATAACTGCAATTAAAGTTTAAAGATATAGACATAATTAAATTAAAATGGTCAATTTTAATTCTGTTACCTGGAGTTGTGTTTCAAAAAGCTTACGAGCTTTTGGCGTCAAGGTAAATCATCGAGGAAGACCACTCGGCGAGTATCGCAATATACACTAACGAACCTTAATTGTACATGAGTAGTCTAAATTTTAAAAATGAATTTTGAACAGAAGCCAAAGTAAATTTAATAAGAAGTATTAACTTGAAGTTTTACATTATATTTCTATTGAAAAACGACTAGTCTGCGTTAGAGGTAAGAACTGACTCATTTTAATCAAGATTGACCGAGGTCAGAGTCTAATTGGCAGGTCGGGCGATATCGCATTCAAAGCCGCTCACCAGGTGGTAGCATAATGCAGGGAAGGTTTACAACGTATTTTAATATAATCTGTCTTATTGGCAAGTAAAGTTTTACATAAATTTAATTTTATATATCAGGCGTTACATTGTACTTACGTTTAATTACTGAATTTGTGTCGAGGCAGGATAACATTTAATTACGTATTACAAGTGTCAATCACATATTGTTTAAAAAAATAAATACTTGGTGGATCAGTCTAACAGATAGAAATATAACACACACACACACATCATGCGCATAATCATTCTGCGCAGATACTCGATGTCGAACTAATAATACGAGTATTGAAATCATTCGAAGCCGAGTATTGTGAGTATCTATTTCACCCGAGTATCAACATCGCTAATCTGAAGCATATAGGCAATTATGTTATGTCACAAAATTGTATTTTTAGTAATATTTGTTTGGGCATAATACTAGGATAGATGAGGTACATTGCCCAAAAACGTGTTGTATTGGATGTCAATGGAAATAAAAAGGAAGGTAGGCCTGGAAATATATGAAAGGACAGTACAACCGAGGATGATGGCAGCAAGAGATTTGGATATGGATAACTGCCGGGATAAATTTTGAGGAATATGGGGGTGAAGAGCTGTAGAAATCTACAAAATACTTTTGTCTGGTTGCTTATTCAAACAAATAAATATTAATTACTCTGTCCAATACTCTTTTTTGTGACAATGAGAACTGAGTCCTGAACAAAGACTAGTAAGATGTAAATTAGATAAAGATGAGAAATGGCAGAAAATAACTTTATAAAGATCTTTTGGGATGTTTGAAGACTACTAGATGAATTTTGTACTCCAAATGTCTCCCTTTAGATACAAAATAAAAAGTGCAAAAATAACATTGTAACAACTTTCTCATATAACCACTCACTAAACAAAAACCATAGTATTTGTTGTTTAAATTATTATCAATTTCTAACTTACCACTCAAAAAAGTGAATATGAACCATGAACACCATATTTGAAGAAAATGTTTATATATTTGTGACCGTCTCCACTTCTTTTGACCAGCTGGAAGCTCCGGCTGGCTGGAGACCGCGTACACCTTAGCCGAATCTTGTCAGGATGGGCCAAGAAGTCGAATTAGAACGCTAATGAACGCACGCAATGCAAGTGAAATTAAATGTTATATTTTATTTACTGCCGAATTAAAAGATTACAGAATTATTTATAACTTATTAAAAAGACATAACGGCAAGATAAAGCCTTAATAGTGGCCGAAAAACATACAGTTTAATTTAGCTAGCACGTGGCCGAAAATGGACTGACCTCGTCCCGTAGCGGTCTTTCTTCTCGCGGCTCTCGGAACAGACTCCCGCTCGGCTCGCTAGTTCCAGCCCTCCACTCCTTGTCTCTCCCTCCCTTCTACGTCATACTGCACTGCTCAACAAAATCGCAAGTGCCAATTCATATTTTATTATTTAAAATCCCTTTCCATTACATCCTAATTTATGCTTATTATAGTTTTGGTTTGGTGGGCTCCTAGGCTGGGCCACATATTTAATAGAGTCTAAACGTGTACCATAAAACCATCCTCAGATTACATAGTATTTATTAAAATCTAGCTTTAATTACGGTGGTCAAGGTTCCTATTTGTTTTTTGCCAACTATTTCTGAAATAAATTTTTTTTTTACTTATGATTTTTACACAGGTTGGGTTATTAATATTTGCATTTCACTAAAATTTGAGTGAAATCAATAGTGTCGATATCAAGAAATTAGGTATTTAATAACAGCCCCATGACTGATTTTTTTAGGTTTTTACCAATAACTAACTCACTATTCAGCATTTATGGAGGGATGAATACCGAATGTTTTATTAGGGTCGTTAGAAAATACTTCTTTTTTTTTGTCTTACAGCAGCTACCCTCAAATTTTGAGTTAGCTTTTGTAAATGAAAAGAATGTACTGAAATATTGCCAAAATATTTACATTTTCCAAATTTTATTAAAATCAATCCACATGTTTGGAGTATAGAGCAATGCATATATGACAAACACCAGAGTGACAGATATCATTCCAAGAGCCACTTTTTTTTGGATTAGTGGACTTCAAAACCTATACTAGTTTATACACTAAAAAACTTCACATAATTGGTTTTACCCATCACATAACTTTTTCTATACTAGTGTGTGTGGGAACGTAAAAAAGTAATACCTAAACATTTGAATATTTGGTCTTTGAATCCTATTGAAGTGGGTCATTGCAAATCAGTCAATATGGAAAACTTTGGTAGAAGTCAATTTGGTAACTGTCAGTGGAAGTTTTTGTTAGAGATGGTATTATTTCTATAACGTGATAGAAATACTAGGATCTAGGTTCCAAAGCACGATACTTCATGAAGCAGTAACACATTTGAATTTGAATGTTGAAGAAACTTATATTTGTGTACTGTACAGCTTCATTCCCTTAAGGGGTCATTATAGTGAGTGAATATGGCTGTGGCAATCACAATGGTTCTACACCTCATGTAGTCTCAGGCCCGGAACTAGGGCGGGGCAGGGGGGACACGTGCCCCGGGCGGCAAAATTTGAAAAGATTATAAAAAAATAATAAGTTATTAAAAAACGTTTTCAAAATAATAACAATACAATCAATATTGTTTAATTTTATTTGATTTTTTTTTGTATAATTTATAAAATTCATTATACTGTATACCAAGTTAATTCTTAAGTCTTATAAGACCAAAATTAACGCAGCTCGTGGATCTGGATTGAGTGTTATGCCTACTACTGATATGAATTAGTAGCCAGAGCGCTCGGTAGCGGGGTTGGGGGGCAAAAACAGACCTTGACGCAATGCCACACCCTCCCCTTAAAATGACATTGGGTTAAAATGTCCGCCAAAACAGCTGGACATTTCGAAACGTATCTAGGCATTTAGTTACCCGGAGAAGGACATAGGAGGGTTAGTCTACCAATATACCGCGCTTGCGCGTAAACGTGCAAGATTTTCAAATTTATTCCGATCTGCCCGCCCAAGGTGTCATTCGATTCAGCTCGCCAGGACGAACAAATAAGGTTTGCGAACTTACATTTTTGCGATTCGACCCACCGATTAGCCGCTAAAGCGACAAGAGCGTGCGTAAAACACGCTCATTTTGTGTCAATCACACCAAAACGGCTAGACATTTCGAAACCATTTCCCTTATCTAGGCGTTTGGGTACCCGGAGAAGGACATGGGGGGAGCTTAGTCTCCCAATGGGCCACCCTCACGAGCAAACGCGCTAATTTTCACATTTCCCCCCAATCTTCCTGTATAAGATGTCATTTGATTTAGCTCGCCAAGACGAACAAATAAGGTCCTATACATTTTTGCGATTCGACCCACCGATTAGCCGCTAAAGCACAAAAAGATATACCAACGTAGACAACAACTCCACGCAAAAACGGCAAAATATATCGAACCTATTTCCCGTATTTACGAGGTTTTTGGACCAAGTGACTCGAATCTGCGGTTGGTTTTCTTGGGCGGTGCATAGGTGATTATGTATTTAGTTCTGTAAGGAAATCTTGATAGATTTGTACCAAACTCGGAATCCGGGGGTTTTTGGACCGGGGAAAACTAATCTGAGGTTTAACTCTGATTATTCAACCCCCTTAGCGAGCAAAGCGCTGATGCCGGTTGCGAACCCACCCGGAGGGCGGGTTACTTTAATTCTATTGTAATTTAATTGTTTACTTATAACATTGTTAATTTTGTTTAAATTGGGCTTAAAAGCCCGTTTGTGTAAAATAATAAATAACATTCCAAATTCCGACCAAGCTAAAATGGCATTTATGACGTAATTTTTTTCGTATTTGCAATTGAGTTACAAATACAAAAAAAAAAATTGTATTATTCATGTATAAGTGTATTAATGTAATAAATAAGTGCTTTTCATAAATGAAACTTCTTCATAATATACATATGGTGTGAAATTTCAACTACCGCATGTAAAAAATAGCTTACAGAGGTATTGTATTTTAATAGTGAGGGAGGGAGGAGGGAGGGGTGATGGGGCGGCAAACTGATCTTTGCCCCCCTGACAAATCTAGTTCCGGCCCTGTCAGTAGTCTTACAAACAGTGGTTCTCTTTTGAACATGACATTATTAAAGTAGTATTCAAGGGTTGTTATCTTCCTTTTTTTTAAAAGGGGAGGATAACTAAAAGGGTTTTTTGCCATTAAACAGCAAGGAAGAAATGTAGTGCTTCATCTAGAATGACAATAATATAAATCAAATTGAATATGTATTGTGTGATATATATTAAACAGTATAGATGAAACAGCATTAGTGCACTTCAATACAATGGAGGACTTTTGTAGACAGCTCAAACTGTATTTATATAGTTTATATATTATTTATAAAGGTCCGGAGGCTTTTCAACATATAGCTACTAATATATACATGCCTATTTAAATATTTTAAATGCTCGCTGTTTTGAAACTTGTAAATAAAAATTTGTATTTAAGATACTTAATTGTGATTTTATATATAATTGTTCACCAAATTTGGAAACAATCTGTTAACTGAGATAGAGCCAACACATGAAATGGCCGAGAGATAGGAAATGAATGAATTATGTAAACTTATCTTAAACCTTGAGAAATAATAAAATCACCATTTTTTAAAGTTATTACTTATAAATAAGTAACTTTTTATACCAGATTACATTATTGAATATGGATCTACATTCAGTAATTTATAATTATTGTGTTGCTATTCTTTTTAAAGTTGTACAAATTTAAAAGGTTTATATTTATGTAGCTCGGTCTTACTTATTTATCGTATATTATGAAATTAAAAGTTACATTATTTGCTCTATCTCTCAGGTCTTACTAAGTTCATGCATCAATCTATTTGCATTCAAAATTACAAACTTTACAACTAACAAAAATTGAAATCTAATTCATAGAATAAAATTATCTAATTTTGAATTTTAAAATCTCAAAAGGTTTTCTTATTCTAAAATCACAAGTTTTACTGGATATGTATATTTTCTAAACAAAATTTCAATAGTTGAATTATATAATATTTTAACTAAAATACAATTCAATTTAGTGTTCAACACAAAAAACAAAACAAAATCCACCAAAGTTTATCTCATTTGTTAAGAATGTCCCTAAGTCTTTGTTCCAAAGAAGATCTGGTTAAATTACAATTTAGTCTAGTTAATATATTGGAAATTACCTTGGCTTGTATTGAATAGAGTGTTCCTTACTCATAGTTTTAAAATTCATTTTCATAAATAAGTTTAGGATTTAAAAACATATCTGTTCACTTTCACTACCTTGATAATCCTTTATTTAACAATTCCCAATAAAATCTTTTGGTAACTTCCCTAATTATTCTTTATAAAAATCTGAAACTTGGGATTTGTAATACTTTCCACTGTAGGTAAATCAATTTTGTATCATTCTATTTTCACAATGCAGTCATATCACAATTTCCTTACATAATGTTTTAATGCACTTTTCTAACTTATATTACATATTTAACTTCTTACTTTTAATTAAATTTACAACAAACTATATCATCATTTAAAATATACTGAATTTCCTACTAAAACAATTTCCCCATTTAATTTCTTTCTTAGTGACTTTGACTTTGGCTTCTCTCCTTTTATGATATCACATTTTATTTAACATAGCTGACATGCATACCAGCTGGATATCAATCATTGGTTACAACTGAATCTACTGGTTGTTTGTATAAATAACCTACAATTAAATAATAACATAAGTAAAGATGTAGTTTCGATCACTCTGTAAGTTTTCAATATATAAATAATGTATTATTTTATTCTGTTAATAAAATAGCTTTAACTGTATGAAAACTTGTTTTATATTTTATTGTCTTTGAATAATAAATGTTTTATGTCGTATTGTTGTTATTTTATTTACAAATCCTCCATGCAATAGAGAAAGATGAAAATTACCTTTACCGAATTTTGATCAGTGATGATGTAACTTTCCACAAAAATTGCTGTTACTCGCCATAACTGTATCACTCGGCAATTAAATTAAATTATTCAATATGATCTACTTCTCCCAAGATTAAACGTGTGGTGTGAAATACTGCTTGATTATGTCATGGGACCATTTTATTTCCTGAGAAACGATTACATTTGACACTTAGTTGGACAAGCTCAAAATTATGTATTCCTAAAAATTGATGACAGTAAGAGAAAATGAGTGTCATTTTTCATCCAGACGGAGCGCAATTGCATTATATAGTCTTAATGTATGAAAAGTTATCAATGACAGGTTTTATGGGTGTCATAAATTGTCCTGTTTTATGGCCGACAAGAAGTCGGATCTGTCCACTATTGTCTTTTATTTTGGGGTTGCATTAGGAACATTGTCTATGTTGAGAAAGTCCCAATTAGAGAGTTCTATGGTAGAAAATCATTGCTGAGAGAATCAACGACTGTTACTCCAGGTACGATCGAGCATATCTGGCGTAGATCGACTATTGCTTAGATGTTTGCTTAGCACCAGTGAGTACTCATGTTAAAATTTACTGATAATGTAAAAAACTTAATTTTTTCTGTACCTTTTGATAAAAATTAAATAATTTATCTGATCCATAAGCTACACACTCTCACAAATCTGAGGTGTTAAAAATTAAAATTACTTTTTTTTCAAGTTCTACTCGTAAACAAGCTGAGATTATATTAATATTATATTTTTATCAGAAATATTGAATTAAATACTTTTAATCATTGTGAAATCAAATAACAGGCTTTTCTTTTTATTTACTAAGTATAATATGAATACAATAGATAACATTCAATGATGAGTTAATAGTCTTTGATTTATATACATAGGTTAAATTTATTGTCTTATCTCGGGGAGGGGATTAAGCGTGCCGGCACTTTCCACGGTCACTAAAATAATCATATGAGATGATTCTTAATTATATTGTTAAGAGTTTATAAATATCGAAAAATCAATTTGTTGATTAAGAAATTCAACTAAATACCTTAGATTATTTAAATGATACAAATGGAATGAGTACATGCGAAGTTCATCATTCCGATGAACATTATGTTTCACTAAATATTGTCTTATTGAGTTTATTGATTACTAAGTTTATATTTATCTTTGCATTATGTCTTATTCAGTTTATTGGTCAACAAGATTATATCTGCATATATATTACCCGTCATCACCTTTATAAAAAACTAAAAGCTCAACCATACAATGATAAACTAAAACGCTATTATAAGTCATATGATCGTAGACTAAAAGCTGATATTAGATTAACAAAGGAGAAATTTTACGCAAATCGTTTCAAATCTTTAAGTGGTAACATTAAGAAGCAATGGCAACTAATTGATGAAATTATCGGTGAACAAAAATCAAATTCTAAAATTGACAAAATAATACATAATAATGTTGAAATAAGTAATCCAAAAGAGGTAGCATCTTCATTTAATAATTTTTTCTTAAGTGTAGCACAAGATCTGAGATCTAATATAAACAATATTAGCATAGATAGTGGCCTTGAGAAATTGTTTCCCAATAATAGTCTATCAAATTCAATCTTTATTTTACCAATATCAAGAGGAGAGATTAAAAATATTATCAGTGGTTTAAAGTCGGGAATCACACCAGGGTATGATAGGGTAAATGCATTAATTATTAAAACAACAGCAAACCATTTATTACCTATCTTAGAGTATCTTTGCAATTTAAGTTTTTCCAAGGGCATTTTTCCTGATTGCCTAAAAACAGCTCTTGTCATACCATTATTTAAAAAAGGCCACAAAAGCTCCTTGAGTAATTATAGGCCTATTTCCCTACTATCTGTATTTTCAAAGATATTAGAAAAATTAATGAAGGTGAGGCTTATGAAATTCTTTTCAATATTTAAATATTGGTGCAGTGTCCAGTTTGGTTTTAGGGAAACGTTATCAACAGAACATGCATTAACTTCATTTTTGGAATCTGTATATAACGGCATGAACGATAATAATAAATGTTCTGCTTTATTTATTGATATAAAAAAAGCATTTGACACAGTTGATCATTTGATATTGCTTGATAAGTTGTGGGTAGCAGGGATAAGAGGAGTGGCTTATAAATGGTTTGAAAGTTACCTTGCAAATAGAATGCAATATGTTAAAGTAGGTGGTGTTGAGAGTGAATTGGGAATAGTAAAATATGGTGTCCCTCAAGGGTCTGTTTTAGGACCAATTTTGTTTTTAGTATATGTAAATGATCTGTGCATGGGTCATTTTCATGGAAGATTAACAGCTTTTGCAGATGACACAGCATTGACATACGCTGCAGGTACAACCGATTTACTGTTCTCAAAAATGCAATCTGATTTGAATCTAATAAAATACTGGATGGATAGAAATGGTTTAACCTTAAGCGATAAAAGCAAATATATTATCTTTGATCTTAAAGGTATTCATGATTATAATAATGTTTTAAAATATCATGAAGTAGGTTGTAATATGGGTAGTGTTTGCTCCTGTCTTGAAATAAAAGAAGTGACCAACTATAGATATTTAGGTATTACAATAGATAATTATTTAAATTGGAAAGAACATATTAATAATTTAAGAATTAAAATGCTGAATGCTTTGAGAAAGTTTTATTTATTGAGGAATGTTTGTTCGTTAACATCCTTGAGATTGGTCTATTTTGCAGTGGTGGAGTCGCATATTGGTTATGGTCTTAGTTGTTGGGGCGGCATTTATGCTACTAATCTTAGACCACTTATCAATGTGCAGAAGCGTATAATAAAAGTAATTTTGAAGAAAAAAAGATTTGATCATTCGGATCCACTTTTTCAAAAACTTGATATCCTCCCGCTTAGAAAGCTTTATGTCTATAAGTTAATAAAAGCATTATTGAATCTAAGATCAAAGGGAAAAGGAGGGTTTAATGCATATTGCTATGCGAACCTTAGAAATCCTCGTTTGGTTTTTGTGCCTCGGGCCAGGTTAACCTTATTTCAACAATGTCTCTTTTATAATGCACCTAGAATATTTAACTTATTGCCCTTGGAGTTAAAGGTAGACTATTCCGAAAAGAGAACCATGAAAATGGTTAAACATTGGCTATTTGGAATCGATGACATAGATCATATCTTGAAACCAGAAAATTGATTGATGTGTACAATTTACCGTTATTTTAAATATTCTCTTGTGTGTGTGGCGTGTATGTATGTTTGTACCTGTTATTATGAGGTGTTTTGAGTATATGTATTTTGATTTGGGTATGTAGGTATAGATTTGTATATGTATGCGACATTTAAAAAAAAAGTATGTATGTATGTGTGTGTATGTATCTGTATATATATGTGTGTGTGTGTGTGTGTGTGTGTGTGTGTGTGTGTGTGTATATATATATATATATATATATATATGTATTTTGGCTTGGATTGTTATTATTATTTTAATAAAAGTAGATTATATTATTTCTTTTTATTTTATATTGATGCACAGCTGGTCAGCTCATGACTCTTTCTGTTTGTTTTTTGAACTGATAGCAACCCCAACACAGGCATTGCCTCTGGGGTGCTTAATTTATTTTACAAACATTAAAATTAACTGTTGACGTGTAAGTAATTATAGTTTTTTTTAATGTTATTATTACTGAAGTTTATTTTTTAAGTTTTATATGTATCATATTATTTTCATTTTTATATGTATTATTGAAGTGTACTGTTGTTTTTGTTTGTGAAATAAATATTTTCATTAAAAAAAAAAATATATATATATATTATAATAAATGGAAAATTCATTTATACAATTATTGTTATAGTATTAACTCATATATCATTTACCTTGATAAAAAACAAAAAAAAAAATTTATAATACAAAGATTAGTCATTTATTGTCTTGAAAACATCAATAATAAAATTATGAGTTCATTCGAACTTAATCGGTAGGCTACATATACATAAAATCATTTTGAAGTTAACATAAAAATTAAATTATATAACAATTGAGATTTAAAAGGAAATGTCTCTTATTAACTTCTCACTGAGGTTATGGAAAGTTCATAAACATATGTATTATAACATAAAGGAAATATTTTATTAGTTCATTTTAGTCTTACTATCTCAGGTTGGGAGGAATTGGTTAACACATAATTATTTAAAATAGATCACTGTTTCTCGTGAAAAATTCATATACATACACATACAATTACAAGAAAAACACAATCAATTCAAGTTTATATCTTGGGGAATATTATTAATTATCACTTGAGTTTCTTTCTCTCGGGACAGGGTCAGTGCGGCAAATTTGTCAAGGAAGTGTGGTAATTATACACATATTGACAAAGATATAAAAAATAGTAAAATATTAATCGATTAGTTTTTAAATAAATGATGAGTGGTGAAATGATGGTAGACAGCAATCACAACTGTTCACAAAGTCTATGTTTCTGCATACTCGGTGTACATATAGAAAATAGTTCAATTAGTATGATATTTGTTATAAGTTATTCCACTTTTGTGTATTAATGTTTCAAAGTTTATAATAGTAGGCTACTTAGGCCTATTAGTGGGGATATAGGATGACTAAAAAAATATATAAATTGGAATGGTCTCACCAATGTTCTCAAATACGTTGTTGAAACTAGCTTGTATTATGCCTGCTCCTTGGTAGATATTTAGAAAATTTTCAACTGTTACTTATCACTTTTAATTTGTGTTACTTCTCAGCACTCCATAGAAAATTTAAATATACTTTTCCACTTATTTAAATTGCACTAAATCGGAGCTGAGTCAGGAAACGTCCATTAAGCTTGGGTTCTCCCAACCAAACTTCCCAAAAATCATTGTTACAGCATCCATAGAGATTCAACATTATACATTTTTTTTTGTGATCTTGATTAAGATTAGTAGCACTGATGAAATGAATACATGACCCTAATTTGTTAAGAACTTCATTTAAGACTGTTGACTCTACTATTACGGTATACATTTAAATTTGTTGAAGACATACTAAGAGGGGTTCCAAATAACTTCCTTTAAATTTAAACTATCTTATTCCTAAATACGATTTCACCTTGGTCTTAATCTAAAACTAGTTGGAGTTTCCCGCACTTTAAATTAGTGGACTAAACTTTGGTCACGTGGTTGCTGTATCGGTGGGTGTGGCTTATATGATTTCTATCACATATTATGTCTGTTCCGCCATCTTTGAAATAGGACTTTGGTTGTATTTATCATCAATACTAAATTATTTCGAGGTTTTCTTTGTATGTTCAGGTGACAACTTATATGTCAAAATATATTACAGATTCACTTGTTTTCACCAGCTTTAATATTGAGGTATTAAAGTTTTCCTGGAATACATACATGTACAAAAAACTTAATTATAATTCCTTCCGACTGGACAAATATATGGCTCTAGTTATACAATGTTTTTAATATCTTTCAATTATATCTAAAAAGAAAAATGTCAAATTAATATTATTGATTTTAATAGTTCACTAATGGTATTTTGTATCTAAAGTCTTTGCTCTTTCCCGTAAATACCACTACAAATTAATTTGTGTAATTTTTAATCAATGTACACAAATGGTCAAAAAAGTTTGGTATAACATTTATCGTATGTTTGTTATCGAATTAAACAGATAAAAAGTTCTTTATGTTATAATATATGTTATAACAATTGAACATAAGTGTCTATACCACAATGCTAATCACTGATTTTACTACAAAATCACGAAAAACTGTTTCTTTCAACGAATATTGCTCATTTCTTGTATCCCTCTGGAAGCAAAGCTAAATCTGAGACGATCAGCCTAATGAGGAGGTCTCGTGGTGACGAGAGAGTCAACAGGACCACTCTTGCTGAAAGAAGATGAGCAAATGAGCTTCTAAGAAGACTCTGTTCCAGCTTGGTTTTGTCAAATGCTGCGATTTCTGGATATTTTGGGCCAATTAGGATTAACCTGACGAATAGATCAGCGCACTAACACACTGCACTAAATCTATATATTTTAATATTTTTGGGGAAATTAATATTTCTTAAAATATAACCTAATAACTATAAAAAGTTTACAATATTTATTAAGTAAGTTAAGTATTTATCATTTTCCAGGCATACAAATCGTTTACTCAGGATTCTATAACATTAACCAATTTCGGAACATTGTCTGTCTGTCTATACGAGGCTTCGAATATATGATTGCAATACGAGAGATGACGCAAGTTTTCCGACATCATATCTCACTTACGTTACATAATGAACCAAATACTAATCCAACTTAGAGACCAAAAAATGTGAAATGTTACATGCTGTAAAAATAATCAACTTATATAACCTCTCCGCTCTTCTACCTGTAGGTTCCGCCCAATTCTGTGATAAGTGAAATCATGCTGTTATAGTTATTATTCATAATTCACAGTTTTGGTTAAGTTCTACTCAATAACATTAGATTGTTAAACATATCTGACTAATTATTTATTTGTACAGGGTGAAGCAGAAAGGACGGACGTTTTTAGAACAGCTAGTATTCAAGCTCAGGTAGAGGGAGTGGGGGGGGGACTGATGTGGTCCCGTGTTTGGTAATTCCTGCCATTTTGTTTAGTCAAGGTCATGGAGCCGTGGACTGTGCAACATTGTGTGTTCGCTTAAGATAGTTTTGTGCGGAGTAATGAGTCTATCGTTTCAGTTCAGCGTGAGTTTTGTTGCCATTTCAATCTTGCGGGACATGATAGTGTTCCCACTCATAACAACATTTTACATTGGGTTGAATCGTTTCGTTTACGAGGATCAGTGATGAATTGAAAACAAACAAAAAGAAATTAAACTACAGGAAGAAAATATTTAATCATTTGGTAACTATAAAATGAAAAACAAGTTGGTGAGTGAACTATTCCATACTGAACTTATAGCCTAATTCCCTTCTGAACATTAATAAATTCTTTATATAATAAACTTTTTTCTAAATTTTAAATGAAATGATAAACTTATTTTGAACTAAAAAACTAAAATTACTTAGATCATAAAAATCACTTCATATTTTCACCCACCCAATCATCCATTTAGTAATTACGAATATCAATGATAAATTATAATTTGTGTATGTTAACGATTGTTTTTAATCCATCTGAACCCAGTAAATTAGTTCCCTTCAGATAATAAATCTGACTTAGTATCCATAGTTTCTGCCTATTCCATTTGTTTAAGTACAATAATAACAAATACATTTAAAAAATGAGACGTATCAAACAAAATATTTTATAAAGAACAATAATATAATATGAGCACAAATAATACACTTAATAGATTAAGCAATACAATTGAAAAAAGTGATAGTTACTATAAAAATGGAGTTTATGAAATTAATTTAACAAACAAAGGTCCAACATGACACAAACTTAAAACACTATTTAGAGAACACATTACATCTTAAAAATACGACAGGAAGCATGCAAATTTCAACAATATAACTGTTAGAAGAAGAGCTCATGCCAAAAGAAATGAAAGATTGTATGAAATTATTACATTACTGGAGCAAAATTAGACGGTTAAATATTGGAAAAATACAAACTACAATTAAAAGGTCAAAATATTATAAATGAATACATAAATAATTACAACAGTTCAGTCTTCTTTTATACTCTCTACTGATTGAGAAAGTGAACAATTTTTACAAAATATTTCAGAATTTAGTGTTTTTGGGTGTTTTCCTACTTGTGTACTATTACAAAGACCACTTTCCAAGGTAAGGCCTGTCTCCTATCCATACAAAATCTAAACTACACAAATAATTAGTCATGTACAATGTTTAACAATCTAATATTATTGTATAGAACTTTAATAAAACAGCAAATTGTGAAAACTAGTCAATAACATAGCTCAACGATTTCAACCAATCAAAGAAGAGTGTGGAATCTCCAAGTAGTAGTGTGGGGATATTAGTGAGTTATATACAATGACTTCTTGAGGTATAAAACAGTGTTAGACAATATTAAGAATGTACTCAAATTATTTATTATTTTGCTTTCATAGAAAAGTTGAAGCTTACAAGGAGGTTTGGATATGAAAAACACACGATAAACTAAGTAATACAAAAAGAGTTGATGTTTAAAATGCAAACTTTTAGAACAACTTAGTAAAAGATTTTTTCACCAGATTAAAGAAGAGTGATTGAAAAAAAAAAAAAGGAGCTGAGAGGATCAAAACAGAACGACCCGAGTAAAATTAAACATAGTATTTATAAATCACAAAAAATTATTTACAAAACTTTTACATACATACTTCACTTTAAACATTTCCGATG
Organism: Aphrophora alni; assembly: GCA_963513935.1. NCBI lineage: Eukaryota > Metazoa > Arthropoda > Insecta > Hemiptera > Aphrophoridae > Aphrophora > Aphrophora alni. The sequence goes on along the minus strand of OY740775.1, from coordinate 79,478,554 downwards.
GGGCTCTCTTTGGAACATTAAAATTAATTCAACATGTGCAGTCTGGGGTAATAGATCAACGGGAATTGCTTTGGTCAGTCTAAATGGAGGGAAATTGGATGTTTTATTCGAACATAAATGAACAAAATTTTTAACAGCACTTGGACCATCAGGCTTGCTGGAGATGTATACTACTCTAGATATTTGGGAAGATCTGCAGATTGTTCGTATAACACCCAATCCTGGAAAATAGAATGCTGTTATTAATATAAGAGATACATATGAGGACAAACTGAAGAAAAGCCAAGGGAAGTAGGATCATGGAAAGAAATTGAAGAAATGTAGGAAAACAAATAGAAGATCTAAATGGAAAAGAAGCAAGAAAAAATGAGGTCAATGTGGATAAGGTGTAAAATGAAAAAGTGTGGAAATCAGACATGAAAAAAACCTAAGATATGGACATAAAAATATATTTTATATGTAATTATTAGAAACAAAAACTTGTTCTTATCAATTATTGAACAGCCTGATGAGTACAATTATTTTATTTTATTTAAAAATATTTTTCAATTTCAAGATAAATAAAATTTGTTGCCAATGAAAGGAGAGAAATAACATTCATGAAAATCAAACTAAAAATCACTACAAAAAAGTTTCCCCCCCCCCCCCCATAAGATGTTACACAATCTTGAAATAGAAAAACAAATTATTGACATACTAGCCAAATTTAGTAATGATGATTAGAAAATGTCTGAAATATTAATAATAGCCATAACAAAATTACTAGAGATCTGTTCAACACATACCTTACTTTTTAAGCACAATTGAAAATGAGGAGAAAAGAATACAATTTTTTTTTAAATACAAAAAACACACAAAAAGTTCTGTTACTAATTTAAAGTTTCTCAATTGCTTTAACATGTAAAAAAAATAATTATAAAATGCATCTCAGTTATGTTGCCCACAGGTACTCAATAATCATTAAAATATCTGTCTATATATCAGTTTTTTCCTATCACTAGTTCATAATATCACACAAGAAATCTTAATATTGTAATAATTTAAAAAATGAGATGAAGTTATTTATTTTATTTATTAATTTGTTAATTTGCTCGACTATAGGGCGCCAGGTTTGCTTTAGCATACCAATTTTGAAAAAAGAATGAATTTAAATATTTAAAAGAAAGAAAAAATATCTGGGGTCGTAAGTTCTTTTCACAGTGTACTTACAGTGATATTTGGTATTTAATGAAAACACTTGTCTCTGAAATGTTAACATAAAGATTTATTAAACTATTAGACAGATATAAAGTTTGAATAGTCATATTCAACATCTTACACTAACACATCCTATCAAATTACTCCTATTAAAATGATATTGATAAGAAAAAGATCTGAATAAAGTTTATTTACTGACGTTATCTTACTTGTTGCAACATACAAAAAAAATGAATTTAATTGAAATAAGAATTGCATCCTTTTAAATTAATGCAAGTTATATTGTTTTACTGAATATCAGAAAATTTATAATTTGTTTTCTTCATAAAGTTTTAAGTTTAAGGATTTACCTTTTTTATTAAAATTCTAATCATCTATATATTTTATATCTAATATTAAACAACACAAATTCTATCAAATTCATACATAGTTTAAAAATAAGAGTTTCTGAAACGTGGATACCAAACACGTTATTGTTTCGTTGAAAACACTTTGAATCCGTGGTTGACTTCTCCTATTGTCCAAGACACCATGATCCCGCCTCGTGGAAATGCTCTCTCCCTTATGATGACATCCTCGAATCGTTTCTCCCTTTGTTTTATAGAATTCATATTTATTTTCTATTTATTAAAATGAAAATTAATATTCATTTAAATTAAAATTTCTTTTAATATTTCTCACAAATAACAGTCTTGTCTATAAATATTATCAACTCAGCATTAACACTGAAACACTGAACGTTCATGTCTCATTCTACAAGTTTATACATTGGTTTAAAAGTTCACTATTTATAACAATCACGTTCAATACTTTGAATATGGGTTTATAGTCCTATTGTCCAGAAAATATTCAAAACTCAAACCTTTGACTCATGGAAGCCATTGCAAAGAAAAACCGCATGGTAATTCATTCTACTATATAACAAAGTCTCTCGTAAAGTCAGTCTCTAACAATTCTTTGTACACTCATTTTTCACTGTCTATACCTTATGTCAATATCAACTCTATTGTCCCTTCTAAATTATAAAATCTTACATTCTATCGGTTTTTTTATTGTTCTATTTGATAACGCACAAACGTCGAAATATGTCTGAACCCTTCAATCACTGAACTGAGACTCTTTTTGAAACAACCTCTCACTCCTAACGCTGGACTTAGACTGCCGTTACCATGAGGCAAATTCTCACTTCCGAAAAGCGTTCCTTCCGGTTACTGTTCAACATTTTACCGCACTGCCGTAAAATACAAATAAATTACATTTTATAACAAACAAACTAAATTACATTAAAATTAAACATAATAATTCATATTGTTGTCTTGAAAATCCATTTTTCTTTTATTAATGAAGTTACTACATTTAATTTATTATTTGAATCTCTTATCTCTTTGGCTTAACCGCGTCTTTTAAATGAGTCTATTTTAAAATCTAACTTTTCACATTGTCACAAAACCCCACAAGGTTTGTATTTCAATACAGGTATTGGAATACAAAGCTTTTATATATATATATTTCAAATCGAAAAAAATATTAATGGATGTTCAAGACATTTCATTTCAGAAGCTAAGGACCTCATGAAAGAAAATAAGTATCCCTAGTATACTTAATTTAAGAAAGATTCTCTTTTTACATAAAAAATTAAAAAATCTATTTATTAATAATCCTATTTTACTATCTCAATTTGTTTGAGTCATCATAACTCATTTGTAAAAAGAAAAAATATTATACGAATCAATTAGTGCTAAGTCTTATCTCTATTTATACAATAAAACCCATCATCAGTTTCCTTTCCAACCTTGTTGGCTGAAACTTTCCATCAACATTTTTTGTTGACAGGATCCCGTCACTCAAAGCTTATCTCCCAGACAGCCGTCTATATACTTTTTCTCGTCTCATCCTCTTTGCCAAGACGACATTTCTACATCCTTTGAAAATCTACCTTTGACTCTAGATATTCATCTGAATAATTCCTTCAACTTAATACAATTTAAATTTTAAAACCTCTCATTTTTAATTAACATTATTACAAATTTATTTACTTATTACTCAACATTGCTTCAATTCACCTTAAAACTTTTCAATTATCATCTTATATTATTACTCATTTTAATTTAAACCCAATAACTATTTATTCTTTATCAATTCTCAATTACTCTTTGTCTTGCTGGGATAACATGTTAACTACTGATTTTACAATTACCAAAAACTCCTCTCTTCAACTAAAATTCAAAAATATAATATCATCATCATCAAAAAAAAATAAAATTACTTACAAAACTCATTTATTTATCTCAAAATTACCTCTTTACAATTGTATTGTCTCTCAGTATCCTATCTTAAAATTATTTCCATCTTATCTTTCATATTTTAATAATTCAAGTTGCATTAATCCCCAAACAAATTCTTCATAATAAAAAACTCCTTATTATTTACCTATATTTTATTTCATAAATAATCTCCTTATTTCAACGTAGCTTCCTTCAAAAATCATAATAATCGCCGTATTTCGTAGAATTCCTTTAATCTCCTCTTGTTTTATTTAAAATCGTCGCATTTTTTCTTTATTTCATTAAAATCGTCGCATGTTTCCTTTATTTCATCGCAGTACTCAAAAAACCTCTTAAAAACTAAAAAACTACCATTAATGCAACCTAACTACCTTCTTTATAAAAGTTTCTTAACAGAACAACTTCATTTTAAATACCACTTTACTCAACAATTCTGTAAAGTCATCATCTTCATATAAAAACTCAAAAAAATCTCTCATTTAAACTACTTCTTATTAAAATCTTCTTAATCATCTATTACTTGTATACAAAAACAAAAAAAAAAAAATAAAATTTTACATTGTTTTCCCAGCTAACACCGTATTTCATCAAAATCTTTAGACACCTTTATCAAATAACTGCTTAACATCATTTATTATTTCAAATTCCATTATTATTTATTTAAAAAACACTACTTATTTATCCTTTCTATAAAATTCATTAAAATCTCTCTACTTATTATTAATTTATTACTCCTTCCTTTAATAAACAAAAACTTAACCTTCCTCATTCATTATTTAACATCAAAAAAACTTAAAAAAACTTAATTATTATCTGTCTTGGCAAAACTCACATAAATTCTCCAACTTTAACCAATTGTTCTTCATATTCTCAAATCACAAATCACTTAAAACTAACAATTTTTATCTAATAATCCTTAAAATTTATCAATATCAAACATACAACTTATCGTTTTACAATTTAACATCTAATTACGTATCCTAATCAGCTAATCAACATTTTTACAGTTTTATAAAACTTTTCGTTTTATTAAAAAAAAAAACTCTCCTTCCTGTCACGTCCGATTTATTTCTAGGCTTTGTTTCTTAAACAAACCCCCTCCTTTCACCATGTAAGCATTGTCCTATTGTCCCTTGACGACTTCCCTCAACATCTGTTTCTATTTGTTAGAATAGACCCAAAAAAAAAAACAAACTTTTTCTATATCTATGAAAGTTTATGACACTTACAAACATAAGTCATTGTTTATGTTTTTTGCCCAAAATTACATGTGACAGAACTCTAAACAACTACGTTGGATTTTTTGATAAGTTTTCCAATTAACTCTAAATCACTACCTTCTAGAAATGATATCTTAGGCCTTGATTATATCACTTCTCGAACATAGCTACATCCTGCCTCAAAAGACAGTTCGCCCACCAAACTTTATATTTTTATAATATACTCAAGAACTCTATGTTCTCTCTTGAACTTCTTCTACTAAATTTCTGTATTTCTTAATACAAAATAAGAACTCTTTGTTCTTTAAACTTCTCAAAATTGTCAAAGTTTTAACTATATTTCATTTACATAAGTCGTATGACAAATTTTTTGTTTTTTGTTTTTTGTTTTTTCTTATTTTATTTTTCAAAACTCGACCGGGGTTCATCATAGTCACAGTAATTGAATTATACTCCTCTATGCTTATGATGAAGCCCTGTCGAACGTCGATCAATAAAACCCTCCAACGTTCCATTTTTTATTTTGTTTTTTATTTATACCTTTTTTATTTGTTTTTTATGAATTTTTTATTTATTTTATGCATTTTTCTTCCTAACCTCTCCTACATAGGTTCTTCTAACCGTCTACTTTATACCGTGCATACTTCTAATTGCTCTTTAGACTCTTACACAGAGTAACATGTTGTGACGTTGAAATGTGCAGTGGTTGAATGCAATATCTCTACTAAATTCAAGATAAAGCCCAAAACACATCCCTATTTCACAACACGCCCTCTTATGCAGTCTCAGAATGCCTTATTCTTACGAATAAAACATTCTATTATTACTACACAAACGCCTACCTCCTCCCAAAATGTTCATGTACTCCTTAAATGCATCTACTCGAAGAAATTTTAAAATTCATAAAAAATTTCATTAAAATAGTTTCATCCGAAGTTGAAATAATGTTTATTTTTACCAAGTTTACTTCTAGCATCGTCGATTTTCTGTTTATGTAATCCTTTCTAGATGTTATTATTCAAATTCAAAAAGAAAATTTTATTTTTTTTTTTTTTTTAAAAATTTATTCTAAGTCCTTTACTTAGAAATTTTACCTTTAATTCTATTAAAGTTATTTAAGTAATCTACTTTCGTTCTTATTTACTTTATTTAAAACCAATTTTCCTTTATTTATGTAGTTTTTTATTTGAAAACGCTAGTTAATTTTCGATTATACGTCAAAAGTTTTTTTATTTTCAGAACAATAATTCTGTCACACGCTGTATCTCGTCTTAATGTCATGCAAAGGAATTCTAGGCCTGGTTTAAACATAAACAAGTCCCCTCGATATGAGACAATCCTTATCTGTCTACTGATAAGACATGAAACCTTTTAGCTCCAACTAGATTCTATTTCTCTCGTCATTATTGAATATTTTATTGAATCCACCTACTTAATTGAATATTGTTTCTTCAACGTTACTCTGAATCCTTGCTTCGAACTAACTATCTTATCTATGTCACGTAAAATCAATATTTATCTTAGTGTAAACAACGCTCGGTTATTCACTAACAATCTTGCAGCTCCAATGATCCTCTCATCTAACATTTTCGAATATTCTAGTTTGCCTTAAAAGTTTTCTTATATTACACAATTTATTTTTTAAAATGTTCTATTTTCTAATCAAATTATTTATTTAACGTTAAAATTTATTATTATCAATTCTTTAATTATTTATGAAATATATTTCCTTAATTGAGTGACATTGTATGTCCCTTTAATTACTTCAGAGTCTATTGTACTAATTACATATGCATTTTCTAATTTAATTTTTAAAACTTTAAACGGACCTTGATACAATAAGAAAAATTTCTTTATTTCTCTCCTCAAATTTGATGACAGATAGTGATTTTTAACCAAAACTAAATCTCCTACCTCAAATTTTGTTGGTTTTAGTTTTTTATCATGATATTTTTTCCGCTGATTTGCTTTTAACTTCAAACGTCTTCTCGCTAAAACTATTTTTTCTTCAAAATCTATTATTTTTCCCGGAGGAAATTTGCATAGTTGGTTATAAATGCGCGGACACTCCTTTTTAAACATAATTTCATACGGACTATCATTGATGGATTCGTGTATGGATTGATTCATACAATTTTCTATAAATTTTACATAAAGCGGCCATTTTGTGTGTTTATTGTGTACATAAGTCCTAAACATTCGACCTAGTTCTCTCATGCAACGCTCACTGGGATTCGACTGAGGATGATATACTGATGTGTGCCTAACTTGAATATTATTATTTATTAATTTTTCTTTCCAAATTCGTGATTGAAACTGACTACCGTGGTCACTTAAAATTATTTTTGGTTTCCCTATTTCCTTTACATATTCATTGATTATTTTATTTGCTAAAACTGTCCCAATTGCCCTCTTTATAGTATATAATTTTATAAATTTCGAAAAAACATCCAGTACTACAAATATATATTTAACTCCACCACTTCCAGTCGGTAATTCTCCAAATAAATCCACTGCTACCAAATCTAACACATTTTCGGGTAAGATGTTCACCATTAATCCTTCATTTTTTATATTTGATACTTTAGTTTTTTGACATAAATCGCATGGCCTAATTTGTAATTTTATTTGTTTTTCTAAATTTGGGAATTCGTATAGTCCTTTTAATATTTTATAACACTTTCCCGCACCAATATGTCCGTATCTTTCATGACAATCATTAATTACAATTTCTATTAAAGATTTTGTTAAACAAATTTTGTGAATTCCATTTTTCTTTGACTTTTTAAATAAAACATCATTATAGATAACATAACATTCTCTTAACTTATTAAATTTAACAGATTGGTCTTCTAATAATTTAATAATTCTTAAACAATATTCATCTTGACTTTGTTCCAAATTTAAACGTTTAAAGGCATTTCTTAAAATTCTATCTTGTTTTGCTAAATTTATATCAATTTGTGTTTGAAAAATTTTTATTAAATGTTCATCTCCTGTCTTGATGACTTCATTGTGATCCGTTCGCGAAATAACATCTGCTACAATATTTTCCTTCCCTGGACAATACTCAATTTCTAAGTTATACTCCTGTAAAAACAATATCCATCTCAGAAGTCTACCATGTGTTAATTTACAGTTCTTTAAAAAGGTCAAAGCTTTGTGGTCAGAACGTATAGTCGTTTTATTTCCTAACACATAATTTCTAAACTTTTTACATGCGAAGACTATACTCAATAATTCTTTCTCTGTAACCGTGTAATTAACCTCACTATTTTGTAAAGTTCTGCTTGCGAACGCAATGACCAGATGTTCATTATTTACGTCCACTTGATACAATACGGCTGCTAAAGCTTTATCCGAAGCATCTGTGTTTAAATAGAAAGGCTCTTGGAAATTAGGGTGTTGTAAAATTATCGTTTCTAAGAAAACCTGTTTTATTCTTTCAAATGTATGTCTGTCTTCCTCTGTCCAATTCCAAATTTTGTTATTATTCCCTAAAAGATGTGTGAATTTACTAGTTAACTCTGCATAATTTTGTTGAAACTTCCTGTAATAATTACATAAGCCTAAAAAACTTTGTAATTGTTTGATATTTTTTGGTGTGGGAAAATCTTGTATTATTTTAATTTTTTCTTGATCTGGCTCTATTCCCATATCTGATATATTGTATCCTAAAAACTTTATACCTTTTTTGCAAAAAACAGACTTTTTTATTTTAATAGTTACATTATATGTTTTAAGTCTTTCAAATAACTTTCGCAAATGTCTCATATGCTCTTCAAACGATTTTGACGCTATACATACATCATCTACATAAACTGTTGTGAATTCCAAAATTTCAGGCCCTAATACCATACTTAATCCTTTTTTAAATAATGAAGTACTAACATTTAAACCAAAAGGGAGTCTTTTGAACTGTAAATTTCTACCATTGAATACAAAAGCAACATATTGTCTAGATTGTTCATCTAATTCTATCTGCCAAAATCCACTAACCAAATCTATGCTAGAAATATATTTAACTCCTTCAAACCTTTGCAATATATCATCTATCTGTTCAGGTGCTTCTCGATCTGGTATTATTATTTGATTTGCTTGCCTAGCATCTAAACATAGTCTTATGGACGAATCTTTCTTAATTACACATACTAATGGGTTCGAAAATGGGCTATTTGAATCTTCTATTATATCATTGTCAATCATTTTTTGAATCTCCTTAGCTACAGCTTCCTTTTTTGAATGTGGTATGGCATAAGATTTATTTATAAATTTACTATCTTCCTTTACATTTAATTTAGCTTTATAATTTAGCATTTTTCCTGGCTGATCCGAAAATACTTCTTTGAAATCATTTAATACAGTTTTTAATTCTTGTTTTTCGTTATCTAAATTTAAGTTACATTCTTCTAAAATTTTCTCTACAATTTGTGTCCATTCTACATCTTCATAGTTATTTTCATAATATTTTGAATCAAAATCTTGAAAAAAGTTTGTAGCTACATCATTAATTTGCAATTCTTCATAGTCAAAATCTGTCTCATCATAACAATTTATTTCTGCCTTAGTCCTACACAATTTTAATTTATAACATTCTACTTGCGAAATTTGTTTTCTAAACTTTGTCTGAATTATTTTATCCTCTACATTAAATCTAATCTTTTCTTCATCAAAATCAATTTGAGCTTTCTTTTGTTTTAAAAAATCACATCCTATAATCATTTCAATATTTAGACCTCTAACAATTAAAAAATTTACTCCAACTACATCTTTTCCAATTTCTACATCTATAAAAGCTTGTTTTGTAATCCTCTTGCTACGCACACCTGTTACTCCTACAATTGTTAAGTTACATACTGGTAATTCCAAAATTTTATCATTATTAGTAATCAGTTTCTTATAAATTTCTTCATTCATAACGGTAATTTCTGAACCTGTATCAATTAAACATTTAAATTCTTCTTTATTAATTTTCACATCAATTTCAATTAACTCTCCTTTGATAGGCTGTATGCTTACATTATTATAATTTTCTTCATTTAACAATTCTTCTCTAATGTCTACATCAATGTTATTATTATTTTTTGTTATTATAGATGAAATTGTATTTTTGGAATTTACTATTTTAGGCCTATTTTGATTTTTAGACAACAAAGCTTGGGCCCTATTTATTGTTGTCCATTTTGGTTTCCCTGTGGTCTATTACCATTTCCCTTATTTCCCTGATCATATCTTTTCTGTTGGAAATTTGGCCTAAACCCTTGATTCATGCCATTACCATTTGCCCTATTAAAATTTTGTTGATTTGTCAACATAGGCCTATTATTGTTATTTTGCACATTAGGTGGTGGAAATCTAGTAAAATTATTAGGTCCCCTAAACCTATTCTCTCCTCTTGTCTCTTGAAAATGGGGTGGTGCCCTAAATCGAAATCCTTCCTGTCCTAATTGCTGTGGTTGAAAATTTTTATACATGGGTCTGTCCATATTCATCCTATTGTCCCCCTGTCTTGTCCTATCTGGTCCTAATAACTTTTGACTTTCTTGCCAACTTAAGATTAACTTTTCTAGGTCATTAACATTTTTAGGCCTAGCTGCTAACATCATTAACTCTAGTTTTTCAGGCATTTTCCTACTTATATGTCTTATAAATGTATCCATAGACATGGGCGGATCTAAAAATTGTGTCTTATTATATAAGCTCATCACATATCTAAATACTTCTTCCATCGGTCCCCTAAAATAGCTTCCTACCAATAATTTAGTTTTCAATTGTTCCTGTTTCTCTTCAGACCAAAACCTATCTAGAAATGCTACCCTAAACTCTTCAAAACTACCCCACTCATTTTTGTGTGCTTCAAACCATAACTCTGCTTCACCTTTAAAATATTTTCTTAAACAACCTAATTTTATCTTCCATTGTCCCCCATTTATTTTGTTAAATGTTTCTATAGCTTCTATAAACACCTTCGGGTGTGGTTCTATCCTCTCATTTTGAAACTCTGGGATTATAGTCTCATTAATTATGTTCGCACTTGTATAGGTACCCTGACTTATGCTACCCTGTTCTACAAAATTCTCCCTTATTTTTTGCATAAACTCTCCTTCGAATTTTAAATTTAGGCTATTAATCTGGTCCTCTACATTGTTTTTTAACTCTAAAATTTCTTGTTTTTCTAGATTCTTCTGTTTTCCTACTTCTAAGTCTAACAAGGTTATTTTTTCGTCTGTTTTCCCTAGCTGCATCTCAAACTTATCTACTCTATTGTTTACATCACTCTTAACCTCTAAAATTTCTTTACAAATTTTGTTTTCAACAATTTTCAGATTATTTTTTGCTTCTATCTGATTACTTAACAACTTTACCTCAGTTTCAGATTTAACATTACCAATTTCCTTAACTATACTACATATTTTATCAGACATATCTATTTCAACTTTAACAATTTTTTCATCAAAATTATTTTCTATATCTAACCTATTTTGCTTAATTTCTTGTCTTAGGCCCTGTTCTACATTTACATAACCTTCTTTAAATTCAGCCCTAGTTTCTTCAAATTTTTTGTACATTTCTTCTTTTAAATCTAAATTATCTTGTCTTAACTCTAACTTGCTTTGTTTTAAATCATTGTCTATTTTATCCAGTTTAACATTATTCTGTTCAAGCTTAATATTAAAGTCTTCTAGTTTAGCATTGATTTCCAGCTTATTTTGATCAAATTTATTACTTATTTCTTTTAATTCCAAATTGTTTTGATCAAACCTATTATTTATACATTCAAACTTCTTATCATCGTCTAAACTACCCTGATCAATTTTATTGTTTAACACTACATTGTTTTGCCTTGTTTCTTTCATCATTTCTTCTAACATTCTCATTACCTTATCATCTCTATCTACTTTATCCTGTTCACCAATCCTAACCTGTTCAATTACCCTAACCTCTTTAGCTCTTAATTCCCTATCTGAATTTTCTTCTACTATTTCTACCCCTGATGTTTCTACTAATTCTTTATTCATATTTTCACACTGTCCTTTACTATCTAGAATCCTATCACTATCAAACCCATTAAAATCCGAACCTGAACTACTAATTTTACTCATACTTGAACGTCTACTATTACTATTATTACTTATTTCTTGATCTAAAAAATTTTGTGCAAATTGTTCATTTGTTTGCTCATTACTTTGCGATTCCTTCTGTAAATTATCAAAAATATCCCCCGTAAATTCTAATGACTCTATATTATTTAAAGAATTTTGATTTCCTAACTCTACCTGTTCCTCACTATTATTAACATTTACAATTTCTGACTCCATTTTTATCTTATTATATTTAACACAAAAAATTTTAAAAAAGAATCTTTCTTATTATGATAGAGAGAGTCCTTACCTTGATTTTAAGAGTTCTCATTACCAAAATCACTGTTTATTTCGACTAAAAAGGCCCACAGTTGCGGCGACATTTGTAATAATTTAAAAAATGAGATGAAGTTATTTATTTTATTTATTAATTTGTTAATTTGCTCGACTATAGGGCGCCAGGTTTGCTTTAGCATACCAATTTTGAAAAAAGAATGAATTTAAATATTTAAAAGAAAGAAAAAATATCTGGGGTCGTAAGTTCTTTTCACAGTGTACTTACAGTGATATTTGGTATTTAATGAAAACACTTGTCTCTGAAATGTTAACATAAAGATTTATTAAACTATTAGACAGATATAAAGTTTGAATAGTCATATTCAACATCTTACACTAACACATCCTATCAAATTACTCCTATTAAAATGATATTGATAAGAAAAAGATCTGAATAAAGTTTATTTACTGACGTTATCTTACTTGTTGCAACATACAAAAAAAATGAATTTAATTGAAATAAGAATTGCATCCTTTTAAATTAATGCAAGTTATATTGTTTTACTGAATATCAGAAAATTTATAATTTGTTTTCTTCATAAAGTTTTAAGTTTAAGGATTTACCTTTTTTATTAAAATTCTAATCATCTATATATTTTATATCTAATATTAAACAACACAAATTCTATCAAATTCATACATAGTTTAAAAATAAGAGTTTCTGAAACGTGGATACCAAACACGTTATTGTTTCGTTGAAAACACTTTGAATCCGTGGTTGACTTCTCCTATTGTCCAAGACACCATGATCCCGCCTCGTGGAAATGCTCTCTCCCTTATGATGACATCCTCGAATCGTTTCTCCCTTTGTTTTATAGAATTCATATTTATTTTCTATTTATTAAAATGAAAATTAATATTCATTTAAATTAAAATTTCTTTTAATATTTCTCACAAATAACAGTCTTGTCTATAAATATTATCAACTCAGCATTAACACTGAAACACTGAACGTTCATGTCTCATTCTACAAGTTTATACATTGGTTTAAAAGTTCACTATTTATAACAATCACGTTCAATACTTTGAATATGGGTTTATAGTCCTATTGTCCAGAAAATATTCAAAACTCAAACCTTTGACTCATGGAAGCCATTGCAAAGAAAAACCGCATGGTAATTCATTCTACTATATAACAAAGTCTCTCGTAAAGTCAGTCTCTAACAATTCTTTGTACACTCATTTTTCACTGTCTATACCTTATGTCAATATCAACTCTATTGTCCCTTCTAAATTATAAAATCTTACATTCTATCGGTTTTTTTATTGTTCTATTTGATAACGCACAAACGTCGAAATATGTCTGAACCCTTCAATCACTGAACTGAGACTCTTTTTGAAACAACCTCTCACTCCTAACGCTGGACTTAGACTGCCGTTACCATGAGGCAAATTCTCACTTCCGAAAAGCGTTCCTTCCGGTTACTGTTCAACATTTTACCGCACTGCCGTAAAATACAAATAAATTACATTTTATAACAAACAAACTAAATTACATTAAAATTAAACATAATAATTCATATTGTTGTCTTGAAAATCCATTTTTCTTTTATTAATGAAGTTACTACATTTAATTTATTATTTGAATCTCTTATCTCTTTGGCTTAACCGCGTCTTTTAAATGAGTCTATTTTAAAATCTAACTTTTCACATTGTCACAATATCAGGGAGGGGATGGTGCCGACTTTTCCCAAATATAGGAGGCAAGAGACACATCAATTTGGACTGTGTCCAAATAATCAAAACTGAATTAGCATTAGCTGTAATTATAGTGAATGAAATCATAAGTTCAGAATATCTAGGTTAATCTTGGAACTTTAAAGTCCATGATTCAATTAATTGGTATAAACATTCAACAAAAAAAATAAAAAAATTAGTTGTCCTATCAATTTTGTTGAAAGTTTTATAGGGAAAATAAGATATTTAATTTGTAAAGATGGGTGGGGATATGAAACTTAAAATGGTTAAATCTCACCAGAAAGTCAAATTCTTGTTGTATTGTTCTTTTCTTAAATATATCGAATCATATTTTAATAAAATGATACTTTTATTAACCACGCTATTTAAAAAATTTCTTGAGAAGTTAGTGAATGGTCTGGCCAAAACTGTGTTGTGAAATCTTCGATGATTGAACGCATCTATTCTCTCTTTGGCCTTCTGAATCACTGTTGCTGTTGATATGTGCCCGTTTAAAGGATAATGAACAGATTTAATTTCTTTTTTAATGACTTGATGGTATAAATTTTGTAAACATATTACTTTAATTAAATAAAATATATTATATTAACATACAAAATGACTAAATAACTTCTCTTTTACAATTACATGTTCAAATAATTAATTTGAATAAAATTAGAATACAAAATACATTGAAAATCCATTACAACTTCCTTAACTATAATGCCCAATCAGCAATCGAGCTAGCGGATATCTCAAGAATTGTCCATTTTAAAAATAATTATAAAGAGTGTTATAGTTTGTCTTCTAGCAAATTATTGGTACGAGATTGGGAATTTTTCCAAAAGAGATTTATTACACATCATATTACGCTTGATACGATGGTTTTCTCTATCGACTTGTCTTTTTTTTTTTTCTTTCTCAATCTTTAAGAGAAGGTTCAAGTCACATATAATTTCTAATGTTAGCCAAATCTATACTGATCCTCACTTATAAATTCTGTCTTTCACATTCTTTTTAACGAATTTCGAATAAGTTTCCTAGATAGATGAAATAGTTTAGATTAATTTTGACATCAGTCTTAATACGATATAATGCCGGGAAAATACATTAATTTGACGCTTTTCTGTTCGAAATTCGGGAATAATTTAAACTTAGGCAATTAGTTAAACTCATTCGTGCAAGTCACCAATTATTGTGATAAGTCAGATACATATTGTTCTTCAGTACTGATTTTATACCCTCTTTATGTTAACTGAAATATAGTTGCTAATAAACTATGTTTTCCAGTAAGGATGTTTACTTTATATAAAAAATAAATTTGTTTCTATCAGAAATAAAATTGAAACTTAAATTTAAATCAGAGTTTCAAACTCCTTCTCAAAAATCTCTTCTTTTTGTTGAGTAAAAAACTATTATTTTATATACAGTATAATTTACCACTAGACGATTGTAATTAAGCAGATGAAATAAACATGAAAAATGTATTTATAAAATAAGATTTATTATCTCTATTTGGCTAGCTCAGTCGATTCACAAATACACATCTAACAGTTTTTATTCTGTTTATTTATTGATGGTGGTGCACCCATTATTTAAAAAACCATATATTAACAATACAAATTAGACATATTATTATTATTAGTATAAAAATCTCTAATCTACAAGGATGATAAAACTTACTGGCTAAATGGGTGATTGTGTTGGAGAAATTATGGGGTGATTTCACGATACTTTGAATGTTCACTGATGCAATTGAATCTTTTTCATCTTTGCTTTGAAAGTTTTAAAAGTCTATATGGTCTATTGAATATATATAAAAATATATATTTATAGCACAGAGAAGCTATCCAGGTGAATCAGGTAATTCAAGTTTGTTATTACAATATTCACTTACCAATTAATTTCTTTATTTCTCTATCCTTTTAATTGCCAATTGACTTACTCTTTTCATTCATATCTTTTCTCCTTTTCTCTACCTTATATGGATTACAACGGAAATTCGTTGTATGGGATTATATTTTGGCCAAAAAGAGAAAAATCAAAAATCAATCCTAATACAAGGTTTGGCTGAATTGTAACCAACTTTGCTGCTCAAGGCGAGTCGGTGAAACAGACATATGGCTAGATCTAAAGTCAACTTTCGCCTACTCGTTTTTACAGTAAAATCCATATGTCCTGTAAGGGTTGTTGGAAATACCCGTATTTAATAACAATTAAACAAAAAAAATCAATAAATAATAATCAAAAATAATAATTATGGGAAGAAATTCAAACAAAAGAAGTTGTAATAAAATTTATACGTAAAATAAACTTAGCGAGAATACAGTCGACTAGCGGATGTACAAACGGATGTGTTAGATTGAATTTCATTAAACAAGACGCCTGCAGTTGAACAGTTTCCCAAGGAAGCTATATTGATGACAACCAGAATGTCTGCAAGATTGTGCAAAATACAAAAACCAATCAGAACCATTTAAAATTCAAATAAATCTAAATGATCCAATCAGAAGAAAGGAGAGAAAAGAAGTGGGAAACGTTTCTCTAAAAAACGCCGTCTGTCTATCGCCATCTCTCTAAAGAATAACACCTAAAATGTGTCATCAAAAGGTCGCCAAAGTAATTAAATAATTTATTCGAAATTAAAAATATATAACAAAACTAATCATTCTATCATATTATAAGTAAATAAGTCTTTCATTGTTTAAGTAAAAGTCAGTCTTTAAAATAAAACTCAACATCAAAGTGAAAACGGGAGTGTCCGCGTAAAGCGTAAAAGTGTAGTGTAGTGTCATAAAAGGGTTCAAATATATAAAAGTGTAGTGTAATAAAAAGGTTCAAATATATAAAAAAGGGTGCAGTGTCTATAAGAAAGGAGAGAGATAGTATTATGTAGGTAAAATGTAATAGGATAAAATAAAGCAAAAGCTTAAAGTTTCAAATATTTATATTTGAAACTTTAAGCTTTTGCTTTATTTTATCCTTGAATATGGAGTTTCAACAAGAAATATCTGCTATTACATTAAAGTTTAAAATTTAATATATGTATTTGTAAGACAGATCTAGGTGATTAAATTGTAATTAAATCAAATACCAGATTTCATAAATAATAAATGTCAGATTAAAGTAAATTAAAATTTTTAAAGGTTTTGTGTCATAAGAATTAGCTGCCAGCATTAAGCAAAAAGCAATTGGGAGCATAACCTTTGTTTGATTAATAGCTATTGAAGAATAAATTAAAGGATAAGATGTTAAGGGATGTATTTTATTTAAATAGTGTAAAATAGATAAATAAGATTAGAACTAACATTTATTGTTGCATAACGAAAGAATTTTAATGTATAGTTGGGAGTTAAATTAATGATAGAAGCTTAGTTGAGGGTTTACGTTTTGTAATTTAATTTTAGGGTAGATGTTGAATGTGTTCATTGCATTGTAGAAGAAGTATTATAAAACAAAATTTAAATGATTTATCAATTTATGAATATACTTAAATATTTCACATAGCATGTCTCTGTAATTATTGAAAACCTAGTAGTTCTTTTGGAGTGCCTCACAGGCTAAGCAAAATTTAGACTCGTTTCAAGAGTCTGGTGGAGCCCCCAAGGATAAAGCTAAAGTCTAAATATAAGTTTAAATTCTAAAGGCTTACATAATTAAAAATAAGCCAAAATCTTACAAAGGTGTAAACACCCAAAAACCTAAATTTAAAAGAAGGACCTTACAGTCCGTAGATTTTGAATAAAAAATTCATATTTGATGAATTATGAAAATATGAAATAATAATGTTAAAGGATGTGCAATTGTAGTACAAGTTGTACGCAATACAGATCTATTACGGTTATTTCATATAAACTAACGTGCGCTACAACAAATTTAAATGAAGAATTAACATTTTTTTTAAACTAATCAAATTTAAAAAAAGCTTGGTACTTCTGTAATAAATAAATAATTATTAGAATAAAAGATTCTTGCATAATTGTTGAAAAAATTAATATTAAAAAAGTTAGATGAAATGGTATAATTTGAAAGTTGAATAAAACTTAAATAAATAAAAAATTAAAAAATGTGTTGTATAGGTTTAGTTAAAAGATTAAAGTTTAACAAGGAATTAAAGTAAAATATCAAAATTTGAATAAAATAGAAAGGCTATGGTTTTCACACTCTTGTGTGAAAACGAATAAAGATAAAATTTCAAAATTAATAAAACATGGTTAAAATCATATATGCTAAATAATATGTAAGTCCCAGGGTAATCAGTAAATAATAAACCCATAAACAAAAAAGTGTGGTGAAGTCGAGGGCGAAATTATGTAAGACAGGAAGGTGTGACAATGTGAAAAATCAGAGTCTATAATAGGTTTAAAATCCGCGGGTTTGTATGGGAGACAGTTTGTCTAAGTCATAAATTGTATTAAGTAAACTCATTTAAAAAAGAAAAAAATAGATTTTCAAGACTAGAAAAGAAATGACTATGTTTAGTTTTAGTATAATTTAATTAATAACAAGTGTTTAGTAATCTGTGTGAAAAGACAAGGGTATGTGAACTGTTTGTAACAGCAAGTAACAGCCAAGCGGTAAAAACATTTCTGGAAATAGGAGATCTCGTGGTCTTTGGAGTCATTCTAAGTCTGGCAATTGAAGTGATCAGACGTATTCTAAATCGTAGTTCAGAGTCTGGAGAAACCAGATGTATACAGTCGAAGTCTTAGATTGTAGAGCAGAGTTGGTTAGTTGTGTCATAAAATGTAATATATTTGATTTCTTGTCTCAAATAGAGATTAGTAACGTATAAAATGGTTAGAAAAGTGATACAAAGTGTTTTTAATGACAATGTAAATGTGGTTAATAGACTTATAGACTCAGTGTGGACAATGGACAGACAAGTGAAATAATTGCTATAAAGTAAATGACTGGACAGTTAGTGATTATACTTTAATGGACACTTGCGTTTGTAAGATTAATAATATTAAGAGACTATGTTTTTTTATGCTCGAGTCTTGAACTGATCGTTTACCACGTGGCGAAAATCGTACATCAGAATGAACATTCCTTTTATAATCATAAACGCTATGAACTATTGTAAGAAAAACTTTTCTAGAGTGCTGTGCATACATACGAAAGCTGAACTTTTCCGAAAACGGCGATTCCAATGAACTGCAACATACGGGACGTCAGAGTGGCTATCTTCGGACAATTTTCATATAAAACCGATGTCGTGGTATAGACATCTTATGTTAACTTTAGATTAAGTAATTATGTCATGTTTTTTAATAATTTTTGCTATAAATATATATATATATATATATATATATATGTTTGATCATTTAATATTTTTAATAAAATAATTCAAGATAAATAAATAAATAAAATTTAGAAGCATTCAATACTTAAAGTAAATCTCCTTCAGAGATCTTCAAAATAATTTAAAATTAAAAAGAAAAGTAAATTGTTGCAACATTTAAAATAAAGATTTAAATTCATTGAATTAGTCTCCTTCTGAGACGATAAAGAGATAAACCAAATTATCTAAAATAATATTCATGTGTATTTTCATAATATGTTTAAATGATATGTTCTTGTGTATAAATATTCTTTGTTTTAATAAATCTATGTTAATATTTCAGCAAAATTGTTTTCATTGCATACCATATTTCACTGTAAGTACACTTTAAAAGAACTAGCGACCCTTGAGAATAAATTTAATTAAAATCTTTTTATTGGTAAGCTAATCGCTACCTGGCGCCCATAAGACTGTTAAACTCAATTTTTATCATTAAATAAATAAAGTAAGAACTCCTCAAGTTCATAGAATTTTTTCTTTTTAAAATAGCTTCATTTTTTAGTAACGTCTTCTTTTGAATTACTTCAAAGGTCAGACAGCATCTTCGTTACGGCCAGTGTATTTATTTCAGAAACTCAACAAAATGGTGAAGTTTCAAAACTGTAAATCAGAAGGTGTGAAAAATAGAAATTGAAAATTACGTCGATCGTTGCATAAGGAATTGCGGAAGAACGGGTGGACCGACAAACATCACGCGAAATACTCTGTGAAAGCTCATGCGAAGGACTACAAAATGCCGACCAAGAAAAAGTGAAAAACATCTCAGGAAAACTGTTAGAAGAGGTTAAAGAAAAGACAATAGAGATTTCTACATTAGCAAGTTTTGAGCTGCAGAGTTCCAAACTCCAGGACTTTGTAACGTAGAAGTAGGATGAGCTATTGTACCAACAGACAGCTACAGTAACGAAAATGATTAATTAAATTAAAATATTGCAAACAAAGGATTAAAGGACTAGAACTCATAAACTGTTAATAACATATACTGTTAATAACTCATAAATAAATATTATAAGCACTAGAACTAAAAATAACGCAAAAGTAACGTCATAAATAGGAAAATAAGGGACAATCGTATTATTTTCAAAAAGGGAAAAAATTGGTAATAGAATACGATAGTTTCAAGCTATAAATATGCTGTTCTGGCTCTCAGGAGTCACTCTCATAAAAAAAATTTTCCTAGAATGTAAGGCACCCGACAGGACACTCTCAAAATAATTTTTTTTCTAGAATGTAAGGGGTTACTATGTCTGACAGAACAGCGAATCTAAGTAATTAAGAAGAATATAATTAAAATTTATAATTAGAAAATTTGTTTGGAAAATGTTAAAGAGTCAGTGCTAAACAAAAGTATTTAAATGAAAATAAAATCAAAAGTTTAGAAAGTGAAATGTGGAATTAGAGAGTCATCAGTGATTTCCGTAGAGTCATCAGTGATTTCCGTAAAATGCGTGAAAATTTCAACAACCCGTGTTTAATGGGAATTAACATGTCACCGGAAACTTACTAAGAGATACATGGATCAATCTTAACGTCATCACAGCAACCAGACACCAGAGGAGTAAAGCAATTCAACCATACAGGAGCAAAATTACCAGGATCTTCAAGACGGCGGTCAAGGTTTGAGAAACCATCTAAATTTCTTTTCTTATTAGGACAAAGTTGGCCAAAAGTTAAAATTAAATTCAAAGGTTACTGATTTTCCTGGGATAAAAAAATTTAATATAATTTAATGAAAATATTTTAGGCTAAGAAATTTAATATCTGTGTGGATTTTTTTTCAATATAAATATTGTAAGTAAAATAAGTAAAATGTTTGTATGATAAGCCTGGACAACTGATTAAATTGTTAACTGAGAAATTAGAGTTCAGCCATTAAAGAAAATAAATTCATAAATAACCTAGTAAAGTAGAATGTTAAAAAAATTTCTTTTAAATTTAATTAATTGCCCATCTGCTATCAAATTAAGTAAGATTAGTAAAATAATAAGTTTCATCAGAGGAATATTTTTATAATTATATAAGTTAAAAAATTTTGAGTTATTTAGTTGTCAGAAGAAATTTGATTTTGTTTCATTTATTTAAAGTAAAATAAATGGGTTTGATTTCTAAATATCAAAAACAAAGACTTGTCTTTTATAATTATCCACACAGCCTTGTTTTATGTTTACAGGTGTGACAACTCGCCAATAGCCAAATATTTCAAATTAATGAAATTTGAAGAATGTCTTTCATTCAAAAGTGCAGCAGACGATTAGCGGTGCCAAGCGGAGGAAAGTGTAACTTTGGTTTGACTGATGACGTCATACGGCCTAAATTAAACAAACAATTTGGAAGAATATAGCGATATCCTACGATTACCAGACTTGAAATAGAATTCAAAATATTCCAAATTATCTCCCATAATTTTATTTTCAAATCCCAAATCAAAATTCAAAAAATTAACTAAAGTTATCAATCGTTTAAAGCAGGCTTAATTTCAAAGTCATTAAAAAAAAAAAAACCTAGATTAAACCGAACATGACCTCCTAAAATGCAAGATTATTAATTAACAAGACAACATATCAAAATTCAACCAACACCGGTAGATTCCTCATTAAATTTCCTTTCAGAAAACTCATCCAACCTTATACATAAACATTCATACAATTCACATCAGTTTCGCAAAGCTATCGATGTGGTACAAAAAAAACGAATACGCAAGATGGACAATGTGACGTCAGCGCTAAGTCACGCCCACTGACGTCATCTCAATACATTCTTGTATCTAATTTGAAATGCCATTCGTTCTGTATTAAATATGCAATTTAATAAGTATTTAAATAATTAAGTTATGGTAAAAGAATTAATATAACCATTAGATAATAAGGAGCTAAAATTGTTATATAATAATTAGATTATATGTAGTAGGATTTAGGAATTGTTTTATATTAATGTTAATAAATAATTAAGATTAGCATAATTCATTGAGTGCAATTTAAAGGTTATTAAGTGCAGTAATATAAAAGGCACGTCAAAATCAATCGTAGAGGGGTCTAAGCATTGCATTTTGGGAACCAGTCATTGTTAGTTCAGATTTTCAAAGGAGCATACGTGCGTACTTTCACTACCAGATTTATCCAAAATATGACTTAGCTGGAAGAAGATGGGGCCAGATATGTTTCAATTACGAACACTGATTTATTTAGAAGCACAATTATTATGGAAGATCCAAGAAGGGCCAATTATAGAAACCTGCAAATTGGTGAGACCAATCCGTTTTGTATAGCCTAGTTTGTGAACATTTTTCTTGAAGTCATTCATCTATTGAACTTTTAATAATTTCAAATAATTAATTTATCTATTGAACCTATTTAAGGACATCAGAATTGACTGGATATTTCTTGTATAATTTTCATTAAAAGTAGGGAAAGACTAGTGTTAATATTTTGTGAATGGAGGTGAACTTCTAACTGATTTGATATTTCTCTTAATAATTTCATATAAATGAAATGGAGACTATTGCTAATATTAATTGAACTGAAGCGAACTTTTATTTTAAACAAAAGAGACTTGAACAATATAGAGTAGCCTATTTAATTTCTTATAATATAAATTTCATGCCATGTCAATTAGGATTAAGAGTAGTTATAGTATGTGTAAATATTGTAATAATTGTTTGTGAGGTGACTGGGAAGTGCCGGCGAAAACTTTTCACCGAGATTAAGAGCTCTCTTACTCATCGTAAGAAAATAATAACCAATTAATAAAAATAATTAATATTATATATGTATATATTTTGTTTTAAATGTCCAATATTACTAATTTGAATATCCTTGAATAAATGATCAGTTTATTTAGTCAATAAAATAACTTGTTCCTGTGATTTTATAAACATGTTTTATTATTTCAAGAGTTAATTTAAAGATTTAGAATTTTTATAGATAATAGAGTATTTCACAGGAAATATTATTATTTAAAAGGTAAGATATATTGTATTTAAGAAAAGTATTCTCAAGAATACGCTCCAAGGGATAAAAAAGATTTTAAAAAAATAATAATAATAAAAAATTAATCGTGTTCTCTCTGAGCAAAAGGGTTAAAGTAAATATAGTTACTGGAAGTATTGTACAAAAAAGGGGGGTACCGGCAGTTTGGGGTGACTCAAACTGTTGAAGGAGTTATACAATCCAGGCCGGATAAATTAAAGAAGCCTAAACTTCCAGTGGATTGGATAACTCATTTCTTTTCTCGCGAAAACAGATCCTGAAAGAAAAAATTTCGGGATTTGAGACCAGTGCATATTTTAAAAGTGATAGGGGAAGCGTACAGTTTAACTCATAAAAAAGAGTTTTGATTTTTTTCGTTGTAGGACATTACTTAAAATAGTTTGGACATATAAATACTTTCAACCATCCTTGTTGATGGTACAGCTCCAAATGTTCATTTTTCATTGTTGTAGCCCCCCTATTGCTCTTTGATTATTTTTGATGATTTCTTCTTCTTCCCTTATTTCTTTTTATTCACTGAACTTCAAAACAATGTACATTTTGTTTCTTAAAACTAAATGATTGATATGGCTTATGCTACAAAATGGGGTATGTGATCGATTACCATGTTCATGACTGTTTTGAGTGAGGTTAAAGTTTAAAATTTATGATATGAGTTCTGAGGTGACTTTCATATGTTTATTGACAAACATCGAATTTCAATATCATTACAACAGAAATACATTCTATTACCTTATACTAAATAAAAATCATATTTCATAGATAAAATCATATAATATTTCTTTTTAATAATTACTTTGAGGGCCAGTTAGTTATACAGTGGTTATTGTGTTTCTGTTTTCCCAACCTCGTTAGCATAAACAAATAGTTAAATCCAATTTGTTTTTTGTTTAAACTTTTAGAGCTGAATAATTTAAATATTAAGCTGAGAAGTGATGTGTGAATAAATACTATATTTATTATTGATAATTGTATGATAGAAAAAATGTTCATAAAATACGTAAGAGAGAAGGGATGATTTTACTAACATGTTTTAAAACACCACTACTTATATGATTACAGTGGAACACCTTGATAACTCAAGTTTTCCCCATTCCCCCTCAACTTCCCATAACCACCAATGCTGAATTTCCCCTATTATAAGTCGAGTATTTAAAAAAAAAAAACCTCCATATTTTGTTGGTTTCCTGGACATGTTGATAAACCTATACAAGCTGTAAGTTTTAATAAAATCAACCTATAAATGGAAGTTTAAGACAGAGAACCTTTGTAAGTTGAAGTTTCGGGTAGCCGTACTATGTGAGATGACAAAATTTTGATGTTAGGTCCTGAACTTCCCCCCTCCTTGCATTTTCCCACAATTAGTTCAGTACTTGTCTGTTGTTTACCTCGTGTGTACATATTTGTGCATAATGTTCTGTATTTGATTAAATTTTTGCATTTTATTAAAGTGACTGTTAATTGGTTTGTTCTATATATATGTCGGTGAAATGAAAATGTAAGACATTGAGTGTAAGGAAAAAACAAAATCTATTACCCTCCAAGTGCTAAGAGACGCGATCACGATCTATTTTGCCGCGGCCACAGTGCTAAAGTCGCGATCGAGATCTAATTCAACAAGGTTTGCTAAAATCGATATACTAACGGTAACTTTTATCCAAACTACATGTATTTTATATAGTAACTCTGAGTAAAAGACGCTCTATTCATTTTGCACAATTTTATCGATGGTTATAAGAAAAATCAATGTTAGCAAGCCTGTAAAAGACAATTTGATGTTTACTGTTGATGTTTACTGCTGCGTCCCGGCAGTGAATTGTTGTTTAGTGTTTTTGTCTATATTATTTTGGTAAATACAATTTATTTTATGATTATTTAGTACATCAGTAGTGTTTTTAGTGTAGTATTACACATATAATAATGAGTGAACTTGGCAATTCAAGTGATATTCATAACTGTTTGTGTAAAAGTGATACCGCTAGTGATGAAAGCGGTAACTCCGATGTAGGAATCAAAATGTTTGTTTCTGTTTTTTTTTGTGTATTACATATTTATAATAACTAATTTTAGTAAATACATGATATTTAAAGGTTAAATGTCAATACTTTCTAAAGACACAGTAATTGAGCACACTAATTTGCAAAAGTTGGATGTAGGTGTCACACAGTGCGCGAAATTACTGAATTTGAAGTTTGTGTATGTATAAATGTTTACAACGATGTAGACATTATGAAGAAAATAAAGTACTTTTGTTACATTTCTAGTTTTGTAACAAAATTTGCTACATTTTGTATATATTGGAAATTGGATTATCATAATTTAGTTATTACCTACGTTGTGATAATTGTGAAATTATCAACAAGAAAAAGAAAGAAAAAAAAATTATATTGAACTTGAAGAGTTCTTACTTTTTATTTTAACTTGAAGAAAAGTGAATTTATCTGTTGTTATTTTATAATTTATGGGCGCCAGACTTTTAGTCATTATTTAACATATAAAAAATGAATCTAATAAATTTATTATCTCAGGGTGTGGTTCTTTTAAAAGTGTACTTCACAGTGAATTCTGGTATTAAATGAGAACATTTGTAGCTGAAATTTAACAAACATTTATTAAGCATAAAATCATTTAAATTATACATATACATTCAATATATATATCCTAGTTAAAAATTATTATTGTTACCTTTGAAGAAGGTCTACTTTTTAAATCATGAAATTATTCTTTAAGTTACAACTTGTTAAGTATTTTATTAAATCAAAACCGATTATGATATTCTGTCCTTTAGCATTGAATTTACTTCATTAACTTTGTTATTTCTCAAAAAACATAAATGACACATTAAATTATAAAATCTTTTAAGAACAAAAAAATTAGATATAAAATTTTACATAAATACATGAGATTTTATTTTCAGCGTTATATAACGCTGTTTTACCGTCTTTTTGGTTGAGGATTTTCTTCCTAGAAGCACAAGTGATGTCCGTCCGTCCATATCGTATCATTCGTACAATTAGAGTTTTTATTTGCACTCGACCATCTGACCGTGTTTAAAATATTTATTAGTTTGATAGTTCATGTAATCTTTTACGATTGTTCATCTACCGACACATTTTTTTTTTATACAATGCACGCTAATTCTCTATTGTCTATGTACGTGACACGTCATTTATTTAACACTTTGTCCAATTAAGACAAAACCAATACTGTTCGTCACACAAAAATTAATACATCTCAACGTTCAAATTTAAGTTAAAACTGTTCTCTTATACACTTCAACATTTTACAGTTCCGTTTTGTAACAATTACTTTGTATCAAAAACGTCTAATCACTCTGAACTAAGACTTTCTTAAAACACGACCATCGTCTCCTAACGCTGATCTCTGAATCTGTAAAAACACGACCAACCTCTCCAAACGTTGGTCTAAGACTGCCGTTGCCATGAGGTATATCTTACTTCCGAAAACGTTTCTTCCGGTCACTCTTACCAAAGTTCAACACACACCCCGTAAAACACTAAAATTTACATACACTATTTATTTAAACAAATTATATTAAAATTTAACATCATTACTTATTCTGTTGTTTTGAAAATCTATTTTTCTCTTATAAATGAATTTACCAAATATTAAATATGATTCAAACAGCTACCCCCTCTATATACTTTTACCGCATTTTTTTCAAACCTACAACAAACTCACATTGTCACATTTTTCACATTGTCACAACGTTGTCACTAAATGGACAAAAGAATTTTTTTTTTTTGCGGATATGAGTTGAAGCAGATCTCAGTTTTAAAGAGGTAAGTTTAAATTTTATTTCATTTTGTTTTATGGGTTTTCCTGAAAATATTGATGTATAATGTGTCATATTTCAGCCAATAAAAGTATTATATCCTGTAATAATAAAAGCCTTGCGCAGAGCGTTGAACTAGCTTAAGCATTGAGGACTAAAATAATCAGCACTTGGAGGGTTAAGAACTATAGATGATGGTGTGAAGAAGAAAAATGTAATTGTAAAGGACTTTGGAATTCCACCAAATACCTTAAGGAGAATTTTTTTAAATGGAGAGAAGTATAAAAAATAAAGTGCGTTGACCAAATCTGTTAAGAGGGCAAAAGGTGGCGATTTTGAGGATATTGATGAATGTGTCCATAAGTTCACTTATACCTTATTACAGGATTAACAATGTAATCAGAACACACTGCCGAAGTAAATAAAGGACAGTCAACTTGAGTAACTCACGGTTTTTTTGGTTTAAAAAAAAAAATTAAGTCTATTAATTAATACTTTACGCTATAGTGAGAAAGCTCCAGAACATGAGGTAGTTTCCTAGAATCCGGGTTCAAGTATAGGCCTATTGTTTTTCTTTTGCGATGAATAGATACAAACAATTATCTTTAACATATCAATATCTCTACATAATTATCTGTCCACAACCATTGATAAAAGTATCATCCCCTATTTCAAATTAAAAGTTTGAACTAGAATTAATTATGGGTATAATATTCATTTGATTATTTCATTCATACAAAATATAAGTTCAGCTACAGATGTCAAATAAGTTTAGATAATTACCTAGTCCAGCACTAGGTTTAGTATTACCTAGTGTTCCAGGGTTCACTATTGCTACTATATCACTTGATGCATTTAGTCTTTCCAATACTGACTTCAATATCTAAATAAAGAAAAAAATATATATTAGCTAAGAAAACAAATTAGACACAAAATGATATATAGTGAGAGAATGTTGAGTATGCTCTGCTTTTAAGAAAATATTTAGGACATATCTAACAGGAAAATAATATTGAAATCCACAATATTGCCAGAAGAAGGTAATTTCTCATTATATAATGCAATGCAATCGAGTTTCCTTGCACTATGAAATCTGTAGTTTCTTACTATTGAACAGTGGGTTTTTGTTTTGTATTCTGTATCTTCAATTAATTGACTTATACCGCACTCTGTATTAACATATCACTTTAAGTCAACCAAAACACTTTTACTATTCCATAAATTTGATTAAAAATTAAAAACATTTGTTCTAGGTTTTGCCTGTTACAACATTTTTGAAGGCTACTAAACAACGAGGGAAATACAAAGTATAGTTAACAAGGGTTTGTTCGGAAAGTAACCTCCGTTTTTATGAGGCGTTATGTTCAGTAACTCTGTATAAGCCCTGCTGAAATAGTGGCAAGGTATTGTTGCACTTTGTGTGCCTATAATAGGCTCTCAAAATGAGCTTTGCAATAGAAAACCCTGTGAAATAGAAAGTTCGTGTTGTGATAAGATTTCTGATGACAAATATTTGTCAGTAGCACACATCCATTATGAACTGTGTGATCATAACTTATGGCCAAACAATAATTAGCAAAGGTGTTGTGTGTCAGTGGGTTCGTTTCTTTAAAAATGGGAGAACAAACTTTCACAGTGAGGTAAGGACTGGCAGGCCATCTGTTTTCAGTAAAGAACTCATTCAAAAAATGGATGAAAAAGTCTGTGAAAATCGGTGGTTTACAATCTATGAACATTTTTCATAAATTTCCTTTGTCATAGAAAAGTGAGGGTTTCAGAAGTTCTGTGCTAAGCGGGTACCAAAAATTCTTTTTGAGAATCAAAAAACATGAGGAATGACCTCTACCTTAAACTTTCTTTTATGTTACGATGCGGAAGAAGAATAATTTCTAAACATAAAAAGTAAAAAGGTTCCTATTTTTGAACGACAGCGCTTGGCCTCATACTGCTTGACAAACAAACAATCTGTTTCATCAATTCAAATAGGACAATTTAGATCATCCACTGTATAGCCTAAATCTGGCTTCCAGTAATTCTTACCTATTCATGCACATCGAAAAAGTGGCTTGAAATTCAGTACTTTGTTGAATGACAACAGAAATAAAAGATGCTATAACAGACTAGTTAAAATTCCAGACGGTATAATTTTATGAAGAAGAGATTTCCAAACAAGTCCTTCGCTATGATAAATGACTAAATTAAATGATGATTATTTAGAAGAATGTTGGAAAGGTGTAGTATATAATAAAGTTTCTGCTTCAATGTCTCTGTTTTATTTATAATCAAACGGAGTTTACTTTCTGAACGACTCTTGTAAATGAAAACAACACTATTACTATGCTATTATTTAATTAAAAATTAAATCTAGGTTTTGCTTGTTACAGCTTTATTGAAGATTACTAAACAATACAAAATAAAAAGTGCAGATATACATTGTAATGGTGGAAAACAGAGTATTGTTAACACGGCAAGTGCTACGGGCGCCAATCGGCGTCCACGCAGTGTTAGGTTATCTGTGCAGCAGACACCGATAGACGCTTTGTGTAATACTACTTTTAGTAAGAAATAACTAGCCGATAGTTTATTTTTGAGGTTATAGTATTATTGTGTAATGATGTTGCTTGGTCCTTTGGTGATATTTTATTGACATTAGTTCGTAGTTTCAAGAAAGTTCGTAATACTAAAAATATCAGATGAAAATCCAGGTGCATCGTCGTCTAGAAAATGAAAATATAATGACGATAATGTGGATATATACATCTTACAGTAAGTGAAATAGATAAATTATATTTAGACTCAGAGGAAGAGTATGTTTCTAGTGATGAAAACCGGTTTGATGATGATAGAGACCCAGAAGAATCCAATGATGATAGTGAAAATAGCCTACAAACCAGAGAAACAAGTTCTTCTAATTCTAGGCTTAAAAACTATTTTGAAAATGACTGTGAAACACTGTGCAATAACAGTAGAAGCAAGCTATGCTGTTTTGAACGAGTTTGTGGAAGTGGACTATGGCTCCGGTCTAATGTCACGATTCGCGAACCTGTTGAAACGGTGAATTTCTGAGTTAATAATTTTGAAATAAAAAATCAGTATTTGATGAATTTTGAAAATATGAGATAAACGGTTTTTGTAATGGTAGAACAAGTTGTACGCAAGTCATATTTAATACTAATATTTCAATTAATTGACGTAATTAAATTAAAGACAAAGTAAGAAAGGGAAATACTGTCTGTCTCATTCACATTTAATACTGTTAAATGCAGTTTTTAATGTCATTTTTAGGTTCAGTTTTGAAATCCGTACATATATTTTATATTTCCTAGCAATATGCTTTATTTTTTTGATAATAAGGGATTATAAAGGAGCATTGTGAACGTAAAGGTTTAAATATTCTTTAAAGACTTTTTTTTTAATAAATTGATTTACTACATATTGTAAATTTTGTTTGACGATATCCATTGATAACCAAGTCATCCTTAGTATGTCTGAATAAAGTATATCAATAATATCCTATCCATTATTATACAATAATTTAAAAACCAGAATGGATCATGTTGGTGTGTTTGCTTATTGTGGAAATTGGAGTAGTTCATTCACTAAGTTTTGTTCAATATAACTGATAATGTAATACGTTTATCAGGGTTTAGTGGAGTATATAGCCTATTAAATTAGATTTTGTATGGATAGGTGACACAGGCTTACCTTGGAAAGTGGTCCTTAGAATTACCTAATAGTACACTAGTAAGAAAACTTACTAGTGTACTATTAGGTAATACCAAGGACCACTTTCCAAGGTAAGCCTGTCTCCAGTCCATACAAAATCTAACCAATCTATATATATATATATATATATATATATATATATATATATATACATATATATACACACATTAATTTCATAACTAAAAATTGTGCTAACAATTATTTTAATAAACCACACACTGGTTAACCCTTTCAACTACATCTAAGTGACTAATATAGATTGTGATCGAGGAACTTTTCAAAGAAGTTGCTCTTGAGATAAATAATAAAAAAGATAAATTTGTTCGTGAGCTCCCTGAACTAAGGGAAAATTAATAAAAATTATTGGAAGCGTTAAATAAAGGGGGTACCATTAATTTAGGCTCAACCTAAACTGTTAAAGGGATTAAGAGGTTCAGGTGAAAATTGGAAAAGCCTATACTTCCATTGAACCGTCTCAATACTCTTGAAAACAAAGCCTGTAATAAATATTACAGGGTTTGAGGTAAATGCGTTAATTAAAAAGGGCACAACCTAGCTTAGTGTACAAAAGAGTAGCTGAGTTTTTTCGTTGTAGTATATTACAACACAAGGTATTCATTCAAACATAGAATTAAATGTACATTCAGTAGAAGAACTAAATAATGCGTGGACACCTATGGGCGCCCGCAGCACTCAATGGAAAATGCTGAAAAATTTTGCGCTGGGGGCGACGGACGTCCATAGGCTTCCATATATTTTATGTATATATATATTTTTAATATATAACATCGAGGTTAGTTTTGCATATTTGAAGCAAATTAAGAAAGCATATTGGAAAATAGCAATGCAGCTACTGGGGAAAGTTTTATAACACTACTGGTAGCACTGAACATGTTAAAAAGTATGTTTAATGA
Source organism: Aphrophora alni (assembly GCA_963513935.1). Classification (NCBI taxonomy): domain Eukaryota; kingdom Metazoa; phylum Arthropoda; class Insecta; order Hemiptera; family Aphrophoridae; genus Aphrophora; species Aphrophora alni. Next base: position 79,446,991 of record OY740775.1, on the reverse strand, counting down.
TAGCCGAGTATGAGTGTGAACGATTGAAGGGAACCGGGATGACCCATGGATAAAAAAAAGTTTTTTGGAATTTTAGCTGATTGTATACTATGCATATTTAGGTAATTTGACACCAAATTAACAGGGTTTTAAAATAATAAAATATTACTACAAGAACTCAAAACTTAATAATTTAAAAATATGAAACTGAACTTTAAAAAATAGGTGAAAGTGCTTTTTAAGATTTCAGTTTCTACTCACATTGTCTTTTGAACTGCTCTTGACACGTTATCTTCAGAACTGCTTCTGTGTTCGACTTCTTGTCCCGTGCACTCAACACATGAAGATCAAGTGTGTTCTCGGCAGATGAAGTAGCGGCACTGTGAGCAGCGGGTTTGGGATTTTCTATTTTTCTTTCTTCCACATAGGTAGCATCTTCCGGTACAAGGTTCGTTATCTTCTTCCGGGAGAGGTGGTCGCACTGGGTGTCCAAGTAGTCGTTGCAATGTGTGACGTAGTTCTACCGGAAGCATTGGCATAGAAGCTCTTCTCATCATGTGCTCTTGACAAAGTGCAATACCTGCTGACTTCAAAAAATCTCTTTGATTTTTTGTTTGATCTTGGGTGTTGTGCCGCCAAATCAAATAACTATTGATTCCGGCAATGTTCATCATACCAAAAAACAGGGGTAGAGGCCATCTGTTAGTTTTCCTGGAAACTGAATAAGCTGATTGCATTTGGTCCACGGTGTCAACTCCTCCTTTGTACTTGTTATAACAAGTAACACTGTCTGGATCAATTGTATCAGTATGATGCAGGGTTGATATCAAAAGCACAAATTTGTTTTTGCGCGGAACATAAGAAAGCAAAGTGATATTTGGCTGATAAGCAAATAAGCTTGAGCACTCTTTTCAAATCCGGCTATTTATGAAAGATGGAGGTATTTCCTTTTTGTTCTTCCTGAGTGTGCACAAAAATGTCATCTTTTGATCGTTTAGCAGCTCTTCCGCCAATGGTATTGATCCGTACCAATTGTCCGTTGTTAAGTGGCGTCCACTACCTGAAATGGGTTTGATAAGCCGTTTTACGATATCAGCTGCAGAGTTTGATTTCTGGAAGGGGCCCTCTGGCTGAGTTCCTGTATAGACCTCTAAATTTGCTGTATAATATGTTCTAGAATCGCAAAGAGCAAAAAGTTTTATTCCATAACGGGCAGGCTTGTTGGGAATATATTGACGAAATGGGCACCTACCACGAAACACTTCCAACATTTCGTCAATAGTAACATACTCACTAAGAACATAATATTTTTTGCAGCGACTCACGAAGTCTTCAAAAACTTGTCTAATAAGAGATAGTTTATCTTAAGCTCGTCTCTGTCTTCTCGTTCTGATGTCATCAAAGCACATTGCAAGGAGCAAGAATCGAAAACTTTTCAAAGACATAGTTGCTTTAAAATATTCTACTCCTAACCCGTCAGTTGCCCACAAGTGTATTAAGTTGGTGTGAGACGATTTCAGAAATCCTGCAAGGTACAACAGTCCAAAAACAGCTCGAACTTCAGGTCCATCTGTTGGCCTAGAATCTCGCTCACGAGTAGAGTTTGCTTTGTTTTTATCCAAATATTTGTAAACTCTACAATACTATTTACAAGGTCATCGGGAAGAAAAATTTTTATGGCATCAATAGGAGTTGTTGCGGCTAAGGCTTCATTACGGGGATAAGGTAATCGAACTCCTATTCTTTCACCTCTAATAATATTGTGTTAGCGAACTCTGCCACGTAGGATATTTGTTTACTTGTCTGTAAAAATTGTTTTATTCAGTCGTTCGTAGGCCGAGTGACGTCATATACGTTTGAGCTTCGTATTCTTGCAAATAGATGTCGGGAGTGATTGTTTTCTTGCATTTGTTTTATTTGAATGATTATGATAATTTTTAATTATTACAACTTTTATGCAACAAATCGGGAGATGTATATTGGAGTTCAGCCGGATGGCCACTCTGTTATTGTGTATCTATTTTCGAAAAAAAGATATTTTAATTGTTGCAAAACACTGATATAAGCTGTACATTTTCTTAAACATTCAATTCCAAACTTGATAATTTAATTTTTTACCTTAACTAATGAGTTTAAAAGCTTATCATATCCTAAAACAGTATAATTTAAAAATATATATATAATAATCCATTTTGTATATCTAAAAATTGATTCCGGACTAGAAGGCAAATTGTTAAATATTTTATAAATAAAAGCCCATAACTTTTTCCAGTAAAACTACATTCGTCTAATTCCATAAAATAAACATCATTGAAAAATAACAAAGTACGTCCTGAATAAGAATTTACTACACCTTGAATGTTCTTATTTGATCTGGCGTCTAAGACGCTAACATGTTTTGCTAGCCAACTACAAGTCCTAAAGACAGAAATTCAAGCATACACATATAGCTATTATAAAAAATACAATTTGTCCCGATGGTTTTTAGTAAATAAAATAAAATTCTTCAATGATTTTCAAAAATCACTTACGTTTTCTACTCTGCCGAACAGGAAGTTTACATTATGAATATTATTAAACTGTGCATTGTATTTCGCATCTGTGACTGCTAGCCAGACAGACTCAATTCCAACAACTCCTCTCACAAACTTGCTCGCCATAATGCTGATTGTACCTGAAATCACAAAGAATGAAGTTACATTAATTTTGATATTTAATAAATTTTATTAGAAAATCCAAATTTAATTGTAAAAGTTGAAGTGAAAAAAATAAATTGAACACATTCAAACAATTTTTCTCTTACAGAACAGCGATTGTCCCAAAAAAGTATGAGGTTCCAGAACCCAATTCTGTGTGTTACAAGGAATCAAATTGGGACGAGGTAGAAATAGAGATGGAGCCTGACTTAGGGCCTACCATTAAGATCTTTCATGCAACCAAGCAGCTACCAAAGAGTTGAGTTTTCCAGTCATCAGCTCTAAATGGTACACGATTGCCAAGGGAAATTCAACGACCTAGGCAAAACAATAAAGTGACTCTTTTCTGGATGCAAGCACATACAAGAGTAGAGGAAATGGACAAACTTGTGAGAATGGTGGCCAGAGAACATAGAAATTCAGACAATACTAGAAGCGGGAGTTGCGATAAACCGAAGATAACCAAAACGGAAAAGGCAACTCAACGGAATTTTATAGTCATTCGGAAAAATGTCAGCGAGAGTGTTGAACGTAAGAAACAGTTATCCTCGAAGTGAGGCTGTATTTAAATATTGAGGGAAGAAATAAGTGTTGAACGATTACATTGGAGTTTTTATGTGTTTTCATGTATCTATAAATGTGATTGACTGAATAATTAGAGATGTGGATGATGCAAAACTGTGAGTAGGTTTATGTATTATGGTCATTGTATTGTGGACAAGCGCAACACAAAATTGTTAGCTGTAAGATGTGTAAAAATTAGGTTTAAGATTTTGTTTAAAACGTTTTAAATGATTTAAAAATTGATATAATTAAAATTTTCCCCCATGTTGAATAAAATTTGTGTATTAAAAAAAAAAGAAAAAAAAAGCTTAAATGAATTTTTAAAAGAAAACCTTTTCAGTTAAACATGTTGGTCAATTTTGAGGCTGGGAAGTACAGAAATGAAGGAAAGAACCTAGTAAGTAAAAATTAATAATAATAAATTGGTAAAATACTTCTTTTATTTGTAACGCTTCACGTAACAAAATGACGCCCAACGTGTCTACCCATGTCACATTATAATATATCATAAAATTTATACTAAAGTAGTGAGGGAAATTTTAAAAAATCACATAAAAAACTTATTTTGAATGCTAAAAATAAGGCATGGAAGGTTTTGGAATTTTGGTAATGTCTGAAGTGGAAGTGACTAGGCCAGTAAAATAACAGTACTAGAATTACTGAGATAGCAGGCACTAAAACAACTGAACCTACTAAATTGACAAAGGCTTTTAACCTTAGAAGTGGCCACTCAATTCCATTCTATTTTTGCTAATTTCTCAATTTTTTTTTTTTTTAATTCACAAAAAACAATAATGTCAAAAAACCAACTTGTTATATATCATTTTTTTCAGAACTGTTCAAAAAATTTATTTATGAAATTAAATATTCATTTATAAGTAATAGTTTGGAGTTAGTATGTCAAGAATAAAAAAAGTCCAGTAAAAAAAGTGAAAAATCTATGAAATTGAAAAGTCACTATGAAAAATAAATTTTTATAAAAAAAGTGAAAGTAGGTAAAAAGTTAGGCATATTTTGACAAAAAAATTACCAAAATACAACTTATTATACATCATTTTTCTCATAGAAGTAAATAAAATTCAACTGTGTAGTAAAATCAAATTTTGGAAATAAAATTTCTGGAGTTAGTATGTCAGGAATCAAAACATCTGCAGTAATTGATGGCAAAACATCACAAAAACACACACACACACATATATATATATATATATATATATATATATATATATCACAATAAAATTTTGGTAATTTTTTCAAGATTTAAACAACTTTTTTGGTATAGTTGTGAATAAGAGTTGATAAAAATATATATCAATTTCAAAAACTTCCATTAGAAAAAACAATTGTTTACGAATAAAGTAAAAATAGCAGAAAAGTTAGGCCTATTTGAAAAAATTAACAAAAATAATTGCTTTATTTAAAACACATTGATGATGGGTTAAACTGATGATGCCGCTTGTTGCAACTGAGGTGTTGCCTGATAATGCCGCAAGGCGAAACAATTGTAGCTCATTTGTATTATTAAAATATTTAGAAACTTTAAGCTTTATTGCTTTATTTTATCCTCAGATATTTTAGATGTGTTACAAAATCAACTACTTAGCGTTGAAAAAGTAGTAAAGTTTTTAGATCTCGCTCTGGATAAAAATTAAATTTGGCAAACACACTTCAAAACCTTTCAAGAAAATTAAATGCAGCATATTTTAGTATCAGTGTTTTAAGTTAAGTTTCACACTTTGATGTCTTGAAAGTAGTGTATTATGGGTATTTATTTCTCCTTATACATATGCCCTTATTATAAGGGGTAGTTCTTCCGTGCAGAGAGGATTTTTAAGATGCAAAAGAGGGTTGTGTGGAATATAACTCATTCAAGTAGGGTTGTGTTTCATGTAGGCCTCTTTGAAAAATAATCTTTTCTTAACATTACCATCTCTATATATTAATGAAATGCTTTGTTTTGTACATGAAAATATCTATATTTGGATGACTTTTCAGATTGTAGGTACAATAATAGGGAAAAAAAATTCTCCATTTCCTAAAACATAGACTTCTTGAGGATAGTGGAAGCTTTTAACAGTGGAATGAAAATATTTAATGAATTGGCAAGTAAATTGTGTGATTTTGATTATAATATATTTTACTTATGAACATTTTATTGACTAAAACTAGTTATAACATTGCTGAGATTTTAAATGAAATAAGCTAGGAAATAGTGGGGATTTAAATTTCATAATGTTATGATCCTTTAATATTATAGTTTTAGTCATATGGTGGTCTCTTGTCTCTTTTTTAATCAATATAATCTTGAGATTTATTAATAGGCGTATCTAGTTATTCTGGGTTTAAAATTATTTGATAATGATGGACTGATCGGAAATGTGTGTATATAAAAACTTGTATATTTCAGGCTAGGTCGGTGTTTTTCCTTTTATGCTATAAGTTTTACGCTTAATAACGAGAGTTGATTTACACTCTCGAAACATTGTCTATTAGTTTTTATATACACAAATTGTGGGAAATGTTCAATTAAACTATCTAGTTACTTATAAGTCTAATCTGTATTACTCAAATTTGTGATGGTTTGTTTCTTCATCTCTTTTGGCAATTCACCTATTTGTGTGGTTCAATGAACCAAAATTAGACAAATGTATTGTGAAGCTTAATAGGAATAAAGAAGATGTACGGTGTATTTCACACCAATATCAATATTACTACTACTGCCTATTAAGAAGACGAAAGCAACACAGGGGAGGACTTCAGATATGCAGCTCTAGAGATGAAAAATTCAAAGTAGAGGTCATTTGGTGGCACTTGACCTTGATCGGGCAAACAGGTTCTCGTCACTTTTTAGTGGAGGGGGAAACAAGTGAGTTAGTGTTCCGCCGTCCTTTCATCAGTGCGTTTCTAGACAGTATATTACGAACAACGTGTAATCAATTGACATTGATGATATCGTACAACATCGGATATTGTAATATTATATAATAATACATACAATTAATTAATTGTCACAGTAAGGGAACATAGCTGTAGAACAGCTTTTGTCAAATGGTTATTCATTTCAAAATACCGTACAGTGTTGATAAATTTCGGAAGGGCGGGACGGCAGGTATTGCAGTGTACACAGTAGACACTTCCCCTCCGCGGGCTGGCCTCCCCACTCCAAGCCAGACCGCCCTCCCTCTAAGCGCCACCACATAACAAATGAGATATATCAAAACTTTATAAAATACCGATTGTTAAGTTATCGGTAAATATAAAAACATTGGCCACGAGGATGAAACATCATATCTAACATTGTAAAAATCTATTTTATTATAATTTTAATGAAATATTGAAATATGAAGATTAATAACCCAAACCCATATGCAATATCGCAAATGAAATATTATTATTGGTTCTGAAATAACTGGCAAAAAACAAACTAGAAATTTGACCACTGTCATTAAAAACATGAATTTAATGAAATACGATTGCACTAAAGAAAATAGTTTATGCCACAAGAAAAGCAAGTTTACACCCTTATTTAAGTATTTCAAACATGAGGATCATTTTCAAAGGTTCATTTTCATTGAAAACTATGGAAATGAAATTTTTAGTAACGATAAATTTTATTTGATTTTGGGGATGGGTGAGTGGAAAAGTTTTTGTGATGTTTTTGACCCGTTTATTGTCTCATCGGAACTTTTCTAGATATCCCTCATAACATTAATAATTAAGATTTATCAATTCCACACATCTTCAAAAACAAAATAGATCTCACCTGTACCACTGCATATATCTAAAACTGTAGTATTGGGTTTCAGTTTAGCCATTCCGATAATAGTGTTATACAACACTTCTGCACCCAATTTGTTTATCTGGAAGAATGAGTCTGGTGAGATTTTGAACTTGTAACCATTTAAAGTTTCCATTAAATACGGTTTTCCATACAGCAGATCAAACGGAGCGAAGTCGTGATTACATCGACAGTGGGGACTGTACAAACAATAAGTCATTTATATATAAACACGTGTTTATTAATTTATATACTTAACCATACAAAATGTAATAATACTGTACAACAATAATTGTGTTCAATTGAAACACGATAATGAGAATGGTCTGGTATATAGCATTGTTACATGAACACCTTCATATTCTTGGTTTTTTTTTAAGGGGGAGGGAATTTGTTAAACAAAACTATTTTAATATATGTTCATTGAGTCAACAAAACATGTTCTGAATTATTGAAACTATCAAAACATGAAATTTGTGTTGTGCCTGGTTATAATAAACTCATAAAGCATTCTGGAATTTCGCCAAAACACATTATGGCCTTTATGTAAACATTGAAAACCCATGCAAATATTTCAACTGGTATTAAGCGCTTGCTTACAACAGGATTCACTCTATCTGGTTTACTGATCTTTGTAAGATTGCTGTTCCATTTCTGTATGATGTGCAAAGAAGTGAGAATGTGGTGTGTAGCCTACTGTTAGGTTAGGTTAGGTTATATTATTTTGATAAAAACAATTTATTTTATGATTATTTAGAGTATCAGTAGTGTTTTTAGTGTAGTATTACACATATAATAATGAGTGAACTTGGCAATTCAAGTGATATTCATAACTTGTGTGAAAGTGATACCGCTAGTGATGATAACTCCGATGTAGGAATCAAAATGTTTGTTTCTTTTTGTTTTTTTATTTTTTTTGTGTGTATTACATATTTTATAATAACTAATTTTAGTAAATACATGATATTCAAAGGTTTTTTATTTATTTATTTTTTTTTTATTATGTTGGAAGTCACTAGGCACTTCAGCCATTTAAGACTTTTTGTGCGCTTCCTTATCTTAGGCAATCCACTTTAGTTCTAAATCCTTCGTGAGTCTTAGAACTTGTGCAGCTAGGTCGTCTTACTTTGTAGGTATGCCTGTGAGGCCGAAAATCTGTAGTCTTCTCCTCTCCAGAGCTTCACAATACAAAAGTATGTGTTCTGCTGTGTCTTTATATTGGTTACACAGTCTACAGGTTGTCCTGCCTTTACAATAATTCTGATATGGATAACATAGGTCAAAGATATCAGGAAATATTTGTTTGTTATTTTCTGATCGAAAGTCAGGATTTTGCTCTCCTTTTAAATATTGAATTGGAATAATACTTATATGAGCACACTGTGGGGAACTTAAAGATTAAAATCAAACCCAATACCACAATTTAATAAAACAAACTTTCATTTACTCATTTACATTTCGGACTGTAGGCTAATTCGTATTATGTGTATGTGAATTATGTTAGCTTTAAGTGGATAAGTCGTTATTTTCTTCTAAATTTATGTATAATTTTTAATTTATATTGTTCCCGAAATAAAATGTCATTTGTAAAAATTAAGAATAATTTTATTATTATTAGTAGTATTATATGTTTTAAATATATTTTAGGTTAATTAGTACCTAAATGACAAGTTTTGTTCCATGAATAATTTTTATATTCACTTTGTATTTAGAAATTAAGGTAGTTAAGATTAATTTGTTAGAAAATAGTGTTCATACAATTGTTAGGGTATTCAACCCCATTCCAGGTAGTGGAAGGGACAAGGGTATTGACCAGGCTAATGACTTGGTTCAATGCCATTGGTTGAACTAACCACAGGAAGGAGTGGGGTTGAAATCTCACTTGTACAACTTTTTATAAAATTTATAGATTTAGTGTTTGTGTAATAGTCAACCTCTGAGGATGGTAACTATGTTACTGAATACTGAAATGCATAACAGGAAATAAAAGTTTGTTTTATTAAATTGTGATATTGGGTTTGATTTTAATCTTTAATCATCATCACTGAATTGGAGTTTAGCATAAGTGCCACTAGATGTCAATGAAATTCTTTAGTTGCTTCTTTCAATACAGATTTTATGTACAAGTATCCTCAAGGTGGAATGTGTCTGGGGTGAAGAGGAAAAGAAGGGCCCCACACTTCCTTTGTTGTGTTTGTTTTCAGCAGTACAACCCCCAATAATAAAATATAGACCTCAAATGCTTCTGTATAAATGCCTACCCTACTTTCGTTTCTTTTATCAGTGTAAATAAGAATAAAACGTTTACAAAATTGAACTTTTAAGAATTAACTGTATTTAAACTTTAAGAATTAAATGTAGCTAAGCAGTAATATGTTTACCTAGTTTTCTTGGAATGAGTTGTACCATCAAGTCAGGTTAGGAAAGCAAGTAGAAGGGAGGACACGCCCATTACACCAGACACACTCCTAGTCTAAGGGTACTGTAAATGCATGTCGAATCGTCTCGGACACATTAGTTAAATCCAAACACCTTAATATTTGTAATACCAAAAATGGTAATTTTAACTAAGATAACCAAAAAATGGTTATATTAAGATTTATTTTGAAATTGAATGGGTGGGGGACTTCAGAAGTCAAAAGAATGACTCAATGTGAATGTTAAAACTAGGGTAATAAAAAAGTAAATATAGGTTTCCAAAATAATAATGTTATGTATAAAATATTAATTATAATTTGTAATAAAAAGTTAGGTAGTGTTTGTGTTGTAAAAATAATAGACAAAGCTTGTCGTCAGGCGAATATTTTGAACAGAGTCTGTTTTGCTATGTGAGAATAATTTTCGCATACGTTGCAAGAAAAGAGAGGTGACGGTAAAGAAAGTAAAAAATACCCATGCGTTTAGTCAGTCTTGAGGGGAGTCGAGGAGAGTCTGGGTGGAACGTTCGAGGTGGTAGGACGTATTTTCAGTGTAGAGAAACTTTCTCAAAATGTAGCAAAAGTAGTTAAAGTCCTATGGTGACATTTAGTTCAATGAGAGATGTTTTTAAGTGAAAGAAGTTTCAGAACATTAATGGTGACGATTCAGTGAGTTCAGAGACAGTTTGACGTGGTAAGACTTAGTTTGCGTTTGAAGAGTGTATTGGACAATAACCATTGGTAAAGTGATGAAAATGTTTGTACAATACCATGAATTTAAAAGGACAATTGATCGTCGGGTGTATAGATTGAGTCTGCAAGGTCTTTGCAACACAGGAAGAAAGGAACTCAACACGTGGAGGCTTCCAATCTACCGGATCGGTTATGCGGTAACAAAAAATCAGAGACACTGCCGCGTCGCGACTCTCTTCGGTAGTGGGTTCGAGTAGGGTTCTTCTTGCCCCACGTTGGGCGCCACTTGCCGCGCTGCGTCTCGCTTTGTCTGACTTCACGAATTTAAGATTCTTGTTCCCTTTTTTGGAACACTATTATCACGAACTCTTAAACTCGCTGTACGATCACCACCGACTGGGCGAACCACCTTTCTTTTCAGAGCAAGCGCGGGCAAGGCCAAGGTGCTCACTTTTACTTTTTTAAATCAAAGATTTTGCAACTCTTGGCTCTAATAAGTATGAGCTTGTCCTCATAAACTTACTAAATTTTAATTAACGCAAAATTCCCTGAATTTTATCTCAATGCTCGATTATTTAACTCTTTTAAGATTAACTCTCTCTCTCTCCAAGGTCGTGCCTTTTGGGAGAAATCGGCTCTTAAGTTCTGATGATAACTTTTAAAATTTTCAAATTATATTACCAGAGCACATATATAAAATTTATGTTAAAACAAGGTTAATAGCATACACAGAATGGATATATATTAAAAACACAACAAAATTTAGAAATGAATTATTTGTATATTATTTTCTCTTTTGCACAGAAAAATTTTATATTCAAAACATTTTGATCACACCAAACAATTTAATTGAACAATAACACAACTATTTATTTATTTGACAAAATTAATTAACGTAATATTTTCTATATCTTAAACAAAATAAAAGCGCTTGACTTTCCAGACAGAACCACAAACAGTTTTTCCTGTACTGAAAAAGTCGTATTTAAATTATTAATAATTTTCAACACCAAAGCAGAGGTTTAAAATGAATTTAATTTTTAATAATTCCCCTTATGACGTTATATTTGAAAAGAAGTTAATATTTGCGAATTATTCCTTAAGTATAAGATACCTTCACACTTTAATAGAAGTTCTAGTTGGATTTGGAATTTGTTGTATTATTAGGATGATGGTGATGTGATGTTTTCTATCCAGAGTCTGTAAGCTGCTATGTAGTTGAATGCTGGTATCGAATTCTTCTAAGTCGCCTTGACGATCGATTAAAGTTGAAATTATTCTAAGTCCAATTAGTAGAGTGACAGTTTAATCTTCCTCTCAGCTCAGAGTCGGTTGCAGAAGAAACGTCCTATTAGCGTCGATTCCAAATCAAAAGTAACCGTCTTTCGACGGTTAAATCTCGGTCTCCCTGTCAGTGGGAATTAATCCACTTTTCTGGAGCCAATTTTCCACCCTTTTTGGGAAAAAGGTATTTTCCATATATTATGTGTTTTCAGGCCCTTTTGGTCTGAAATAATTACACTATATATTTTATTAGTCCTATTTTTTGACTAATGAATAGTTTTCTCCCTTTATTATTAATTAAAACACCTTTTAATTAATAATTTATAGTATTTTTTCTTTAACGTTATCTTTGATCCAAGTTGGCAACCTGATGTTTCTGACTTTAGACTCCGCTTGAAGATGCGCGCGCAACTTTTCATGTTTTTGCATGAAAATCTCTACTTTTGACGTTTTTTCGTTCAACTCGCTATAACTTTCGAACGCTCGAACCGATTTTAAAGTTCCTTTCGGATTCTTCTTCCTTTCCATCTTGTGGGTCTTGTGGAACTTGATTCATCGCTCTACTACGCTTCGTTCGCGAGTTATCGCCCTTTTCCCGAAATTTGATTTTTCTCCTTTTCAAATTTTGAGATAAGTCCTTTCTCAAAATTCTTTTGACGAAATCTTGTTCCTCTTCTACTACGACGAAAAACTATGTTTTTACTTTTTACATAACTCGTTTGGTTGTCGAGTTATTCGTCTTTGAAGTCCTTAAGTTTGTGTCGTATGAGTTTATGTTCATAAAAACCCCCCCATTATATATTATTACTTCTGCTTTGGTGTTTTACAATTTTACTTACTATATATCTATAATTATCATTTAACTTTACCCCTTTAACGTTTAATTTACCCGCTTTTGGGCTTTGAAGTTTTACGTTTTGTAATTATTATATCTCCCTTATTTTATTCTCAAATTTGATTCTAAGTACATATTATTGTGCCCTATTGTGGTCTCTACAATAGTACTTATTATTATTTTTTAAATGATCCCCCCTTCAACTCAAAAATTCCAAAAAACTCCCCAAGAATGACTTTCTAAGTCCATTCTCACCTGTTAATTATTATTAATTCATATTTTTTATTTATGATTATTATTAGTTCCCCTCTGAGTTATGACTCTACGTTTTTTGAATTTTGAATTTAAGTATTTTCCAAATTTTAGGTTTTTGAGCCCCTATAAAAACTTGAATAACTTTTTTGTTTTAATTACTTTTAAATTTATTCTTTGATATTCTTATTCGGTTGATTCTACTGTACATTAATTTATTTTAATAATTTAATAAAATAAGAAACCAGACAGAACGATTGTACACGATTCAACATGCAGTGTTCGACACCTGTTGCCGTGACGTCATCGCTCCCCCTCGTCCCTCATCTACTAGGCTTTATCGCGGGAATTTAACTTGTTTTAAATTGACTTGAGACGTTTGGCTTTTTCCAAACCGTCGCAACACTTTCATAAAAATAATTTTGTAAAAGAAAAAGAACTTTTTATATGAACTTTCTAAATTTATTCAAATGTATAATCTTTGTTTAATAATTAGTCATTTTGAGAACTTAATTTCATGTTAATATTAATAATAATAATCATCTTTGCTACGTGAGAATTTAAAACTCACCATAAAAAATAGTTTTTTTTAAAGTTGCAACTACTAATTTTAGAATTATAAAAAAGGATTTAAGCCTCTAAGGCAGAATTTAAAATCAAAGGATACTGCGATTTCAAATAGTAGTAAGATATGTATTATGAACATGTATGTATAACCTTGTATAAATGTTAATATTTAATTCAATAAATTATGTCAGTTTCAGCACAACAAAATAAGATTTTTTTTTATTTCACCGAGAACCACTGTAAGTACACTTTCAAAAGGATTTGCGACCCTGAGAAATTTTAATAATAACAATTAACTTCCTTTTTCAAAATTGGTAAGCTAACATTACCTGGCGCCCATAGTCGAGCAAATTATTTTCCTCTATTTTATAAAAATCATATTAAAATTAAATTCAACACAGCCAATTTTTATATTTATAACATATTGTACAAAAATTTCTTCAATTTTGGCAGAATTTGAGTATGTACAAACCTAAACATTAAGTCTTATAGTTTAGGTATGTATATGAGATTAATTTTTTTAATATCTTTTCAGTTCTACTTGCCACTGTTGATGAAATAATGTGATGTTTGGTAAATGTTTAAAGAAGTACTCTTTCAATGCTTGTTGTCCTTCCTGAATCGTTTCAATGGTATATCCTCTGGGATAAACTGTTACAGCAGCCATGACATCACCAGCCTCGTTGGATCTGACGACTAATGTTCTCCAATGTCCACCATCATTTAGTATAATGTTTGCTGGTAGAGGAGACAATCTGATAAAATCTTCATAAACCTGTATAGTATATAAGTAATGATATTATACTGTATTTCTTGAATACTGATATCATAATGATTAACCCTGCAACAGCCAACTATAAATTCAGCCCATTTTGCTCCTTTTTTGAATCGGGTTTTTTTAATTCATAAAACATAGTAATATTATCCAAAACATAACATACATATAATTTTTCTCAGAAAAGTGCATAGAATTTATCTATGTAATTTAAAAAATGTTAGATGTAAAGGTTTTGGAGTTAGTATGTTAGGAATCAAAAAATGTACAAAAAAATGAAGTGAAAATACCCCATAACAATTTTTTTTTTACATTTTTTCTAGATATATAAAAGGTTTGTAATATAGTTGTGAATAAATGTTGATGAAAAAATAAATCAATTTATAAAATGTATATGTTGAAAAATCAATTTTTATGATGAAAAAAAAAAGACTTGCTGCAAAGTTATGCCTATTTTGAAAAATTCACCAAAAATAGTTATTCTAAAGAAAATCCAACTTGTAATATATCATTTGTTAGAAAGAGGTAAGTGAAATTTATGTAATAAAAAAATATAGATACAATTTTTGGAGTAAATATGTCGGTACATTAAAAAAAATTGTATAGTAATCAAAGCCTAAACGCAACAAAAAAGCATATGTATCATGTACAAAAAAATTGTCTAATTATTTTTAAGATATATAAAAGTTTTGTAATGTAATAAAAGTGTGTTAAAAAATATATCAATTTAGAAAACTTTCATTAGAAAAATTAAATTTTTATGAATAAAGTACAAAATAGCTACAAAGTAAGCCTATTTCAAAAATTTACCAAAAATATTTATTTAATGCAAAATCCAACTTGTTATGTACCATTGTTTAGAGAAATGTACATAAAATTGAACTGAGAATTTATAAATTTTCTACAATGATACATTTTATATTGAAGTAATCAAGAATGAGAAAAACTATCTTCACGTCACAAAACTTTTAACCTAACTTGGATAAAAATTTGTTTATACTACTCAAACACTAATAGTTATAGAATATAGTTGTGAAGATAAATCTCTATCAACAAAACTCTCAAAACAATAATTTCTAATGCACTAAACTGTACTTGAACTGATAGGCACAACATTAGTTTTATAGCACCGTAACTGACAGAGTGAGGTCACCAGATAAGTTTCTTTATGATGCCTTGTATGAACCTTGTACAATATTATTAGTACAATAAATTATAAAACATTCGACAGATCTGAAATTCTCCTTTCCAACAATATAAAGATCGTCAAAAAATCGAAATGTTACTAATCAATATTTGTCATTTTGTAAAACGTATCGAAAAGAAAACAGGAGTGGTTAATATCAGTTAGGATTTCATAAATCTTAAAAATTACAACACCTATGATAATTTGGAATATGTAATTCAAAAGAAGAAGAAAAATACTATATAATATTGCCAACTTGTGGTATTTTGACAAGTATTAACATTTACAAAAACTATATGAACAATGAGATCACATTTTCTTGTATTCCAACGTTCTGTCACGTGCTACTCCTTAGCGCCAAAACACACCAAATTCATCGAATTATTAGATTTTTAAATATCATCATATGACATTTAGGGTAAATAAGTATGAAAGGTTGAAAGATTTGCTTTAAAATGATAAATAAATTATTCCGATACTATCTTTTTTACTAGGCTACAAGTTGAATTGAAAAAAAATATGATTTTATTTTTATTGAGAAAAAACTTATGAATTCTTGATTTTGTATAATTTTTATAGATCCTAAACTATAATAGTTAGAACGATTTAGAAAGCACACATCGAAAGATGAAGAAATCTCCTACACAATACTGTCACTGTAGATTAGTTGAATAGAAATATGGACTTGTGTAAATTAGATGAAGAATAAAATTAATTTATGTTTTACTGTTACAAATTGTTGCTGTGTTAAGAGATACAAAAACTTTAAAAATTAATTAAATATTATTTATAACGGTTTATGGACTTTTGTATGTATAAATATTAATGTTTTATAGAGATTAGCTTTACAATGGAGTATAAATTATTGCGGAACAATGACTTTTTACTAGGGTAAATGTTGAATTAAAAAAAAAACGTGATGCACAGGACGAGAGTTTGTGTACCGCAAATCACATCAAATTTACAAGGTAGTTGGCATTGATCTAGTTCGTGTGAGAGTTCTAGCAGCAATCTATACCTGTTACCACCTAATAGTAAAATGCCCCAGGAAACACAAAGATAACACACCTAGATTCGCTACTTGTGACTTACAAAATCCATTATATACAGTGCTACTCCAACAAATACTCATATTTATTTAACTTAACTTAACTTCATAATTAATTACACTTATATATTTAGAATTGTTACCTGTGCAACTCTTTTATGACTTTCTTTAATAGTAACTATCTTCGTTGGATGAACAGAAAATGCCCTTCCAAATATTGAGGGCTTTCCAACTGTAAACCCCACAGTTTTTCGATTTCCATCAATGCCTTCCATGATTATGAATTCATCTTTATTTCTATAAGCTCTAGTAACTGGCTGAAAAATTAATTTTACAAATCAAACAATATAAATAGTAAAAAACTAAATTTAAAATTACATTCTATTCCCTTAGTGTGTTACTTTTACATACCGAAGGAATGATTTGAAGAAGTTTACATGTCATTGGATTCTTCAAACTCCCAGTACGTTTCACTATCATATCAACAATGACACTACAACGGTTCTGTTTCTTGTCCAATTGTTCATCGTATGTCAGATTCCAATAAGGAGTAAGCACATTAGCCAAGTATTCATCCTGATTTTCAGCAGTTAATGAATTTAAAAACAATTCTTGCTCATCTTTCTGTACTTTCCATGTTTTTTTAAAACGTGAATGAGTTTCAGCCTGATCAAAAGAGTATAGTAAATTAACACACACAATGAGATAACATATATAAATCATTGTTCTAAGTTAAAAACTAATATACTGAATGAGAAAATATATTATCAATTATAGAATCTATTAATGACTAAAGATGAGAAAACTCTCCACCAGTTACAATCGTTTTAATGTAGCTAATTTTATTATCTGTATGTAGGGTCATTATACATTAGTTTTATGTAGGGTCATTATACATGTAGGGTCATTATACATTAGTTTTATATGTAGGGTCATTATCAAATGATAGATTAATGTTCAATATAAAAATTAATTAGTCTATGTATATAGGCTTCATGATAATATAAATATTACTTATTCATTGATAGGCGGTTTAATCTTTGGGTAATAGCTGTTAAGAACAGCATAAGCACAGTAACATTTGTGCCACCTTTTAAACGAGATGATTGAGGCGCGTGAGTGGACCGATTACAGATGGCACATATCTGTGATTATTTATGAAAGCTGCAAGGTTGCTCTTACCTTAATGTCTGACTTCAAACAAACTGAGTGAACCATTTACAAGAAATATCAAATACAGAAATTCAATTTCTACATCAATAGTTTATTAGAAACAATTTTCAAACATTTTTCTTTGAATATTTTAAATGATATGCCCTTAAGTGAAAAAGAAGAAAATGATGCGCCCTTAATAAAAAAAATTACATATTAGAAAATATTAACTTAAATTTAAAATAAAAAATCCCTCCCCAAAAAATTAGACAAACTCTCCCCTTTTGTATACATATATATAAACTTAATCAAAATTACAATAATTATTTTTGTTTTACATAGATAAGATTACATATAATTTTATTTTAATCTTAATACAGATACATTCACAATGATATCATTAATATATATATATATATATATATATATATATATATATTCGTTTTGTTTTGTTGGCCAACTTTAATAATAATTCAAGAATTTAAGTAAAAAAAATAATAATTAAAGAAATTAAGAATTTGTAATAAAAGAATTTAAATATTTGAGACGTCTCACCAAAAAAAATTATTAAATTTTGAAATGACCCCTTTGAAGTCATAGGGTCAAAAAATGCTAGCTATCCCATCCAATTACAAATTAGGCCTACACAAGTTACAAAATTAAAACAGTTTTTTTTTAATCACATGATTCTAAAAGAGTTTTGAGTTTCTTTGTCTGATTTACAATTATCTATACATAGCCACTTTGATTTTTTTTTTAAGTGAATCTTCTTTACCCGGTAGGCATTTTTTTTTTTTTTGGTGTTGTTAAATCCATGTGGTGAAAGGAAAAATCGTCACGAAAATAATAATAACAGTATACGTACAACAACGGTTATATATTAAAACTAAAAATCTACGAAAAATATTGCACCAACTTTCTCAAACTCATGTACATAGTCAAACTAAAATCAATGCAAAAATATTGAACAAACTTTCTCACATACCCATACATATTAACACTTACAAGGAAACATCGGTCAAATTGACCGATTGCAAATTTTACGTTCAAATAATGGCTACACTGTTTGCCCTTGACGGCTGACGGCCAGTGTACCTTTCCCCCTCCCCTCCTAGACAACCCTAACCACATTATCGAATAGTTACTTTCACAGTGTCGTTCACTGATGACATATTTTTATCGTCTGCCTGGTCAAATATACCGTATGTTTCTTTTACCGTGGTTTGGTCGTCGGTCAAATGTACCGTATGTTTCTGTTGACATTGTAGTATATTTTTCGTGTATATAATACTTATTGACATTTTGTTTATTTATTCTTTTTTTAGTGTGTATATTTATTGTTTTTTTGTGTATAAAAATTTTGAGAAAGAGTTTGAAATTCTGATTTAAGTATCAATTTGATTTCAGATTGAAACAAATTGATTTTTTACATAAAATAAACATACTCTCAGCAAAAATTAGTTTATTAGCAACTATATTTCAGTTATCACAAAAAAGGGAATAATTAAAATCAGTACTGAAGAACAATATGTATCCAACTTAGTATACTTAGTGATTTTCACGAATGTTATTTAGAGCAAAAATAATGCCAAACAAATGTTATGCAGTTAAAAAAACTAAAGAAAAATTCATGTTAATCACCTTAAACACCATTAAAAAATCTGTCAACATTTTTTTAACATATTTGTGTTGAACGGATCTCTGTAATAATTTAGTTGTGGTTATTATTATTACTTCCGAAATTTTCTAACCATCATTACTAAATTTGGCTAGTAGGTCAACAATTTGTTTTTTTGTATTTCAAGATTGTGAAAAAAAAAAGGGGGAAAAAAAGAAAAAAGTTTATCAAAATATAATCTATGTAGTGAATATTTAGTTTGATTTTCATGAATGTTATTCCTCTAATTTAATTGGCAACAAGTTTAACTTATCTGGAAATTAAAAAATACTTTTCAAATAAAATAAATGTACTCACCAAGGCTGTTTAAGAACTGATAAGAAACACATTATTGTTTTCAATAATTACATATAAAATATATTTTAAAGTCCATATCTTAGGTTTTTCATATCTGATTTCAACACTTTATCTTATTCTATATTTTCAATCTACATCTTATCCACATTGACCATGTTTCTTTCCACAGTTCGACTTTCCTTAGTCCTGCTCCAGTTTGTCCTCATATATCTCTTAAACTAATAATAATATTCTATTTTCTAGGATGGAATGTTATAAGAACAATCCACAGAACACCTCAAATATCTAAAGTACTGTACTTGGACTCCTGCAAGACTGACAAAAATCCAAAGAATATTCAAAACTTTATTGCTTTATTTTCTAATCGCACGTCTAATTTCCCTCCATTTAGATTGACCAAAGTAATTCCCGTTGATGTATTCCCCCAGACTGCACTTGTTGAAGTAATTTTAGTGTTCGAAAGATTGCCCTGTCAGTGATATTTAAAGTGAAGTATGTATGTAAAAGTTTTGTAAATAAATTGTTATGATTTATAAATACTATGTTTAATTTTACTCATTTTGTTTTGATCCTCTCAGCTTCTCTTTTTCCGATCAGTCTTCTTTAATCTGAAGTAGTGATGTGTGAGTTCGAATTAAAATACTCTGTGATTCTGAGTATCAAAATCCTCGGAAGAGTCCGAATATTTCAATTTAAAATAACAATAATATTCATTTATTTCCACATTAACAAAAAGTAAATTAAATTATTATTTAATTGTTATTACTTATATTTAAATAAATATTTATAGGTTACCATCTTTATAAAAAATATAGTAAATTAACTTATTTTAAATAATAACTAAATTATTAATGTTGGTGATAATTGTTGTTACCAGGCGATTTGTTTTTATAAAGAATTAAGAATTATTGGAACCAGATTGGTAACATGTTTAAAATAAAAGGAAACAATTTCTAAACAGTGCTGAAATTTATTAACCCGTAAAAAAAATTTACCATTCACAAAAGTAAATATCACCTAACAATTAACCAATCAACAAATACTTATTAATAAACAAGTTTTTCTTTTTAAAAAAAATTTACATGCCCTTAATAAAAGTTACAATTACTTTGATCTTCCCCCCCCCCATACAACTGTTACAAATGAAATTTTTAAAAGTAATATAAATTTGTTTAAAAAAAAAAAGAATTTAATTATTGACAATAAATTTAACTTCAAAGTGTATATTAATTCTAACAAATTTTCATTATCAAATTGCTTATAAATTATTACAATTTATATTATTAAATTTCATAAAACTAAGTTGATCAACTAATTATATATATAATTTTATTGACGTCAATATATATATATATATTTTTTAATTTTGAAAAATAACCCCTTTGGGGTCGTGGAGCCCGAAATTTTGCATGCAGTCCCATCCAAAAATTAGTTTAAGGTTTGTACATATTGTTCCACAAGGAATAATCACCAAGATGAAGTCACTTTATTACACCATATTTTTATTATTAAGTTTTGTTTAAGAAACACAGCTAAAGTTCTTTTTGTTAACATGAGGCATATTTCAAAAAAAGATTTTTCTTTTGTAAGTTGAGCTCTTATGAACTAGGAAGTGCTGAGTTGTGTTTCAACTTGCTTTTAGTCCTGACCTTGAACCAGCATTTTGCTGCAGAAAAAGTGACTTGTTAGAAGAGGTTTAGGCAAACTTATACAGGTTGTTTAACAAGATTTTTTTATATGTAATGAAGTTAGTTTGAAATTAATTTAAAAAAATATATATCACAATTACAAAATGTTTTGAAAAGAAAATTACAAAATAAGTTTTTTTTATTAATAAAGAAACTAATATAGCTCAGTCTTTGTCTGAGATCAAGAACTGGTACAAATTGCAAGAAAATAGAAAAATAAAAGATTTTAATTAAGAAGAAAGATTGACTAATTAATTCTTTGATTTTATGACTATTTTAAAGATTATAATTTGATTTTATTAGTTTTTAAATGAAAAAAAAAAGGTTACTCTACTTTTATAAGACATTATGTTTTTTAAAAGAAATTACTGACAATTCAAATAAAATTAATCATAATTAAACTATTTCTAAACAATAAATAACTGCAATTAAAGTTTAAAGATATAGACATAATTAAATTAAAATGGTCAATTTTAATTCTGTTACCTGGAGTTGTGTTTCAAAAAGCTTACAAGCTTTTGGCGTCAAGGTAAATCATCGAGGAAGACCACTCGGCGAGTTTCGCAATATACACTAACAACCTTAATTGTACATGAGTAGTCTAAATTTTAAAAATGAATTTTGAACAGAAGCCAAAGTAAATTTAATAAGAAGTATTAACTTGAAGTTTTACATTATATTTCTATTGAGAAACGACTAGTCTGCGTTAGAGGTAAGAACTGACTCATTTTAATCAAGATTGACCGAGGTCAGAGTCTAATTGGCAGGTCGGGCGATATCGCTTTCAAAGCAGCTCACCAGGTGGTAGCATAATGCAGGGAAGGTTTACAACGTATTTTAATATAATCTGTCTTATTGGCAAGTAAAGTTTTACATAAATTTTATTTTATATATCAGGCGTTACATTGTACTTACGTTTAATTACTGAATTTGTGTTGAGGCAGGATAACATTTAATTACGTATTACAAGTGTCAATCACATATTGTTTAAAAAAATAAATACTTGGTGGATCAGTCTAACAGATAGAAATATAACACACACACACACATCATGCGCATAATCATTCTGCGCAGATACTCGATGTCGAACTAATAATACGAGTATTGAAATCATTCGAAGCCGAGTATTGTGAGTATCTATTTCACCCGAGTATCAACATCGCTAATCTGAAGCATATAGGCAATTATGTTATGTCACAAAATTGTATTTTTAGTAATATTTGTTTGGGCATAATACTAGGATAGATGAGGTACATTGCCCAAAAACGTGTTGTATTGGATGTCAATGGAAATAAAAAGGAAGGTAGGCCTGGAAATATATGAAAGGACAGTACAACCGAGGATGATGGCAGCAAGAGATTTGGATATGGATAACTGCCGGGATAAATTTTGAGGAATATGGGGGTGAAGAGCTGTAGAAATCTACAAAATACTTTTGTCTGGTTGCTTATTCAACCAAATAAATATTAATTACTCTGTCCAATACTCTTTTTGTGACAATGAGAACTGAGTCCTGAACAAAGACTAGTAAGATGTAAACTAGATAAAGATGAGAAATGGCAGAAAATAACTTTATAAAGATCTTTTGGGATGTTTGAAGACTACTAGATGAATTTTGTACTCCAAATGTCTCCCTTTAGATAAAACAAAATAAAAAGTGCAAAAATAACATTGTAACAACTTTCTCATATAACCACTCACTAAACAAAAACCATAGTATTTGTTGTTTAAATTATTATCAATTCCTAACTTACCAGTCAAAAAAGTGAATATGAACCATGAACACCATATTTGAAGAAAATGTTTATATATTTGTGACCGTCTCCACTTCTTTTGACCAGCTGGAAGCTCCTTTTGACAAAAATTTTTGTTTTTTGTTATTTTGTTTATTCCCAAGTGTGGTAAGGGACTATTGAAAGTGTATCTGTACAATCAATATTGTTTAATTTTATTTGATTTTTTTTGTATAATTTATAAAATTCATTATACTGTATACCAAGTTAATTCTTAAGTCTTATAAGACCAAAATTAATGCAGCTCGTGGATCTGGATTGAGTGTTATGCCTACTACTGATATGAATTAGTAGCCAGAGCGCTCGGTAGCGGGGTCGGGGGCGCAAAAACAGACCTTGACGCGATGCCACACCCTCCCCTTAAAATGACATTGGGTTCTAATGTCCGCCAAAACAGCTGGATATTTCTAAACGTATCTAGGCGTTTGGTTACCCGGAGAAGGACATAGGAGGGTTAGTCTACCAATATACCGCGCTTGCGCATAAACGTGCAAGATTTTCAAATTTTTTCCGATCTGCCCGCCCAAGGTGTCATTCGATTCAGCTCGCCAGGACGAACAAATAAGGTTTGCGAATTTACATTTTTGCGATTCGACCCACCGATTAGCCGCTAAAGCGACAAGAGCGCGCGTAAAACACGCTCATTTTGAGTCAATCACACCAAAACGGCTGGACATTTCGAAACCATTTCCCGTATCTAGGCGTTTGGGTACCCGGAGAAAGACATGGGGGAAGCTTAGTCTCCCAATGCGCTGCCATCACGCGCAAACGCGCTAATTTTCACATTTCCCCCCGATCTTCCTGTATAAGATGTCATTCGATTTAGCTCGCCAAGACGAACAAATAAGGTCCTATACATTTTTGCGATTCGACCCACCGATTAGCCGCTAAAACACAAAAAGATACACCAACGTAGACAACAACTCCGTGCAAAATATATCGAACCGATTTCCCGTATTTACGAGGTTTTTGGACCAAGTAACTCGAATCTGCGGTTGGTTTTCTTGGGCGGTGCATAGGTGATTATGTATTTAGTTCTGTAACGAAATCTTGATAGATTTGTACCAAACTCGGAATCCGGGGATTTTTGGACCGGGGAAAACAATCTGAGGTTTAACTCTGATTATTCAACCCCCTTAGCGAGCAAAGCGCTGATGCCGGTCGCGAACCCACCCGGAGTGCGGGTGGAGCGGCTAGTAATATATAAATTACAATAGAAACTCGCTAATCTGACTTCCACCTGACACACTTAGCGAGATAATTACCTCTAATGGTATTAGTACTGTATATATATATATATATATATATATTTATATATATATATATATATTTGTTTTAATGTAATCATTTTACTACTTTAAATCTACTTTAATTCTTTTGTAATTTAATTGTTTTCTTATAACATTGTTAATTTTGTTTAAATTGGGCTTAAAAGCCCAATTGTGTAAAATAATAAATAACATTCCAACTTCCGACCAAGCTAAAATGACATTTATGATGTAATTTTTTGCGTATTTGCAATTGAGTTACAAATACAAAAAAAAAAAAATTGTATTATTCATGTATAAGTGTATTAATGTAATAAATAAGTGCTTTTCATAAATGAAACTTCTTCATAATATACATATGGTGTGAAATTTCAACTACCGCATGTAAAAAATAGCTTACAGAGGTATTGTATTTTAATAGTGAGGGAGGGAGGAGGGAGGGGTGATGGGGCGGCAAACTGATCTTTGCCCCCCTGACAAATCTAGTTCCGGCCCTGTCAGTAGTCTTACAAACAGTGGTTCTCTTTTGAACATGACATTATTAAAGTAGTATTCAAGGGTTGTTATCTTCCTTTTTTTTAAAAGGGGAGGATAACTAAAAGGGTTTTTTGCCATTAAACAGCAAGGAAGAAATGTAGTGCTTCATCTAGAATGACAATAATATAAATCAAATTGAATATGTATTGTGTGATATATATTAAACAGTATAGATGAAACAGCATTAGTGCACTTCAATACAATGGAGGACTTTTGTAGACAGCTCAAACTGTATTTATATAGTTTATATATTATTTATAAAGGTCCGGAGGCTTTTCAACATATAGCTACTAATATATACATGCCTATTTAAATATTTTAAATGCTCGCTGTTTTGAAACTTGTAAATAAAAATTTGTATTTAAGATACTTAATTGTGATTTTATATATAATTGTTCACCAAATTTGGAAACAATCTGTTAACTGAGATAGAGCCAACACATGAAATGGCCGAGAGATAGGAAATGAATGAATTATGTAAACTTATCTTAAACCTTGAGAAATAATAAAATCACCATTTTTTAAAGTTATTACTTATAAATAAGTAACTTTTTATACCAGATTACATTATTGAATATGGATCTACATTCAGTAATTTATAATTATTGTGTTGCTATTCTTTTTAAAGTTGTACAAATTTAAAAGGTTTATATTTATGTAGCTCGGTCTTACTTATTTATCGTATATTATGAAATTAAAAGTTACATTATTTGCTCTATCTCTCAGGTCTTACTAAGTTCATGCATCAATCTATTTGCATTCAAAATTACAAACTTTACAACTAACAAAAATTGAAATCTAATTCATAGAATAAAATTATCTAATTTTGAATTTTAAAATCTCAAAAGGTTTTCTTATTCTAAAATCACAAGTTTTACTGGATATGTATATTTTCTAAACAAAATTTCAATAGTTGAATTATATAATATTTTAACTAAAATACAATTCAATTTAGTGTTCAACACAAAAAACAAAACAAAATCCACCAAAGTTTATCTCATTTGTTAAGAATGTCCCTAAGTCTTTGTTCCAAAGAAGATCTGGTTAAATTACAATTTAGTCTAGTTAATATATTGGAAATTACCTTGGCTTGTATTGAATAGAGTGTTCCTTACTCATAGTTTTAAAATTCATTTTCATAAATAAGTTTAGGATTTAAAAACATATCTGTTCACTTTCACTACCTTGATAATCCTTTATTTAACAATTCCCAATAAAATCTTTTGGTAACTTCCCTAATTATTCTTTATAAAAATCTGAAACTTGGGATTTGTAATACTTTCCACTGTAGGTAAATCAATTTTGTATCATTCTATTTTCACAATGCAGTCATATCACAATTTCCTTACATAATGTTTTAATGCACTTTTCTAACTTATATTACATATTTAACTTCTTACTTTTAATTAAATTTACAACAAACTATATCATCATTTAAAATATACTGAATTTCCTACTAAAACAATTTCCCCATTTAATTTCTTTCTTAGTGACTTTGACTTTGGCTTCTCTCCTTTTATGATATCACATTTTATTTAACATAGCTGACATGCATACCAGCTGGATATCAATCATTGGTTACAACTGAATCTACTGGTTGTTTGTATAAATAACCTACAATTAAATAATAACATAAGTAAAGATGTAGTTTCGATCACTCTGTAAGTTTTCAATATATAAATAATGTATTATTTTATTCTGTTAATAAAATAGCTTTAACTGTATGAAAACTTGTTTTATATTTTATTGTCTTTGAATAATAAATGTTTTATGTCGTATTGTTGTTATTTTATTTACAAATCCTCCATGCAATAGAGAAAGATGAAAATTACCTTTACCGAATTTTGATCAGTGATGATGTAACTTTCCACAAAAATTGCTGTTACTCGCCATAACTGTATCACTCGGCAATTAAATTAAATTATTCAATAT
This sequence comes from Aphrophora alni, assembly GCA_963513935.1. Taxonomy (NCBI): domain Eukaryota; kingdom Metazoa; phylum Arthropoda; class Insecta; order Hemiptera; family Aphrophoridae; genus Aphrophora; species Aphrophora alni. The sequence continues at coordinate 79,420,572 of OY740775.1, read as the reverse complement.
GATCTACTTCTCCCAAGATTAAACGTGTGGTGTGAAATACTGCTTGATTATGTCATGGGACCATTTTATTTCCTGAGAAACGATTACATTTGACACTTAGTTGGACAAGCTCAAAATTATGTATTCCTAAAAATTGATGACAGTAAGAGAAAATGAGTGTCATTTTTCATCCAGACGGAGCGCAATTGCATTATATAGTCTTAATGTATGAAAAGTTATCAATGACAGGTTTTATGGGTGTCATAAATTGTCCTGTTTTATGGCCGACAAGAAGTCGGATCTGTCCACTATTGTCTTTTATTTTGGGGTTGCATTAGGAACATTGTCTATGTTGAGAAAGTCCCAATTAGAGAGTTCTATGGTAGAAAATCATTGCTGAGAGAATCAACGACTGTTACTCCAGGTACGATCGAGCATATCTGGCGTAGATCGACTATTGCTTAGATGTTTGCTTAGCACCAGTGAGTACTCATGTTAAAATTTACTGATAATGTAAAAAACTTGATTTTTTTCTGTACCTTTTGATAAAAATTAAATAATTTATCTGAACCATAAGCTACACACTCTCACAAATCTGAGGTGTTAAAAATTACAATTACTTTTTTTTTAAGTTCTACTCGTAAACAAGCTGAGATTATATTAATATTATATTTTTATCAGAAATATTGAATTAAATACTTTTAATCATTGTGAAATCAAATAACAGGCTTTTCTTTTTATTTACTAAGTATAATATGAATACAATAGATAACATTCAATGATGAGTTAATAGTCTTTGATTTATATACATAGGTTAAATTTATTGTCTTATCTCGGGGAGGGGATTAAGCGTGCCGGCACTTTCCACGGTCACTAAAATAATCATATGAGATGATTCTTAATTATATTGTTAAGAGTTTATAAATATCGAAAAATCAATTTGTTGATTAAGAAATTCAACTAAATACCTTAGATTATTTAAATGATAAAAATGGAATGAGTACATGCGAAGTTCATCATTCCGATGAACATTATGTTTCACTAAATATTGTCTTATTGAGTTTATTGATTACTAAGTTTATATTTATCTTTGCATTATGTCTTATTCAGTTTATTGGTCAACAAGATTATATATATATATATATATATATATATATATATATATATATATATATTATAATAAATGGAAAATTCATTTATACAATTATTGTTATAGTATTAACTCATATATCATTTACCTTGATAAAAAACAAAAAAAAATATTTATAATACAAAGATTAGTCATTTATTGTCTTGAAAACATCAATAATAAAATTATGAGTTCATTCGAACTTAATCGGTAGGCTACATATATATAAAATCATTTTGAAGTTAACATAAAAATTAAATTATATAACAATTGAGATTTAAAAGGAAATGTCTCTTATTAACTTCTCACTGAGGTTATGGAAAGTTCATAAACATATGTATTATAACATAAAGGAAATATTTTATTAGTTCATTTTAGTCTTACCATCTCAGGTTGGGAGGAATTGGTTAACACATAATTATTTAAAATAGATCACTGTTTCTCGTGAAAAATTCATATACATACACATATAATTACAAGAAAAACACAATCAATTCAAGTTTATATCTTGGGGAATATTATTAATTATCACTTGAGTTTCTTTCTCTTGGGACAGGGTCAGTGCGGCAAATTTGTCAAGGAAGTGTGGTAATTATAGACATATTGACAAAGATATAAAAAATAGTAAAATATTAATCGATTAGTTTTTAAATAAATGATGAGTGGTGAAATGATGGTAGACAGCAATCACAACTGTTCACAAAGTCTATGTTTCTGCATACTCGGTGTACATATAGAAAATAGTTCAATTAGTATGATATTTGTTATAAGTTATACCACTTTTGTTTATTAATGTTTCAAAGTTTATAATAGTAGGCTACTTAGGCCTATTAGTGGGGATATAGGATGACTAAAAAAAAATATAAATTGGAATGGTCTTACCAATGTTCTCAAATACGTTGTTGAAACTAGCTTGTATTATGCCTGCTCCTTGGTAGATATTTAGAAAATTTTCAACTGTTACTTATCACTTTTAATTTGTGTTACTTCTCAGCACTCCATAGAAAATTTAAATATACTTTTCCACTTATTTAAATTGCACTAAATCGGAGCTGAGTCAGGAAACGTCCATTAAGCTTGGGTTCTCCCAACCAAACTTCCCAAAAATCATTGTTACAGCATCCATAGAGATTCAACATTATACATTTTTTTTGTGATCTTGATTAAGATTAGTAGCACTGATGAAATGAATACATGACCCTAATTTGTTAAGAACTTCATTTAAGACTGTTGACTCTACTATTACGGTATACATTTAAATTTGTTGAAGACATACTAAGAGGGCTTCCAAATAACTTCCTTTAAATTTAAACTATCTTATTCCTAAATACGATTTCACCTTGGTCTTAATCTAAAACTAGTTGGAATTTCCCGCACTTTAAATTAGTGGACTAAACTTTGGTCACGTGGTTGCTGTATCGGTGGGTGTGGCTTATATGATTTCTGTCACATATTATGTCTGTTCCGCCATCTTTGAAATAGGACTTTGGTTGTATTTATCATCAATACTAAATTATTTCGAGGTTTTCTTTGTATGTTCAGGTGACAACTTATATGTCAAAATATATTACAGATTCACTTGTTTTCACCAGCTTTAATATTGAGGTATTAAAGTTTTCCTGGAATACATACATGTACAAAAAACTTAATTATAATTCCTTCCGACAGGACAAATTTATGGCTCTAGTTATACAATGTTTTTAATATCTTTCAATTATATCTAAAAAGAAAAATGTCAAATTAATATTATTGATTTTAATAGTTCACTAATGGTATTTTGTATCTAAAGTCTTTGCTCTTTCCCGTAAATACCACTACAAATTAATTTGTGTAATTTTTAATCAATGTACACAAATGGTCAAAAAAGTTTGGTATAACATTTATCGTATGTTTGTTATCGAATTAAACAGATAAAAAGTTCTTTATGTTATAATATATGTTATAACAATTTAACATAAGTGTCTATACCACAATGCTAATCACTGATTTTACTACAAAATTACGAAAAACTGTTTCTTTCAACGAATATTGCTCATTTCTTGCATCGCTCTGGAAGCAAAGCTAAATCTGAGGCGATCAGCCTATTGAGGAGGTCTCGTGGTGACGAGAGTCAACAGGACCACTCTTGCTGAAAGAAGATGAGCAAATGAGCTTCTAAGAAGACTCTGTTCCAGCTTGGTTTTGTCAAATGCTGCGATTTCTGGATATTTTGGGCCAATTAGGATTAACCTGACGAATAGATCGGCGCACTAACACACTGCACTGGATCTATATATTTTAATATTTTTGGGGAAATTATTATTTCTTAAAATATAACCTAATAACTATAAAAAGTTTACAATATTTATTAAGTAAGTTAGGTATTTATCATTTTCCAGGCATACAAATCGTTTACTCAGGATTCTATAACATTAACCAATTTCGGAACATTGTCTGTCTGTCTATACGAGGCTTCGAATATATGATTGCAATACGAGAGATGACGCAAGTTTTCCGACATCATATCTCACTTACGTTACATAATGAACCAAATACTAATCCAACTTAGAGACCAAAAAATGTGAAATGTTACATGCTGTAAAAATAATCAACTTATATAACCTCTCCGCTCTTCTACCTGTAGGTTCCGCCCAATTCTGTGATAAGTGAAATCATGCTGTTATAGTTATTATTCATAATTCACAGTTTTGGTTAAGTTCTACTCAATAACATTAGATTGTTAAACATATCTGACTAATTATTTATTTGTACAGGGTGAAGCAGAAAGGACGGACGTTTTTAGAACAGCTAGTATTCAAGCTCAGGTAGAGGGAGTAGGGGGGGACTGATGTGGTCCCGTGTTTGGTAATTCCTGCCATTTTGTTTAGTCAAGGTCATGGAGCCGTGGACTGTGCAACATTGTGTGTTCGCTTAAGATAGTTTTGTGCGGAGTAATGAGTCTATCGTTTCAGTTCAGCGTGAGTTTTGTTGCCATTTCAATCTTGCGGGACATGATAGTGTTCCCACTCATAACAACATTTTACATTGGGTTGAATCGTTTCGTTTACGAGGATCAGTGATGAATTGAAAACAAACAAAAAGAAATTAAACTACAGGAAGAAAATATTTAATCATTTGGTAACTATAAAATGAAAAACAAGTTGGTGAGTGAACTATTCCATACTGAACTTATAGCCTAATTCCCTTCTGAACATTAATAAATTCTTTATACAATAAACTTTCTTCTAAATTGTAAATGAACTGATAAACTTATTTTGAACTAAAAAACTAAAATTACTTAGATCATAAAAATCACTTCATATTTTCACCCACCCAATCATCCATTTAGTAATTACGAATATCAATGATAAATTATAATTTGTGTATGTTAACGATTGTTTTTAATCCATCTGAACCTAGTAAATTAGTTCCCTTCAGATAATAAATCTGACTTAGTATCCATAGTTTCTGCCTATTCCATTTGTTTAAGTACAATAATAACAAATAAATTTTAAAAATGAGACGTATCAAACAAAATATTTTATAAAGAACAATAATATAATATGAGCACAAATAATACACTTAATAGATTAAGCAATACAATTGAAAAAAATGATAGTTACTATAAAAATGGAGTTTATGAAATTAATGTAACAAACAAAGGTCCAACATGACACAAACTTAAAACACTATTTAGAGAACACATTACATCTTAAAAATACGACAGGAAGCATGCAAATTTCAACAATATAACTGTTAGAAGAAGAGCTCATGCCAAAAGAAATGAAAGATTGTATGAAATTATTACATTACTGGAGCAAAATTAGACGGTTAAATATTGGTAAAAATACAAACTACAATTAAAAGGTCAAAATATAATAAATGAATACATAAATAATTACAACAGTTCAGTCTTCTTTTATACTCTCTACTGATTGAGAAAGTGAACAATTTTTACAAAATATTTCAGAATTTAGTGTTTTTGGGTGTTTTCCTACTTGTGTACTATTACAAAGACCACTTTCTAAGGTAAGGCCTGTCTTCTATCCATACAAAATCTAAACTACACAAATAATTAGTCATGTACAATGTTTAACAATCTAATATTATTGTATAGAACTTTAATAAAACAGCAAATTGTGAAAACTAGTCAATAACATAGCTCAACGATTTCAACCAATCAAAGAAGAGTGTGGAAGCACCAAGTAGTAGTGTGGGGATATTAGTGAGTTATATACAATGACTTCTTGAGGTATAAAACAGTGTTAGACAATATTAAGAATGTACTCAAATTATTTATTATTTTGCTTTCATAGAAAAGTTGAAGCTTACAAGGAGGTTTGGATATGAAAAACACACGATAAACTAAGTAATACAAAAAGAGTTGATGTTTAAAATGCAAACTTTTAGAACAACTTAGTAAAAGATTTTTTCACCAGATTAAAGAAGAGTGATTGAAAAAAAAAAAGGAGCTGAGAGGATCAAAACAGAACGACCCGAGTAAAATTAAACATAGTATTTATAAATCACAAAAATTTATTTACAAAACTTTTACATACATACTTCACTTTAAACATTTCCGATGGGGCTCTCTTTGGAACATTAAAATTAATTTAACATGTGCAGTCTGGGGGAATAGATCAACGGGAATTGCTTTGGTCAGTCTAAATGGAGGGAAATTGGATCTTTTATTCGAACATAAATGAACAAAATTTTGAACAGCATTTGGACCATCAGGCTTGCAGGAGATGTATACTAGTCTAGATATTTGGGAAGATCTGCAGATTGTTCGTATAACACCCAATCCTGGAAAATAGAATGCTGTTATTAATATAAGAGATACATATGAGGACAAACTGAAGAAGAGCCAAGGGAAGTAGGATCATGGAAAGAAATTGAAGAAATGTAGGAAAACAAATAGAAGAGCTAAATGGAAAAGAAGAAAAGAAAAAATGAGGTCAATGTGGATAAGGTGTAAAATGAAAAAGTGTGGAAAGCAGACATGAAAAAAACCTAAGATATGGACATAAAAATATATTTTATATGTAATTATTAGAAACAAAAACTTGTTCTTATCAATTATTGAACAGCCTGATGAGTACAATTATTTTATTTTATTTGAAAATATTTTTCAATTTCAAGATAAATAAAATTTGTTGCCAATGAAAGGAGAGAAATAACATTCAAGAAAATCAAACTAAAAATCACTACAAAAAAGTTTCCCCCCCCCCCCATAAGATGTTACACAATCTTGAAATAGAAAAACAAATTATTGACATACTAGCCAAATTTAGTAATGATGATTAGAAAATGTCTGAAATATTAATAATAGCCATAACAAAATTACTAGAGATCTGTTCAACACATACCTTACTTTTTAAGCACAATTGAAAATGAGGAGAAAAGAATACAATTTTTTTTAAATACAAAAAACACACAAATTTCTGTTACTAATTTAAAGTTTCTCAATTGCTTTAACATGTAAAAAAAATAATTATAAAATGCATCTCAGTTATGTTGCCCACAGGTACTCAATAATCATTAAAATATCTATCTATATATCAGTTTTTTCCTATCACTAGTTCATAATATCACACAAGAAATCTTAATATCAGGGAGGGGATGGTGCCGACTTTTCCCAAATATAGGAGGCAAGAGACACATAAATTTGGACTGTGTCCAAATAATCAAAACTGAATTAGCATTAGCTGTAATTATAGTGAATGAAATCATAAGTTCAGAATATCTAGGTTAATCTTGGAACTTTAAAGTCCTTGATTCAATTAATTGGTATAGACATTCAACAAAAAAAATAAAAAAATTATTTGTCCTAACTATTCTGTTGAAAGTTTTATAGGGAAAATAAGATATTTAATTTGTAAAGATGGATGGGGATATGAAACTTAAAATGGTTAAATCTCACCAGAAAGTCAAATTCTTGTTTTATTGTTCTTTTCTTAAATATATCGAATCATATTTTAATAAAATGCTACTTTTATTAACCACGCTATTAAAAAAATTTCTTGAGATGTTAGTGAATGGTCTGGCCAAAACTGTGTTGTGAAATCTTCGATGATTGAACGCATCTATTCTCTCTTTGGCCTTCTGAATCACTGTTGCTGTTGATATGTGCCCGTTTAAAGGATAATGAACAGATTTAATTTCTTTTTTAATGACTTGATGGTATAAATTTTGTAAACATATTACTTTAATTAAATAAAATATATTATATTAACATACAAAATGACTAAATAACTTCTCTTTTACAATTACATGTTCAAATAATTAATTTGAATAAAATTAGAATACAAAATACATTGAAAATCCATTACAACTTCCTTAACTATAAATCCCAATCAGCAATCGAGCTAGCGGATATCTCAAGAATTGTCCATTTTAAAAATAATTATAAAGAGTGTTATAGTTTGTCTTCTAGCAAATTATTGGTACGAGATTGGGAATTTTTCCAAAAGGGATTTATTACACATCATATTACGCTTGATACGATGGTTTTCTCTATCGACTTGTCTTTTTTTTTTCTTTCTCAATCTTTAAGAGAAGGTTCAAGTCACATATAATTTCTAATGTTAGACAAATCTATACTGATCCTCACTTATAAATTCTGTCTTTCACATTCTTTTTAACGAATTTCGAATAAGTTTCCTAGATAGATGAAATAGTTTAGATTAATTTTGATGTCAGTCTTAATACGATATAATGCCGGGAAAAGACATTAATTTGACGCTTTTCTGTTCGAAAGTCGGGAATAATTTAAACTTAGGCAATTAGTTAAACTCATTCGTGCAAGTCACCAATTGTGATAAGTCAGATACATATTGTTCTTCAGTACTGATTTTATACCCTCTTTATGTTAACTGAAATATAGTTGCTAATAAACTATGTTTTCCAGTAAGGATGTTTACTTTATATAAAAAATAAATTTGTTTCTATCAGAAATAAAATTGAAACTTAAATTTAAATCAGAGTTTCAAACTCCTTCTCAAAAATCTCTTCTTTTTGTTGAGTAAAAAACTATTATTTTATATACAGTATAATTTACCACTAGACGATTGTAATTAAGCAGATGAAATAAACATGAAAAATGTATTTATAAAATAAGATTTATTATCTCTATTTGGCTAGCTCAGTCGATTCACAAATACACATCTTACAGTTTTTATTCTGTTTATTTATTGATGGTGGTGCACCCGTTATTTAAAAAAACATATATTAACAATACAAATTAGACATATTATTATTATTAGTATAAAAATCTCTAATCTACAAGGATGATAAAACTTACTGGCTAAATGGGTGATTGTGTTGGAGAAATTATGGGGTGATTTCATGATAGTTTGAATGTTCACTGATGCAATTGAATCTTTTTCATCTTTGCTTTGAAAGTTTTAAAAGTCTATATGGTCTATTGAATATATATAAAAATATATATTTATAGCACAGAGAAGCTATCCAGGTGAATCAGGTAATTCAAGTTTGTTATTACAATATTCACTTACCAATTAATTTCTTTATTTCTCTATCCTTTTAATTGCCAATTGACTTACTCTTTTCATTCATATCTTTTCTCCTTTTCTCTACCTTATATGGATTACAACGGAAATTCGTTGTATGGGATTATATTTTGGCCAAAAAGAGAAAAATCAAAAATCAATCCTAATACAAGGTTTGGCTGAATTGTAACCAACTTTGCTGCTCAAGGCGAGTCGGTGAAACTGACCTATGACTAGATCTAAAGTCAACTTTCGCCTACTCGTTTCGAGAGTAAAATCGTATGTCCGTAGATTTTGAATAAAAAATTCATATTTGATGAATTATGAAAATATGAAATAATAATGTTAAAGGATGTACAATTGTAGTACAAGTTGTACGCAATACAGATCTATTACGGTTATTTCATATAAACTAACATGCGCTACAGCAAATTTAAATGAAGAATTAAAAAATTTTCAAAATTAATCAAATTCATAAAACCTTGGTATTTCTGTAATAAATAAACAATTATTAGAATAAAAGATTCTTTCATAATTGTTGAAAAAATTAATATTAAAAAAGTTAGATGAAATGGTATAATTTGAAAGTAGAATAAAACTTAAATAAATATAAATTTTGAAAATGTGTTGTATAGGTTTAGTTAAAAGATTAAAGTTTCACAAAGAATTAAAGTAAAAAATCAAAATTTGAATAAAATAGAAAGGCTATGGTTTTCACACCCTTGTGTGAAAACGAATAAAGATAAAATTGAATAAAACGAAATTGATTAATTAAATTAAAATAATGCAAACAAAGGATTAAAGGACTAGAACTCATAAACTGTTAATAACATATACTGTTAATAACTCATAAATAAATATCATAAGCACTAGAACTAAAAATAACGCAAAAGTAACGTCATAAATAGAAAAATAAGGGACAATCGTATTATTTCCAAAAAGGGAAAAAAGTTGTAATAGAATACGATAGTTTCAAGCTATAAATATAGCTGCTCTGGCTCTCTCAGGAGTCACTCTCATACAAATTTTTTTCCTAGTATGTAAGGCGTTACTATACCCGACAGGACACTCTCACAATAATTTTTTTCTAGAATGTAAGGGGTTACTATGCCCGACAGAACAGCGAATCTAAGTAATTAAGAAGAATATAATTAAAATTTATAATTAGAAAATTTGTTTGGAAAATGTTAAAGAGTCAGTGCTAAACAAAAGTATTTAAATGAAAATAAAATCAAAAGTTTAGAAAGTGAAATGTGGAATTAGAGAGTCATCAGTGATTTCCGTAAAAAGTGTGAAAATTTCAACATCCAGTGTTTAATAGGAATTAACATGTCACCGGAAACTTACTAAGAGATACATGGATCAATCTTAACGTCATCACAGCAACCAGACACCAGAGGAGTAAACCAATTCAACCATACAGGAGCAAAATTACCAGGATCTTCAAGACGGCGGTCAAGGTTTAAGAAACCATCTAAATTTTTTTTCTTATTAGGACAAAGTTGGCCGAAAGTTAAAATTAAATTAAAATATTACTGATTTTCCTGGGATAAAAAATTTAATATAATTGAATAAAAATGGTTTAGGCTAAGAAATTTAATATCTGTGTGGATTTTTTTCAATATAAATATTGTAAGTAAAATGTTTGTATGATAAACCTGGACAACTGATTAGATTGTTAACTGAGAAATTAGAGTCCAGCCATTAAAGAAAATAAATTCATAATTAACCGAGTAAAGTAGAATGTTAAAAAATTTTTTTTTTAATTTAATTAATTGCCCATCTGCTATCAAATTAAGTAAGATTAGTAAAATAATAAGTTTCATCAGAGGAATATTTTTATAATTATATAGGTTAAAAATTTTGAGTTATTTTGATGTCAGAAGAAATTTGATTTTGTTTCTTTTATTTAAAGTAAAATAAATGGGTGTTGATTTCTAAATATCAAAAACAAAGACTTGTCTTTTATAATTATCCACACAGCCTTGTTTTATGTTTACAGGTGTGACAACTCGCCAATAGCCAAATATTTCAAATTAATGAAATTTGAAGAATGTCTTTCATTCAAAAGTACAGCAGACGATTAGCGGTGCCAAGCGGAGGAAAGTGTAACTTTGGTTTGACTGATGACGTCATACGGCCTAAATTAAACAAACAATTTGGAAGAATATAGCAATATCCTACGATTACCAGACTTGAAATAGAATTCAAAATATTCCAAATTATCTCCCATAATTTTATTTTCTAACCCCAAATCAAAATTCAAAAAATTAACTAAAGTTATCAATCGTTTAAAGCAGGCTTAAATTTCAAAGTCATTAAAAAAAAAGTCTAGATTAAACCGAACATGACCTCCTAAAATGCAAGATTATTAATTAACAAGACAACATATCAAAATTCAACCAACACCGGTAGATTCCTCATTAAATTTCCTTTCAGAAAACTCATCCAACCTTATACATAAACATTCATACAATTCACATCAGTTTCGCAAAGCTATCGATGTGGTACAAAAAAAATGAATACGCAAGATGGACAATGTGACGTCAGCTCTGTCACGCCCACTGACGTCATCTCAATACATTCTTGTATCTAATTTGAAATGCCATTCGTTCTGTATTAAATATGCAATTTAATAAGTATTTAAATAATTAAGTTATGGTAAAAGAATTAATATCACCATTAGATAATAAGGAGCTAAAATTGTTATAAAATAATTAGATTATATGTAGTAGGATTTAAGAATTGTTTTATATTAATGTTAATAAATAATTAAGATTAGCATAATTCATTGAGTGCAATTTAAAGGTTATTAAGTGCAGTAATATAAAAGGCACGGCAAAATCAATCGTAGAGGGGTCTAAGCATTGCATTTTGGGAACCAGGCATTGTTAGTTCAGATTTTCAAAGGAGCATATGTGCGTACTTTCACTACCAGATTTATCCAAAATATGACTTAGCTGGAAGAAGATGGGGCCGGGTATGTTTCAATTATGTAATAATTCAAAAAAGAGATGATGTTATTATTTAATGTAATTAATTTGTTAATTTGCTCGACTATAGGGCGCCAGGTTTGCTTTAGCATACCAATTTTGAAAAAAGAATGAATTTAAATATTTAAAAGAAAGAAAAAATATCTGGGGTCGTAAGTTCTTTTCACAGTGTACTTACAGTGATATTTGGTATTTAATGAAAACACTTGTCTCTGAAATGTTAACATAAAGATTTATTAAACTATTAGACAGATATAAAGTTTGAATAGTCATATTCAACATCTTACACTAACACATCCTATCAAATTACTCCTATTAAAATGATATTGATAAGAAAAAGATCTGAATAAAGTTTATTTACTGACGTTATCTTACTTGTTGCAACATAAAAAAAAATGAATTTAATTGAAATAAGAATTGCATCCTTTTAAATTAATGCAAGTTATATTGTTTTACTGAATATCAGAAAATTTATAATTTGTTTTCTTCATAAAGTTTTAAGTTTAAGGATTTACCTTTTTTTATTAAAATTCTAATCATCTATATATTCTATATCTAATATTGAACAACACAAATTCTATCAAATTCATACATAGTTTAAAAATAAGAGTTTCTGAAACGTGGATACCAAACACGTTATTGTTTCGTTGAAAACACTTTGAATCCGTGGTTGACTTCTCCTATTGTCCAAGACACCATGATCCCGCCTCGTGGAAATGCTCTCTCCCTTATGATGACATCCTCGAATCGTTTCTCCCTTTGTTTTATGGAATTCATATTTATTTTCTGTTTATTAAAATGAAAATTAATATTCATTTAAATTAAAATTTCTTTTAATATTTCTCACAAATAACAGTCTTGTCTATAAATATTATCAACTCAGCATTAACACTGAAACACTGAACGTTCATGTCTCATTCTACAAGTTTATGCATTGGTTTAAAAGTTCACTATTTACAACAATCACGTTCAATACTTTGAATATGGGTTTATAGTCCTATTGTCCAGAAAATATTCAAAACTCAAACCTTTGACTCATGGAAGCCATTGCAAAGAAAAATCGCATGGTAATTCATTCTACTATATAACAAAGTCTCTCGTAAAGTCAGTCTCTAACAATTCTTTGTACACTCATTTTTCACTGTCTATACCTTATGTCAATATCAACTCTATTGTCCCTTCTAAATTATAAAATCTTACATTCTATCGGTTTTTTTATTGTTCTATTTGATAACGCACAAACGTCGAAATACGTCTGAACCCTTCAATCACTGAACTGAGACTTTTTTAGAATACAACCTGTCACTCCTAACGCTGGACTTAGACTGCTGTTACCATGAGGCAAATTCTCACTTCCGAAAAGCGTTCCTTCCGGTTACTGTTCAACATTTTACCGCACTGCCGTAAAATACAAATAAATTACATTTTATAACAAACAAACTAAATTACATTAAAATTAAACATGATTATTTATACTGTTGTCTTGAAAATCCATTTTTCTTTTATTAATGAAGTTACTACATTTAATTTATTATTTGAATCTCTTATCTGTTTGGCTTAACCGCGTCTTTTAAATGAGTCTATATTAAAATCTGACTTTTCACATTGTCACAAAACCCCACAAGGTTTGTATTTCAATACAGGTATTGGAATACAAAGCTTTTATATATATAAATTTCAAATCGAGAAAGAAAAAAATTTTTTTAATGGATGTTCAAGACATTTCATTTCAGAAGCTAAGGACCTCATGAAAGAAAATAAGTATCCCTAGTATACTTAATTTAAGAAAGATTCTCTTTTTACATAAAAAATTAAAAAATCTATTTATTAAAAATCCTATTTTACTATCTCAATTTGTTTGAGTCATCATAACTCATTTGTAAAAAATAATACGAATCAATTAGTGCTAAGTCTTATCTCTATTTATACAATAAAACCCATCATCAGTTTCCTTTCCAACCTTGTTGGCTGAAACTTTCCATCAACATTTTTTGTTGACAGGATCCCGTCACTCAAAGCTTATCTCCCAGACAGCCGTCTATATACTTTTTCTCGTCTCATCCTCTTTGCCAAAACGACATTTCTACATCCTTTGAAAATCTACCTTTGACTCTAGATATTCATCTGAATAATTCCTTCAACTTAATACAATAAAAATTTTAAAACCTCTCATTTTTAATTAACATTATTACAAAATTATCTACTTATTATTCAAAATTACTTCAATTCACCTTAAAACTTTTCAATTATCATCTTATATTATTATTCATTTTAGTTTAAATCCAATAATTATTTATTCTTACTTAAAATCTCAATTCTCCTTTGTCTTGCTGGGATAACATGTTAACTACTGATTTTATAATTACAAAAAAAAAACTCTTTTCTTCAACTAAAATTCAAAAATATAATATCATTATTATCAAAAAAATATAAATTTACTTACAAAACTCATCTATTTATTTAAAAATTACCTCTTTACAATTGTATTGTCTCTCAGTATCCTATCTTAAAATTATTTCCATCTTATCTTTCATATTTTAATAATTCAAGTTGCATTAATCCCCAAACAAATTCTTCATAATAAAAAAACTCCTTATTATTTACCTATATTCTTTCATAAATAATCTCCTTATTTCAACGTAGCTTCCTTTAAAAATCATAATAATCGCCGTATTTCGTAGAATTCCTTAAATCTCCTCTTGTTTCATTAAAATCGTCGCATATTTCCTTTATTTCATTAAAATCGTCGTATATTTCCTTTATTTCATCGCAGTACTCAAAAAACCTCTTAAAAACTAAAAACTTACCATTAATGCAACCTAACTACCTTTTTTATAAAAGTTTCTTAACAGAACAACTTCATTTTAAATACCACTTTACTCAACAATTCTGTAAAGTCATCATCTTCATATAAAACTCAAAAATCTCTCATTTAAACTACTTCTTATTAAAATCTTCTTAATCATCTATTACTTGTATACAAAAACTTCAAAAAATAAAAAAATTATCATTGCTTTCCCAGCTAACACCGTATTTCTTCAAAATCTTTAGACACCTTTATCAAATAACTTCTCACAATCATCTATTGTTTTAAATTCAAACCTTATTTATTAAAAAACGTTAATTATTTATTTCATTTATAAATCTCATCAAAATCTCTCTTATCATTATTAATTTATTATTCCTTCCTTTAAAAAACAAAAACTTAACCTCCTTTACTCATCATTTAACATCAAAAAAAAAAAAAAACTTAAAAACTTTATTATTATCTGTCTTGGCAAAACTCACATAAATTCTCAAACTTTAAACAATTATTCTTCACATTCTCAAATCATAAATCACTTAAAACTAACAATTTTTTATCTCATATTATCTAATAATCCTTAAAATTTATCAATGTCAAACATACAACTTATCGTTTTACAATTTAACATCTAATTACCTATCCTAATCAGCTAATTAACCTTTTTACAGTTTTATAAAACTTTTCGTTTTATTTTATAAAAGACTCTCCTTCCTGTCACGTCCGGTTTAATCTTGTATATACAGATCGATCACTTCTATATATATATCCTACAATTTGTTTTCAATCAACATCTGTCTAAAATTTATTACATGAAGTTTTTTCATGTAATAATGTCACACTTATTTATGCATTTTTCTTCCTAACCTCTCCTACATAGGTTCTTCTAACCGTCT
Source organism: Aphrophora alni (assembly GCA_963513935.1). Taxonomy (NCBI): domain Eukaryota; kingdom Metazoa; phylum Arthropoda; class Insecta; order Hemiptera; family Aphrophoridae; genus Aphrophora; species Aphrophora alni. The sequence goes on along the minus strand of OY740775.1, from coordinate 79,405,282 downwards.
ACTTTATACCGTGCATACTTCTAATTGCTCTTTAGACTCTTACACAGAGTAACATGTTGTGACGTTGAAATGTGCAGTGGTTGAATACAATATCCCTACTTGATTCAAGATAAAGCCCAAAACACATCCCTATTTCACAACACGCCCTCTTATGCAGTCTCAGAATGCCTTATTCTTACGAATAAAACATTCTATTTTGACTACACAAACGCCTACCTCCTCCCAAAATGTTCATGTACTCCTTAAATGCATCTACTCGAAGAAATTTTAAAATTCATAAAAAATTTCATTAAAATTGTTTCATCCGAAGTTGAAATAATGTTTATTTTTACCAAGTTTACTTCTAGCATCGTCGATTTTCTGTTTATGTAATCCTTTCTAGATGTTATTATTCAAATTCAAAAAGAAAATTTTATTTTTTTTTTTTTTTTTAAATTTATTCTAAGTCCTTTACTTAGAAATTTTACCTTTAATTCTATTAAAGTTATTTAAGTAATCTACTTTCGTTCTTATTTACTTTATTTAAAACCAATTTTCCTTTATTTATGTAGTTTTTTATTTGAAAACGCTAGTTAATTTTCGATTATACGTCAAAAGTTTTTTTATTTTCAGAACAATAATTCTGTCACACGCTGTATCTCGTCTTAATGTCATGCAAAGGAATTCTAGGCCTGGTTTAAACATAAACAAGTCCCCTCGATATGAGACAATCCTTATCTGTCTACTGATAAGACATGAAGACCTTTTGGTTCCAATACGATCTGCAAATGAATCTCAACTCTCTCTCGTCACATTTTATTGAATATTTAATATTGAATATTATTTCTTCAACACTACACTAAATCCTTGCTTCGAACTAACTATCTTATCTATGTCACGTTTCATAATTATTTATTTTTGAATAAACAACATTCAGAGTTATCTACTGATATAAACCTAGCGTCTTTCACTTAGCAAATACCTAAACGTTTTCTAAAACTAAACTCTTAATCATACTAGCTTGGCTTATATTATTATTTATTAATACTCATACTATTGTTATTTCAAACTATAGACTATACATTATTCAATTTTAAAACTACTTATTAACAGAATCTTAACTACTTTTTATTAATTATTCTTCAAAATCAAGTCCGTGTGTTTATAAAAATGTCTTTACATTTATATCCGTCGTTCCAAATTTCAATTGATTACAACAATTATAAATTATCTATTTCTTTCGATGGTTCCCCGATTGGTGAAAAATTTTAAAGTACATGATTTGATTTTTGTAAATATCTCTAGCGTTAAATACCTCTGTCCACATGGACAGTTTGTCTAGCCCATTCATCACAATAGAACCTTTCTTAACAAAGGATTCCCCTCTGTTATTGTCTCCTCCTATCTCAAACATTCCATCATTTTCTCCCCTCATAGACATATCAAGACACAATGACCTACTTTTGTTATCTGTCAGCTTAGCATTCCTAACCTTATCATACTCCTTTGCTTTTACAAAAATCTCTTTCACACACCCATTTTTATATTTACATTCAACATTATACTGTTCACTAAAACTTTTAATTTTTTTCTCTTGAATTTTAAAAATACTTGTAAATTTCAACATTACGTAGTTTTCAAAGCTTACAGTGCTACAAAAGTTTTGCCTTCTTACACAAACAGCTGACTCTTTTATTATTTCTACATTTTTACTTTCAAGATTATATTTAAAGTTAGATTTCTCACTAAAACTTTTAATTTCTTGTTCTTGGGTTTGAAAGATACTCTTAAATTTTATCATTACATAATTTTCAAACTCTACATTTTTATGACCCACTTGTTTTTTAAAATAAACAGCTGATACCTTCGTTATTAGATTATTTACTTTTACTTTGTTTTTCAAATTACTTATACCTATTCCAACCCCACTAGACATATTAATTTCAACATTACTTGTTATTTCTAGATTTACCTTGTTACCTAACCCATTATTCATTATTTTAGAAATTTCTTGAACACAATCATTCACACAATTGTCTTCAATTATTATTAAATCATCTGACATCTCTTTTGTTTCATTAAAACTGTTAATTTCTACTTCAGCTACTGTTTGATCTAAATTGTTATCTAAATTATTAATATTTTCTACCAAAACACCTTCTACACTATTAATCTGTTCAAATTCTACTTTTTTCTCACAATAGCTTAATTCAAATTCTACTTTATTATTAGTTTCCATTACATTAATTTCCATTTTAAGATTCTGTTCAAATTTTACATAATTTGGTTTTAATTCAACCCTCATTTCTTCAAATTTTTTACACATTGCTTCTTTTAAATCTAAATTAGCTTGTCTTAGTTCTAATTTACTCAGTTTCAAGTCATTATCTATTTTATCAAGTTTAACATTATTCTGTTCAAGTTTAATATTAAAAACCTCCAGTTTAGCATTGATTTCTATCTTGTTTTGATCAAACTTGTTACTTATTTCTTTTAATTCCAAATTGTTTTGATCAAACCTATTATTTATACATTCAAACTTCTTATCATTATCTCGTTTAAATTCTAGAATATTCTGTTCAATTTTATTATTTGTTTCTAATCTACTTTGTTTAATATCATTACTTATACATTCAAATTTTTTATCATTGTCTAAACTACCCTGATCAATTTTATTGTTTAACACTACATTGTTTTGCCTTGTTTCTTTCATCATTTCTTCTAACATTCTCATTACTTTATCATCTCTATCTACTTTATCCTGTTCACCAATCCTAACCTGTTCAATTACCCTAACCTGTTTAGCCCCTAGATTATTATTATTATTTGTACCCTCCATTTTTTAGTTATTATTATTCTTTACCTTTAGTTTTAAGTTTAAATTTTAATTACCAACATCATTACCCTAACCTGTTCATTATTATCAATATTTATAGTTTCTAAATCCATTTTATTTTATTATATTTAACACAACAGAATTTATTATTTAATCAACACAAAATTTTAAGAGAATCTTTCTTATTATTATTTAGAGAGTCCTTACCTTGATTAAGCGTTCTCATTACCAAAATCACTGTACTTTCGACTAAAAAGGCCCACAGTTGTGGCGACATTTGTAATAATTCAAAAAAGAGATGATGTTATTATTTAATGTAATTAATTTGTTAATTTGCTCGACTATAGGGCGCCAGGTTTGCTTTAGCATACCAATTTTGAAAAAAGAATGAATTTAAATATTTAAAAGAAAGAAAAAATATCTGGGGTCGTAAGTTCTTTTCACAGTGTACTTACAGTGATATTTGGTATTTAATGAAAACACTTGTCTCTGAAATGTTAACATAAAGATTTATTAAACTATTAGACAGATATAAAGTTTGAATAGTCATATTCAACATCTTACACTAACACATCCTATCAAATTACTCCTATTAAAATGATATTGATAAGAAAAAGATCTGAATAAAGTTTATTTACTGACGTTATCTTACTTGTTGCAACATAAAAAAAAATGAATTTAATTGAAATAAGAATTGCATCCTTTTAAATTAATGCAAGTTATATTGTTTTACTGAATATCAGAAAATTTATAATTTGTTTTCTTCATAAAGTTTTAAGTTTAAGGATTTACCTTTTTTTATTAAAATTCTAATCATCTATATATTCTATATCTAATATTGAACAACACAAATTCTATCAAATTCATACATAGTTTAAAAATAAGAGTTTCTGAAACGTGGATACCAAACACGTTATTGTTTCGTTGAAAACACTTTGAATCCGTGGTTGACTTCTCCTATTGTCCAAGACACCATGATCCCGCCTCGTGGAAATGCTCTCTCCCTTATGATGACATCCTCGAATCGTTTCTCCCTTTGTTTTATGGAATTCATATTTATTTTCTGTTTATTAAAATGAAAATTAATATTCATTTAAATTAAAATTTCTTTTAATATTTCTCACAAATAACAGTCTTGTCTATAAATATTATCAACTCAGCATTAACACTGAAACACTGAACGTTCATGTCTCATTCTACAAGTTTATGCATTGGTTTAAAAGTTCACTATTTACAACAATCACGTTCAATACTTTGAATATGGGTTTATAGTCCTATTGTCCAGAAAATATTCAAAACTCAAACCTTTGACTCATGGAAGCCATTGCAAAGAAAAATCGCATGGTAATTCATTCTACTATATAACAAAGTCTCTCGTAAAGTCAGTCTCTAACAATTCTTTGTACACTCATTTTTCACTGTCTATACCTTATGTCAATATCAACTCTATTGTCCCTTCTAAATTATAAAATCTTACATTCTATCGGTTTTTTTATTGTTCTATTTGATAACGCACAAACGTCGAAATACGTCTGAACCCTTCAATCACTGAACTGAGACTTTTTTAGAATACAACCTGTCACTCCTAACGCTGGACTTAGACTGCTGTTACCATGAGGCAAATTCTCACTTCCGAAAAGCGTTCCTTCCGGTTACTGTTCAACATTTTACCGCACTGCCGTAAAATACAAATAAATTACATTTTATAACAAACAAACTAAATTACATTAAAATTAAACATGATTATTTATACTGTTGTCTTGAAAATCCATTTTTCTTTTATTAATGAAGTTACTACATTTAATTTATTATTTGAATCTCTTATCTGTTTGGCTTAACCGCGTCTTTTAAATGAGTCTATATTAAAATCTGACTTTTCACATTGTCACAATTATGAACACTGATTTATTTAGAAGCACAATTATTATGGAAGATCCAAGAAGGGCCAATTATAGAAACCTGCAAATTGGTGAGACCAATCCGTTTTGTATAGCCTAGTTTGTGAACATTTTTCTTGAAGTCAATCATCTATTGAACTTTTAATAATTTCAAATAATTAATTTATCTATTGATCCTATTTAAGGACATCAGAATTGACTGGATATTTCTTGTATAATTTTCATTAAAAGTAGGGAAAGACTAGTGTTAATATTTTGTGAATGGAGGTGAACTTCTAACTGATTTGATATTTCTCTTAATAATTTCATATAAATGAAATGGAGACTATTGCTAATATTAATTGAACTGAAGCGAACTTTTATTTTAAACAAAAGAGACTTGAACAATATAGAGTAGCCTATTTAATTTCTTATAATATAAATTTCATGCCATGTCAATTAGGATTAAGAGTAGTTATAGTATGTGTATATAATGTAATAATTGTTTGTGAGGTGACTGGGAAGTGCCGGCGAAAACTTTTCCCCGAGATTAAGAGCTCTCTTACTCATCGTAAGAAAATAATAACCAATTAATAAAAATAATTAATATTATATATGTATATATTTTGTTTTAAATGTCCAATATTACTAATTTGAATATCCTTGAATAAATGATCAGTTTATTTAGTCAATAAAATAACTTGTTCCTGTGATTTTATAAACATTTTTTTATTATTTCAAGAGTTAATTTAAAGATTTAGAATTTTTATAGATAATAGAGTATTTCACAGGAAATATTATTATTTAAAAGGTAAGATATATTGTATTTAAGAAAAGTATTCTCAAGAACACGCTCCAAGGGATAAAAAAGATTTTTAAAAAATTAAAAATTAATCGTGTTCTCTCTGAGTAAAAGGGTTAAAGTAAATATAGTTACTGGAAGTATTGCACAAAAAAGGGGGGTACCGGCAGTTTGGGGTGACTCAAACTGTTGAAGGAGTTATACAATCCAGGCCGGATAAATTAAAGAAGCCTAAACTTCCAATGGATTGGATAACTCATTTCTTTTCTCGCGAAAACAGATCCTGAAAGAAAAAATTTCGGGATTTGAGACCAGTGCATATTTTAAAAGTGATAGGGGAAGCGTACAGTTTAACTCATAAAAAAGAGTTTTGATTTTTTCGTTGTAGGACATTACTTAAAATAGTTTGGACATATAAATACTTTCAACCATCCTTGTTGATGGTACAGCTCCAAATGTTCATTTTTCATTGTTGTAGCCCCCCTATTGCTCTTTGATTATTTTTGATGATTTCTTCTTCTTCCCTTATTTCTTTTTATTCACTGAACTTCAAAACAATGTACATTTTGTTTCTTAAAACTAAATTATTGATATGGCTTATGCTACAAAATGGGGTATGTGATCGATTACCATGTTCATGACTGTTTTGGGTGAGGTTAAAGTTTAAAATTTATGATATGAGCTCTGAGGTGACTTTCATATGTTTATTGACAAACATCGAATTTCAATATCATTACAACAGAAATACATTCTATTACCTTATACTAAATAAAAATCATATTTCATAGATAAAATCATATAATATTTCTTTTTAATAATTACTTTGAGGGCCAGTTAGTTATACAGTGGTTATTGTGTTTCTGTTTTCCCAACCTCGTTAGCATAAACAAATAGTTAAATCCAATTTGTTTTTTGTTTAAACTTTTAGAGCTGAATAATTTAAATATTAAGCTGAGAAGTGATGTGTGAATAAATACTATATTTATTATTGATAATTGTATGATAGAAAAAATGTTCATAAAATACGTAAGAGAGAAGGGATGATTTTACTAACATGTTTTAAAACACCACTACTTATATCATTACAGTGGAACACCTTGATAACTCAAGTTTTCCCCATTCCCCCTCAACTTCCCATAACCACCAATGCTGAATTTCCCCTATTATAAGTCGAGTATTTAAAAAAAAAAACCTCCATATTTTGTTGGTTTCCTGGACATGTTGATAAACCTCTACAAGCTGGTTTTAATAAAATCAACCTATAAATGGAAGTTTAAGGCAGAGAACCTTTGTAAGTTGAAGTTTCGGGTAGCCGTACTATGTGAGATGACAAAATTTTGATGTTAGGTCATGAACTTCCCCCCTCCTTACATTTTCCCACAATTGGTTCAGTACGTGTCTATTGTTTACCTCGTGTGTACATATTTGTGTATAATGTTCTGTATTTGATTAAATTTTTGCATTTAATAAAGTGACTGTTAATTGGTTTGTTCTACATATGTCGGTGAAATGAAAATGTAAGACATTGAGTGTAAGGAAAAAACAAAATCTATTACCCTCCAAGTGCTAAGAGACGCGATCATGATCTATTTTGCCGCGGCCACAGTGCTAAAGTCGCGATCGAGATCTAATTCAACAAGGTTTGCTAAAATCGATATACTAACGGTAACTTTTATCCAAACTACATGTATTTTATATAGTAACTCTGAGTAAAAGACGCTCTATTCATTTTGCACAATTTTATCGATGGTTATAAGAAAAATCAATGTTAGCAAGCCTGTAAAAGACAATTTGATGTTTAATGTTGATGTTTACTGCTGCGTCCCGGCAGTGAATTGTTGTTTAGTGTTTTTGTCTATATTATTTTGGTAAATACAATTTATTTTATGATTATTTAGTATATCAGTAGTGTTTTTAGTGTAGTATTACACATATAATAATGAGTGAACTTGGCAATTCAAGTGATATTCATAACTGTTTGTGTAAAAGTGATACCGCTATTGATGAAAGCGGTAACTCCGATGTAGGAATCAAAATGTTTGTTTCTGTTTTTTTTTTTTTTTTGTATTACATATTTATAATAACTAATTTGAGTAAATACATGATATTTAAAGGTTAAATGTCAATACTTTCTAAAGACACAGTAATAGAGCACACTAATTTGCAAAAGTTGGATGTAGGTGTCACACAGTGCGCGAAATTACTGAATTTGAAGTTTGTGTATGTATGAATGTTTACAACGATGTTGACATTATGAAGAAAATAAAGTACTTTTGTTACATTTCTAGTTTTGTAACAAAATTTGCTACATTTTGTATATATTGGAAATTGGATTATCATAATTTAGTTATTACCTACATTGTCACTAAATGGACAAAAGAATTTTTTTTTGCGGATATGAGTTGAAGCAGATCTCAGTTTTAAAGTGGTAAGTTTAAATTTTATTTCTTTTTGTTCTATGGGTTTTCTTGAAAATATTGATGTATAATGTGTCATATTTCAGCCAATAAAAGTGTATTATTTCCTGTAATAATAAAAGCCCTGCGCAGAGCGTTGAACTAGCTTAAGCACTGAGGACTAAAATAATCAGCACTTGGAGGGTAAAAATGTAATTGTAAAGGACTTTGGAATTCCACCAAATACCTTAAGTAGAATTTTTTTTAAATGGAGAGAAGTATAAAAAATAAAGTGCGTTGACCAAATCTGTCAAGAGGGCAAAAGGTGGCGATTTTGAGGATATTGATGAATGTGTCCATAAGTTCACTTATTCCTTATTACAGGATTAACAATGTAATCAGAACACACTGCCGAAGTAAATAAAGGACAGTCAACTTGAGTAACTCACTTTTTTTTGTTTTAAAAAAAATTTTTAAGTCTATTAATTAATACTTTACGCTATAGAGAGAAAGCTCCAGAACATGAGGTAGTTTCCTAGAATCCAGGTTCAAGTATAGGCCTATTGTTTTTCTTTTGCGATGAATAGATACAAACAATTATCTTTAACATATCAATATCTCTACATAATTATCTGTCCACAACCATTGATAAAATTATCATCCCCTATTTCAAATTAAAAGTTTGAACTAGAATTAATTATAGGTATAATATTCATTTGATTATTTCATTCATACAAAAATATAAGTTCAGCTACAGATGTCAAATAAGTTTAGATAATTACCTAGTCCAGCACGTCCAGGGTTCACTATTGCTACTATATCACTTGCTGCATTTAGTCTTTCCAATACTGACTTCAATATCTAAATAAAGAAACAAAAAATATATTAGCTAAGAAAACAAATTAGACACAAAATGATATATAGTGAGAGAATGTTGAGTATGCTCTGCTTTTAAGAAAAATATTTAGGACATATCTAACAGGAAAATAATATTGAAATCACAATATTGCAAGAAGAAGGTAATTTCTCATTATATAATGCAATGCAATCGAGTTTCCTTGCACTATGAAATCCGTAGTTTCTTACTATTGAACAGTGGGTTTTTGTTTTGTATTCTGTATCTTGAATTAATTGACTTATACCGCACTCTGTATTAACATATCATTTTAAGTCAACCAAAACACTTTTACTATTCCATAAATTGGATTAAAAATTAAAAACATTTGTTCTAGGTTTTGCCTGTTACGACATTTTTGAAGGCTACTAAACAACGAGGGAAATACAAAGTATAGTTAACAAGGGTTTGTTCGGAAAGTTACCTCCGTTTTTATGAGGCGTTATGTTCAGTAACTCTGTATAAGCCCTGCTGAAATAATGGCAAGGTATTGTTGCACTTTGTGTGCCTATAATAGTCTCTCAAAATGAGCTTTGCAATAGAAAACCCTGTGAAATAGAAAGTTCGTGTTGTGATAACATTTCTGATGACAAAATATTTGTCAGTAGCACACATAACTTATGGCCAAACAATAATTAGCGAAGGTGTTGTGTGTCAGTGGGTTCGTTTCTTTAAAAATGGGAGAACAAACTTTCACAGTGAGGTAAGGACTGGCAGGCCATCTGTTTTCAGTAAAGAACTCATTCAAAAAATGGATGAAAAAGTCTGTGAAAATCGGTGGTTTACAATCTATGAACATTTTTCATAAATTTCCTTTGTCATAGAAAAGTGAGGGTTTCAGAAGTTCTGTGCTAGGCGGGTACCATAAATTCTTTTTGAGAATCAAAAAACATGAATAATGACTTCTACCTTAAACTTTCTTTTATGTTACGATGCGGAAGAAGAATAATTTCTAAACATAAAAAGTAAAAAGGTTCCTATTTTTGCACGACAGCGCTTGGCCTCAAACTGCTTGACAAACAAACAATCTGTTTCATCAATTCAAATAGGACAATTTAGATCATCCACTGTATAGCCTAAATCTGGCTTCCAGTAATTCTTACCTATTCATGCACATGGAAAAAGTGGCTTGAAATTCAGTACTTTGTTGAATGACAACAGAAATAAAAGATGCTATAACAGACTAGCTAAAATTACAGACGGTATAATTTTATGAAGAAGAGATTTCCAAACAAGTCCTTCGCTATGATAAATGACTAAATTAAATGATGATTATTTAGAAGAATGTTGGAAAGGTGTAGTATATAATAAAGTTTCTGCTTTAATGTCTCTGTTTTATTTATAATTAAATGGAGTTTACTTTCTGAACGACTCTTGTAAATGAAAACAACACTATTACTATGCTATTATTTAATTAAAAATTAAATCTAGGTTTTGCTTGTTACAGCTTTATTGAAGATTACTAAGCAATACAAAATAAAAAGTACAGATATACATTGTAATGGTGGAAAACAGAGTATTGTTAACACAGCAAGTGCTACGGGCGCCAATCGGTGTCCACGCAGTGTTAGGTTATCTGTGCAGCAGACACCGATAGACGCTTTGTGTAATACTACTTTTAGTAAGAAATAACTAGCCGATAGTTTATTTTTGAGGTTATAGTATTATTGTGTAATGATGTTGCTTGGTCCTTTGGTGATATTTTATTGACATTAGTTCGTAGTTTCAAGAAAGTTCGTAATACTAAAAATATCAGATGAAAATCCAGGTGCATCGTCGTCTAGAAAATGAAAATATAATGACGATAATGTGGATATATACATCTTACAGTAAGTGAAATAGATAAATTATATTTAGACTCAGAGGAAGAGTATGTTTCTAGTGATGAAAACCGGTTTGATGATGATAGAGACCCAGAAGAATCCAATGATGATAGTGAAAATAGCCTACAAACCAGAGAAACAAGTTCTTCTAATTCTAGGCTTACAAACAATTTTGAAAATGACTGTGAAACACTGTGCAATAACAGTAGAAGCAAGCTATGCTGTTTTGAACGAGTTTGTGGAAGTGGACTATGGCTCCGGTCTAATGTCACGATTCGCGAACCTGTTGAAACGGTGAATTTCTGAGTTAATAATTTTGAAATAAAAAATCAGTATTTGATGAATTTTGAAAATATGAGATAAAAGGTTTTTGTAATGGTAGAACAAGTTGTACGCAAGTCATATTTAATACTAATATTTCAATTAATTGACGTAATTAAAATTAAAGACAAAGTAAGAAAGGGAAATACTGTCTGTCTCATTCACATTTAATACTGTTAAATGCAGTTTTTAATGTCATTTTTAGGTTTAGTTTTGAAATCCGTACATATATTTTATATTTCCTAGCAATATGCTTTATTTTTTTGATAATAAGGGATTATAAAGGAGCATTGTGAACGTAGAGGTTTATAATATTCTTTAAAGACTTTTTTTTTAATAAATTGATTTACTACATATTGTAAATTTTGTTTGACGATATCCATTGATAACCAAGTCATCCTTAGTATGTCTGAATAAAGTATATCAATAATATCTTATCCATTATTATACAATAATTTAAAAACCAGAATGGATCATGCTGGTGTGTTTGCTTATTGTGGAAATTGGAGTAGTTCATTCACTAAGTTTTGTTCAATATGTTGTTGTTGTTATCAAATGGCTCCAGTTGGCTCACGCCATCCTCCGTCGTGCCTCCCAGTACAGACCAGTCAAATCCTTCCTCCTCTGCTTATCCATGTCCAGCTTCCTGCAGACCAGAAGATGGTCCTTGTTCATGATGGAGTTTGGGCAATCACATAATGTGCATTTGTCCTGGTCTAGTATTTTTAGTCTTTTTAGGTGTTCAGCCAGGCAGTCATGTCCGGTTGCAAGACGAAACATTGCAACTGATTCTCCTCTCTGTAGGTCTTTGACTTCTTTGTACAGGTTAATTATGTCTTCATACGGCTTGTTCTTGATATCCTCCTTGACTCTACTGGCAAATTCCATTTGTGATACACTTTTGAGGGAGTTGATCCTTGATTTAAGTGTGTGCACTCTTCTTGGCTTCTGCACTATGTGGGTTCCACGTCTGGCCAACTCGTCCGCCAGCTCATTGCCCTTTATGCCTCTATGAGATGGAATCCACTGCATTATTATTTCCCTGGTAAGATTTTTTACCACCTTGTACTTGCTCTGGATGGATTCAATTAAAGAGCTTGTGTGTAAGTCATTGTTAGCGATTGCTTGCAATGCAGACTTGGAATCGACCAGGATCACTGTGTAGTTCTTCAGCCAAGGTCTCATTATTAATTGTCTAAGTGCTTCATTGATTGCAAACAACTCTGCCTCAAATGCAGTAGCGGATGAACTTAATGCAAAATAGTGAGAGAAGTGCTCACAATGTATTCCTGCTCCCGTTTCTCCCTCAAATCTGGATCCGTCTGTATATATTCGCAACCACTGGTCTGAAGGGTACCAAGTGTTGATAGTCTCCAAGGATATTTGGGTGACCCTGACTGGGTTGTCATTAGCTTTGTTTACTGGTTCTGTGAGTTGTGTGCGGATCTTGTAACTCATGTAGTCTAGTGGATTCTTCAACTGTGCCGGTTGTTCAACTGCTGAACTGTCCGGTCTCCATTCAAGCGCTAGGTGTTTAAAGCTCGTTTGTGTCTTTAGCTTCTGCTCCACCAGTGGTTCCACAATCCAGGGGTTATTGTGTTTTCTGTGTAGAATTTTTTCGTAGGTTATGATTGTTTGGCATTTGTATTCATCAGACAGTGGTTTGGTGTTTGTGAAAGCATGTAGAGCTGAAATTGGTGTAGATTTTACTGCTCCTGTTACTATTCGTAGGCAGTTGTTCTGGCTTGTTTCAAGTTTCCTCATAGTATCATTGCCAGCTGAGGCAAGGACCTCCCCACCATATAAGAAGTTTGGTCTAATATATGTCTTGTAAGTTTGGTTAAGCAAGTCCAGTGTTCCTCCCCACTTTTTTCCTGCAAGTCTCTTCAATATATTACTCTTGGAGGAGATTTTTGATGTGATGTAATTAGTATGTTCTTTTAGGTTCAGTTTCTTGTCCAGGATGACCCCCAAGTACTTGTTTCCCCCACTCTGCTGAATTGCCGTGTCCTTCAGCTGAAGTTGTATTTCCTGTGTCTTTGTTTTTAATGAAAAGAGTTGGTAATTTGTCTTTTGAATGTTAATCTTCATGTTGTTATCATCGCTCCACTCTGCCATTGCCCTCAGTGCTGCATTCATCTTACCACTCAATGAGTCAAAAATATTCTTATTCTTGTTGTTGCTCGCCGTCCATATCAGTATGTCATCTGCATACATTGCAAAATTGAGTTTATCTTGAGGTAAGGCTTTTGGTAGGTCATTTATGTATATATTGAACAATAATGAGCTGAGGATAGCTCCTTGTGGGAGGCCTACTTGTGTTTGTGTGAATGTAGATGTTGCTGTTTTCCATCTAGTGCATACCCACCTTTGGTTTAGGAATTGTTTAAGCCAATGTAGCATGTTACCTCCTATACGTAGATCTTTAATCTTTTTTAATAGCTGAGATCTCCATACTGTGTCAAAGGCACCTTTTAGATCAATGAAGACGGCCAACACTGATTCTCCTCTGTTGAAGGAATCCCTAACACTCTGTGTAAATCTCAACACCTAAACACCTATCAGTTTTGTTCAATATAACTGATAATGTAATACGTTTATCAGGGTTTAGTAGAGTATATAGCCTATTAAATTAGATTTTGTATGGATAGGTGACACAGGCTTACCTTGGAAAGTGGTCCATGGTATTATCTAATAGTACACTAGTAAGAAAACTTACTAGTGTACTATTAGGTAATACCAAGGACCACTTTCCTAGGTAAGCCTGTCTCCAGTCCATACAAAATCTAACCAATCTATATATATACACATTAATTTCATAACTAAAAATTGTGCTAACAATTATTTTAATAAACCACACACTGGTTAACCCTTTCACCGCCGATGTCTTTTTAAAAGGACGTTGACTTTTCGGCCGAAAACCGCCGACGTCCTTTTAAAAGGACGTTTCGTAATATAGCTATATTTTTGTTATTTAACTAAATAGAGACGCCTAATATTATTTCTAGGATGGTGAACCTGTACATTCCTTATAAAATTAACTCAGATAATCCTCTTTCTAGACTAAAATTTAAAATTATTGAAGCAATCATTGAGGAATGGCTCGGCAACCCCCACCTGACACAACATACAGATTTTGGTGATGAGCCTCTTTACCTTTTAGCAGAAAATAAACAGCGTAATTGTTATTATGTAGTGCTCAAAGTACCAGTTCTGAAAGGCAAAAGGAAGAAAACTCGTTATGCTTGCAAAAATTGTAACAAAGGAGTTCATCCCATGTGCTTGACTAAGCACAGGTGCTAAAAAGAGAAAGTGCTTGAACACAAATAATGTTGTACATAATAGTGTAAATATTTTTTTATGTGTTTCTAGGTTACTTATTTACGTTTTATGTGTGTTAAAAAGTGTACAAACCCATACTGTCCAAACATCTACAGAGTCTGCACCATTGACTCTGTATTACATAAGGTAAAAATATGTTGTAAATTGATTTTTCCATGTTTTAGAAAATAGTTTATCGCTTTGTTGTTTATCATTATATTTTCTTGAATCTTTTTACAGGTCTCCATTAGTACATTTATTTTAATAAAATTAAAAAATTTATGCATAAAATATTTTTTGTTTAGATTTTAGTACTTTTTGAATAAAAAAAAATCAATGAAACCTTGTTTTGATATGTTCATCTTATAGTATAGCTAAAAACAAAAATAACAAAACAAAAAAATTGTTCTAACTTCAATAGCATGGTTTTTAGAATGATTTATATAGAGTACTACAAAAACAGAGATTTCGGCCGCGGCGGTCTAGGCTAGGCTAGTCAGGCGCGCTGGACATGCAGCGACCAAAGGGTTAACAACTACATCTAAGTGACTAATATAGATTGTGATCGAGGAACTTTTCAAAGAAGTCGCTCTTGAGATAAATAATAAAAAAGATAAATTTGTTCGTGAGCTCCCTGAACTAAGGGAAAATTAATAAAAATTACTGGAAGCGTTAAATAAAGGGGGTACCAATAATTTAGGCTCAACCTAAACTGTTAAAGGGATTAAGAGGTTCAGGTGAAAATTGGAAAAGCCTATACTTTCATTGAACCGTCTCAATACTCTTGAAAACAAAGCCTGTAATAAATATTACAGGGTTTGAGGTAAATGCGTTAATTAAAAAGGGCACAACCTAGCTTAGTGTACAAAAGAGTAGCTGAGTTTTTTCGTTGTAGTACATTACAACACAAGGTATTCATTCAAACATAGAATTAAATGTACATTCAGTAGAAGAACTAAATAATGCGTGGACACCTATGGGCGCCCGCAGCACTCAATGGAAAATGTTGAAAAATTTTGCGCTGGGGGCGACGGACGTCCATAGGCTTCCATATATTTTATGTATATATATATATTTTTTTATTTATATAACATAGAGGTTAGTTTTGCATATTAGAAGCAAATTAAGAAAGCATATTGGAAAATAGCAATGCAGCTACTGGGGAAAGTTTTATAACACTACTGGTAGCACTGAACATGTTAAAAAGTATGTTTAATGATAGCCGAGTATGAGTGTGAACGATTGAAGCGAACCGGGATGACCCATGGATAAAAAAAAGTTTTTTGGAATTTTAGCTGATTGTATACTATGCATATTTAGGTAATTTGACACCAAATTAACAGGGTTTTAAAATAATAAAATATTACTACAAGAACTCAAAACTTAATAATTTAAAAATATGAAACTGAACTTTAAAAAATAGGTGAAAGTGCTTTTTAAGATTTCAGTTTCCACTCACATTGTCTTTTGAACTGCTCTTACACGTTATCTTCAGAACTGCTTCTGTGTTCGACTTCTTGTCCTGTGCACTCAACACATGAAGATCAAGTGTGTTCTCGGCAGATGAAGTAGCGGCACTGTGAGCAGCGGGTTTGGGATTTTCTATTTTTCTTTCTTCCACATAGGTAGCATCTTCCGGTACGAGGTTCGTTATCTTCTTCCGGGAGAGGTGGTCGCACTGGGTGTCCTAGTAGTCGTTGCAATGTGTGACGTAGTTCTACCGGAAGCATTGGCATAGAAGCTCTTCTCATCATGTGCTCTTGACAAAGTACAATACCTGCTGACTTCAAAAAATCTCTTTGATTTTTTGTTTGATCTTGGGTTTTGTGCCGCCAAATCAAATAACTATTGATTCCGGCAATGTTCATCATACCAAAAAACAGGGGTAGAGGCCATCTGTTAGTTTTCCTGGAAACTGAATAAGCTGATTGCATTTGGTCCTTGCATTTGGTCCACGGTGTCAACTCCTCCTTTGTACTTGTTATAACAAGTAACACTGTCTGGATCAATTGTATCAGTATGATGCAATGTTGATATCAAAAGCACAAATTTGTTTTTGTGCGGAACATAAGACAGCAAAATGATATTTGGCTGATAAGCAAATAAGCTTGAGCACTCTTTTCGAATCCGGCTATTTATGAAAGATGGAGGTATTTCCTTTTTGTTCTTCCTGAGTGTGCACAAAAATGTCATCTTTTGATCGTTTAGCAGCTCTTCCGCCAATGGTATTGATCTGTACCAATTGTCCGTTGTTAAGTGGCGTCCACTACCTGAAATGGGTTTGATAAGCCGTTTTACGATATCAGCTGCAGAGTTTGATTTCTGGAAGGGGCCCTCTGGCTGAGTTCCTGTATAGACCTCTAAATTTGCTGTATAATATGTTCTAGAATCGCAAAGAGCAAAAAGTTTTATTCCATAACGGGCAGGCTTGTTGGGAATATATTGACGAAATGGGCACCTACCACGAAACACTTCCAACATTTCGTCAATAGTAACATACTCACTAAGAACATAATATTTTTTGCAGCGACTCACGAAGTCTTCAAAAACTTGTCTAATAAGAGATAGTTTATCTTAAGCTCGTCTCTGTCTTCTCGTTCTGATGTCATCAAAGCACATTGCAAGGAGCAAGAATCGAAAACTTTTCAAAGACATAGTTGCTTAAAATATTCTACTCCTAACCCGTCAGTTGCCCACAAGTCTATTAAGTTGGTGTGAGACGATTTCAGAAATCCTGCAAGGTACAACTGTCCAAAAACAGCTCAAACTTCAGGTCCATCTGTTGGCCTAGAATCTCGCTCACGAGTAGAGTTTGCATTGTTTTTATCCAAATATTTGTAAACTCTACAATACTATTTACAAGGTCATCAGGAAGAAAAAGTTTTATGGCATCAATAGGAGTTGTTGCGGCTAAGGCTTCATTGCGGGGATAAGGTAATCGAACTCCTATTCTTTCACCTCTAATAATATTGTGTTGGCGAACTCTGCCACGTAGGTTTGCTTCGTTCATATGCGCACCCCACTGAGTAACATTGTCTTTTCCAACTATCCAGCTTTCCTCACCTAACAATTCCTGATCTCCCAAGTCTACCAATGTAGCTTCTGAAGCTGTGTAGTGTTCACTTTCACTTTCACGATCTTCAGAAACATCCGAATCATCTTGCTGAATTATCTCTTCTTCGATTTCTCCAAACTCGTCATCACGAAAAAACAACTGCCTTCTCAGTCTTTCCCTATCAGCAAGTGCAGTAACTTCCTCTTGTCTATCTTCTTTTTCTACACTATCGAGTAGCCTACGAAGTCTTTCTTGTTCTTTGGAATCCATTGCACTCAAAAATAACAAAACTAATAAAATAAACGGTGTAAAAATTATAAAAACACTTGAAATGTACAAAGATATGTATCATAACACAGCTAGCGTAAGGCGTAAAACACGGGACTTCGAGTTACACAAGTGGTCATGTGGTGTCAAATCGACCGCACCTCACAATGACTGACAAATTACGACTGACAGAGTGACACAAATCGGTTCCCCGAGCCAGACGAGGTAGAAGGAGGTAGGGGGAGAGATGTCCTTGACTGCCACGCGCGGGAAGCAAATAACAGTGTTGCCAACTCAATATTAGTGTTTGCTGCGGTCGATTTGACTCCGCGCGACCACTCTAGGGTTAATCTTCCCTTGTAACAGGTCAATTTTGGTTATTTTTATAGGTTTCACTTTGTCTGGTTCCAAAATAACTCGCTTTTCTGCTGAATATTTTCCTGATTGTTTTATACGTCTGGATGCTTCAACAATAATTCTTCTAACAATGGCTATATTAAAATCAGTGTATTCTTGGATTACGTTTTGGACGACACTGTCATGACAATTTCACTTTTTACTGCACTTTCACTGCATTTCACTGATTTAGTTCATGAAAGGTGATGTTTATAATGATAAATGAAAAATGCTGAATTTGAACTTAAACGTTATTTCTGCCTAATGATACTTTTGAATACTTTAATTCCTATCAGTTTTAAACTTCTTTTATATTTTTTAAATTTAAAATATTTATTTAAATTGCATTTATATGTTGGTCAGTGAGATATAAGTATTTGAACTAGCTTTTACAATATTATGATCGCTAACCAATCAGTGATGAGCGGGCGGGCGTGGTTTTTGGAGTGACGTCACGTCTGATAAAAGATTATATTGTAATTATTATGGTCGACATTGCCCACTTTCAAACGATCAAAACAAATTGTTCCGAATTTTCTAGGATATTCGAGATGAGCATTTCTCTAGGAAATTTAGTTGGGAATCTGGCAGTACTTCTCAAATTTCGCCTAGTGGTCTCGTTGTATTTGTAATTTCCGATAAGCCGAAGCTATGTCGAGGTTTCTTTGTGAACAGAAACTGATTTATTATGGGTTTCAATATTGGATATCTTTCGTTTACGGTCAGATTATTATTTGAGTTTTTTTTAGTATAGCATTGCCTGTTCAGATGTGAATAATTTTTAGTTTGGCCTAGATCGGGTAGACGTGGGATATTTGTTTACTTGTCTGTAAAAATTGTTTTATTCAGTCGTTCGTAGGCCGAGTGACGTCATCTACGTTTGAGCTTCGTATTCTTGCAAATAGATGTCGGGAGTGATTGTTTTCTTGCATTTGTTTTATTTGAATGATTATGATAATTTTTAATTATTACAACTTATATGCAACAAATCTGGAGATGTATATTGGAGTTCAGCCAGATGGCCACTCTGTAATTATGTATCTATTTTCGAAAAAAGATATTTTAATTGTTGCAACACACTGATATAAGCTGTAAATTTTCTTAAACATTCAATTCCAAACTTGATAATTTAATTTTTTACCTTAACTAATGAGTTTAAAAGCTTATCATATCCTAAAACAGTATAATTTTAAAAAAATATATATATAATAATCCATTTTGTATATCTAAAAATTGATTCCGGACTAGAAGGCAAATTGTTAAATATTTTATAAATAAAAGCCCATAACTTTTTCCAGTAAAACTACATTCGTCTAATTCCATAAAATAAACATCATTGAAAAATAACAAAGTACGTCCTGAATAAGAATTTACTACACCTTGAATGTTCTTATTTGATCTGGCGTCTAAGACGCTAACATGTTTTGCTAGCCAACTACAAGTCCTAAAGACAGAAATTCAAGCATACACATATAGCTATTATAAAAAATACAATTTGTCCCGGTGGTTTTTAGTAAATAAAATAAAATTCTTCAATGATTTTCAAAAATCACTTACCTTTTCTACTCTGCCGAACAGGAAGTTTACATTATGAATATTATTAAACTGTGCATTGTATTTCGCATCTATGACTGCTTGCCAGACAGACTCAATTCCAACAACTCCTCTCACAAACTTGCTCGCCATAATGCTGATTGTACCTGAAATCACAAAGAATGAAGTTACATTAATTTTGATATTTAATAAATTTTATTAGAAAATCCAAATTTAATTGTAAAAGTTGAAGTGAAAAAAATAAATTGAACACATTCAAACAATTTTTCTCTTACAGAACAGCGATTGTCCCAAAAAAGTATGAGGTTCCAGAACCCAATTCTGTGTGTTACAAGGAATCAAATTGGGACGAGGTAGAAATAGATATGGAGCCTGACTTACCATTAAGATCTTTCATGCAACCAAGCAGCTACCAAAGAGTTGAGTTTTCCAGTCATCAGCTCTAAATGGTACACGATTGCCAAGGGAAATTCAACGACCTAGGCAAAACAATTAATAGACTCTTTTCTGGATGCAAGCACATACAAGTTTAGAGGAAATGGACAAACTTGTGAGAATGGTGGCCAGCTACATACAATTCTTGCTTTCGGAGAGGCTTAATTCAAGAAAGTGAAGACAGAAGTTCCTCTTCACAGAATGTATAAAACCAGTCTGGATCCAAATTTTAGAATATATTATAAAATATTGCAATCATGAGACATCTCCAACCAATAATAAATCTGTAGTTGGTCATTTTAAATAAATGTATTATAAATGGTTAATCTAGGAAATGAGAAACAATTGTTTAAAAAATGGCGAAAGGAAAAAGCTGTTTTAAAACGATAAAATAAAAAGTGAAATAAATTAATACATTATAAGCGGGAAGATTTCATCCAAAAAAAACAAAGACTCAGACTCAGTATGGCATGATGTGCTATAAAAGGACATGATTGCATTCCTGTTCATGTAATTGGTTCATAACATAGAAATTCAGACAATACTAGAAGCGGGAGTTGCGATAAACCGAAGATAACCAAAACGGAAAAGGCAACTCAACGGAATTTTATAGTCATTCGGAAAAATGTCGCGAGAGTGTTGAACGTAAGAAACAGTTATCCTCGAAGTGAGGCTGTATTTAAATATTGAGGGAAGAAATGAAATGAAATGAAATGATATTTATTGCTCCTTATCTTTATACATACAAGTATATATACAACCTTACATATAAGGGAAACAATAATAACATCCCTAGGTTAAAACCTGTTTGGGATGTATATAAAAAAAGAAAAGCACTTAAACATAACAACTTAAAATACTCGGAATGAAAGAAAAACCCGGCAACCAACCGCACTCCTCCGAATCTTACACACTACATCAGTCTTAGCGTGAAGTTACAATAATGGCTTCCAAATTAAATACAAATATAAACTTACAAACTACCACAAGAAATTTGAATAGAAATCACACATTACATCAGTTTTATATATACATTTCCAGCTTTAACTTAAACAATCTAATAAGGAATGGAATTTGAAATAAAGCCATATATATCCATGCAAACACATACATACACCAACCACTACATGTACATATATAAACATATACATGCACATATATACACACACACACACACATACACATACATGCATACACATATACATATACACATACATACATATACACGTACATACATACACATACACATACATATACATACATACACACATACATGCACACATACACATCATACATACATACATTTCTCCACTTCAACCACAAAACAATGCAATACATTTCCAAAATTATACTTCATTGCAATGTGCTAAATTCAGCAACACATCAACTTGGTTAATCAGAATTTCCCTAACGAACCTACAGAATCTCTTTTTATTCCTACAACCTTTAATATAATCTGGCATTGCGTTAAAAAACTTAGGAGCGAGGTATGAGTAAAATTTCTTAAAAACTGTTAGATTCGGTTTAGGTATAAACACATTTAAGTAATTACGTAATTTTCCTCTTTTTGGTCCTAAATGATTTTTGCTTTCCCCACTTTTATCAAAAAAAATTCTTAAAACTTAATAAATGTATAAACTTTTAAGTGGTAAAATATTTAAAGTTCTGAATAAGGGTGCAGCATGTATCATTCTGGACTTGTTTAGCATAATGCGGATAAAATGTTTCTGCAAAGTAATAACTGGCCTTAGAGTAGTGTGATATGCACCTCCCCAAACCGCAATACCATATCCCAGCTAAAATAAGTGTTGAACGATTACATTGGAGTTTTTATGTGTTTTCATGTATCTATAAATGTGATTGACTGAATAATTAGAGATGTGGATGATGCAAAACTGTGAGTAGGTTTATGTACTATGGTCATTGTATTGTGGACAAGCGCAACACAAAATTGTTAGCTGTAAGATGTGTAAAAATTAGGTTTAAGATTTTGTTTAAAACATTTTAAATGATTTAAAAATTGATATAATTAAAATTTTCCCCCATGTTGAATAAAGTTTGTGTATTAAAAAAAAAAAAAGCTTAAGATGAATTTTTAAAAGAAAACCTTTTCAGTTAAACATGTTGGTCAATTTTGAGGCTGGGAAGTACAGAAATGAAGGAAAGAACCTAGTAAGTAAAAATTAATAATAATGAATTGGTAAAATACTTCTTTTATTTGTAACGCTTCACGTAACAAAATGACGCCCAACGTGTCTACTCATGTCACATTATAATATATCATAAAATTTATACTAAAGTAGTGAGGGAAATTTTAAAAAATCACATAAAAAACTTATTTTGAATGCTAAATATAAGGCAGGGAAGGTTTTGGAATTTGGTAATGTCTGAAGTGGAAGTGACTAGGCCAGTAAAATAACAGTACTAGAATTACTGAGATAGCAGGCACTAAAACAACTGAACCTACTAAATTGACAAAGGCTTTTAACCTTAGAAGTGGCCACTCAATTCCATTCTATTTTTGCTAATTTCTCAATTATTTTTTTTTAATTCACAAAAAACAATAATATCAAAAAACCAACTTGTTATATATCATTTTTTTCAGAACTGTTCAAAAAATTTATTTATGAAATTAAATATTCATATATAAGTAATAGTTTGGAGTTTGTATGTCAAGAATAAAAAAATGTCCAGTAAAAAAAAGTGAAAAATCTATGAAATTGAAAAGTCACTATGAAAAATAAATTTTTATAAAAAAAGTGAAAGTAGGTAAAAAGTTAGGCATATTTTGAAAAAAAATTACCAAAATATCCAAAATACAACTTATTATACATCATTTTTCTCATAGAAGTAAATAAAATTCAACTGTGTAGTAAAATCAAATTTTGGAAATAAAATTTCTGGAGTTAGTATGTCAGGAATCAAAACATCTGCAGTAATTGATGGCAAAACGTCACAAAAACACATATATATCACACAATAAAATTTTGGTAATTTTTTCAAGATTTAAACAACTTTTTTGGTATAGTTGTGAATAAAAGTTGATAAAAATATATATCAATTTCAAAAACTTCCATTAGAAAAAACAATTGTTTACGAATAAAGTAAAAATAGCAGAAAAGTTAGGCCTATTTGAAAAAATTAACAAAAATAATTGCTTTATTTAAAACACATTTTGTAATAATTATACCATGTAAGATGATGGGTTAAACTGATGATGCCGCTTGTTGCAACTGAGGTGTTGCCCGATGTAGCTCATTTGTATTATTAAAATATTTAGAAACTTTAAGCTTTATTGCTTTATTTTATCCTCAGATATTTTAGATGTGTTACAAAATCAACTACTTAGCGTTGAAAAAGTAGTAAAGTTTTTAGATCTCGCTCTGGATAAAAATTAAATTTGGCAAACACACTTCAAAACCTTTCAAGAAAATTAAATGCAGCATGTTTTAATATCAGTGTTTTAATTAAATTTCAGTTTTTGATGTCTTGAAAGTAGTGTATTATGGGTATTTATTTCTCCTTATACATATACCCTCATTATAAGGGGCAGTTCTTCCCTGCAGAGAGGATTTTTAAGATGCAAAAGAGGGTTGTGTGGAATATAACTCATTCAAGTAGGGTTGTGTTTCATGTAGGCCTCTTTGAAAAATAATCTTTTCTTAACATTGCCATCTTTATATATTAATGAAATGCTTTGTTTTGTACATTATAACAATTCAAAATGATGTTGAGAAATAAATCTGTACAAAATAAAATTAATTTAAGAATTCCTTAAATCAAAACAAACACTGGCGCGATATCTAGCGGTAAATTTCTACAACGTACATTAATCTATGAAATGGCCAAGATTTCATCATTTCCAGTCATACAAAAAAGTAAATCCAACAATTCACCAATTATAAGTCGCTATATCATCCATATAAAAAAGTAACCGAAAAAACCCGAGTTATTCATAAAAATAAATATGTCTGAAGCAAAGACAAGAGATAAATAGAATTCCATCGAAATAAGACAAGGTTGTTACAATACATTTTATAGGCCGTGAACAGAAACAGCGATAGAATTTTATTAACTATGAAAATACTAGACAATTACAAATGAAATAAATATGGCCTATTGATCGATCACATATTATGTATACATATTTTATCTCATCTAAAATATGTCCGAGGATATTAAAATATTACAGAAATAGTCTAAAAGAAATGAAAAGTCTGAAGAAAAGATGGCCGCTGGATCTGATATGCAAAACGTTTTAGTATAGAAAAAAGGAACACGATTCTGATTGGCTTAGGTTAACAGATGATTGTATATGCGGGAATCTTAAATAATATTAGAAATAATGTTATGTATGTTAGTTTGTAAGAATTAAATAATGCAAGAGAAGTTATTTAAATCCCATAGTATGTCTTAAACAATAATTTTAATAATAGTAAACTCAGTAAATGTAAATGTAACTATTAAAAGTTTAGTTTTGTGTAATAGGGTCATAATATACTATTTTATCTTCCCATATAAGAAGAACAAGAAGCAATGGATTAAATAAGATATCTCTTTGCAAAGCTTGAATTCTACAAGAAGAAAAGAAAAATGAGGATTGTGGAATAAGATCCCAGACTGGACAGATGGACCTCTGGATCTAATAAATTTTAAAGAAGATTTTCAAGAAAATATTATTAATGTTTGTCTAAAATATATATCAGAGAGTTTCAGAAACCAAGTGAAAATAATTCTATATAAAGTGTCTAATAATATCTTAGTCAAACTTAAGATAAAAAAAAAGTGTGACTTCAGAGCTAATTGGGTGAGACCTAATTTAATTGATTTGAAATACTTTGTTATAACTCACTAATAGCCTAGTAGGCAGATCTTATATTCAAAATATAACAAACATTGAATATCAATTTTAGCTGTTTAAAGTAAACAGAATATCCTAATATAAACTTTTAAATGTGTACCCAAAGTGATTGATACTATGAAAACTTATTTCCACAATCATTCATCCATTAACCTAAAAATAACTTTTATTTCATTGATTTATTTTAGGCTTGAAATCCTTACTTCCTTGAGATAAGCCGCTCTTACCTTAACCCCGAGAAAGAAACTCATAATATATAGACAATTAATTTCATTTTATATTATGTTTAATATGTATCAATTTAAAAAAAAAAAATTAATAATTATATCAGATAGTTCTGATAATAGAATAAATAGACACTCATTAATGAAAGACATTCTAAGGAGCCATAAATAGCCCTAATTATTAATTAGAATTA